>JANAVB010016999.1:4100949-4571163 GCA_029216955.1 Iris pallida | reverse complement strand
ATATTTAATTTAGTTATCAAAATTTTCTAAATTTATGATTTTATTTAGAAAAGCCTTTTTATTTAGAAATAATATTCTTAGTGCATACACATATTTCATAAATATTTGCTAGTTATTATTTAAATAAAAAATTATTCGAGATTTATTAATATTAATAATTTATTATTCAAAATGAAATATTAAAATATTAATGTAAATTTCTATATTATTAATATTTTTGGAAAATATATTTCGAAATTATTGTGAAGATTTAATCTTGATTTAAATTTATGGATTTATTTAAATAGTTAATATTGCAATTTGTTTTTCCCATTTGATTTTAAACTAGAATTTAATTAGATTTAAATTAGATTTCTATTTGGATTTGAATTTGATTGATTTTAAATTAAATTACAAACTATCTAAATTGGGTTTAAACTACTACTAATCCTTATCCAATTGGAAATTCTCACATCCTATAAATAGGCAGGTACTCCTCCAATTCATTATTGATCCACAATAATTTTCTCCACAAATCTACGTGCCTCGTGTCCGTGTTCTCCGTCCATAATCTTATTCCAATTTTACATTTACATATTTTTCCCATGCCGGACAATCCTGACACCATCTCCAATCCTAGCCTAGCCCCCGCTCCTATCACAGCACCCCGTCGTCGCCACGAACCCCTCCAACACCCGAACTCCACCACCGAGTGTCACGACCCCACCCGTTATTCGACGCGAGCTCGAGAGCAAGCTAGCTACGTATTGAACGACTCCAGCCCGACTCGAATACGTATAAGCTGTCCAGAACAGGGTATCATGTCTAATCTAAACTATATCTCAATCCACATGAATCCATAAACAAGAATGAACAAGTATGGGTCATGGTCTGCAGCCCATTAGCATATTGTTCGATTAGACTCCAAGAATGATATAGTCTATAAATAAGCAGAGTATAACGTGGTACTGAATATAAAGTACGAAAGGATAATAAAAATATCACAAGCAAGTACCTGTATCATATCACAATCCTCTACCATCCTGCTCTGCTAACTAACTCCATGCAGTCGCTAAACCTGAAGAGATCATCAGGTCCTCAGAGGACTAGCAAGATACATAAAACATGCCTATCTAACAGTTTATTGCATGGAGAAAGATACAGAATAAACAGTAAACTGAGCAATAAAATAAGCACGAATCTATACACTGTCTACACATAGATGAACTGCTGAACAAGACTAGAGAACTCATGTCAAGATGTCAACGGATAATCAAATCGATACTCAAACCCTCGTCCCTAGTGTGGACTCGCAGGTTTGAACTACTAACCCTCGTCCCTAGTGTGGACTCGCAGGCTAGCATCACCCTCGTTTCTAGTGTGACTCGCAGGCGTAATCCTATACTACTAACCCTCGTCCCTATCGTGGACTCGCAGGCTAGCATCTACTACTAACCCTCGTCCCTAGTGTGGACTCACAGCATCATCACCCTCGTCCCTAATGTGACTCGCAGGTGTGGACCAATAACTACTAACCCTCGTCCCTATCGTGGACTCGCAGGTTAGCTTCAAGGTTCAAGACACGGAGGCACGACTCAATCAAGGCACGACCATAAGACACAAGGCTAATTGTGAACACTTTCTAAAGCAATGATAAAATACCACTTGATAGAAAAGATACATGGCAACATACGAAAACTGGATAAAATAATAGACAGTGCATGTAAATAAAGCTGTGTAGAAAGGCAAGGTATACTTGCCTGGGGGTTGCATGAAGAACCAACATGTAACTCCAATCACTAAGTCAGAAAGTCCAAGTCATCACACTGTCTCCGAAAGATGAAATAATATTACCAATGTTCTCAGAATAGTCAATTTAGCTAGGATTGCCTGTCCTTAAGTCCAATTCTGGATACAGGGGCAAAACGGTAATTTCGGGCAAAAATAATGTCCGTCGGTGGACCCGCTTTGCACCGAAAAGCGTGCCAGAGTCAAAGGTCTCTAAAGTCGTCAACTACATGTCTACGGATCCATTTTTCCGATACGAATCCAACCGTATGTCCAGAGTTGGATTTCGGCGGACCGTGCCAAAATCGCCCGTTGAGTGGGACCGTGGGGCCCACAAAACGGTGATTTTGTCAACGGTCTCTGAATTGGACCAAACTTGGCATACAGGACCAAAAAAATGATACGGTTCTGTTGGCGTAAGTTTCGTCTCGATCTGACGAGCGTGCACAAAGTAATTAGAATTTACAATACACGATACGGTGAATTTCGACGGAAACTACGCATCAAATTCGTCGCGCACAGCGACCAATTTGAATTTCGTCAAAGCCCACACGACCACGAAGCCGTTACGCAGCTTTTGATGCTTACGGTTCGCGACCACGCCGCCCAGAATGGCGGGACGCACGTCGTATCGAAGGGTTTTCAAGTTTTCGAAAACTGTTTTAACAAGTTTTTTCGTAATTTTTAGAGATTGATTCATCATGCATAATCAATGAATTCCAAAAATAGAAAATAGGTTTCGATCTCCTATATGTTGTCTATAAATCTATTCGAATGGATCTAATTCGGATTCACTGGATTGGCTGTAAGTCGCCTTCCAAGAGGGGATGGACTGTCATAAATGCTCTGTTTTGCAACCAAGTTTTTCGTCGACTTCGAGTCGACTAATCGGCCAACCTAAAGTATTATATTCGAACTACTTGAAGGAAAATAATCTTGTATATATTGGGGACATACCCGAGAAAACGGTTCGTAAACGATCGAGCGATCGTTGCGAATCGTCGTTGTGAAGTTGCTGCCACCAAGGCCGCGAACTGCTGTTGTTGGTGCTGTTCTGTCGCGCGCGTGCGGTTCCTCCCCCGACTCTGGCGACTTGGCGGCGGTGCAGGGCCGCCGGGTGGTCGCCAAGGTGTGGGGAAGGGTGGCGCGTGGTATCTTGCTAGGGTTTTGGAGAGGTTTCCAACTCCTCTCCCGAGTTAAACTGCATATATATACTGCTTCTCTCGCTTATCATCAGAGGGGTTTCCCCGCTCGGGCTGGGTTCGCCAGCTGGCTCGGCCCAGTGGGGAACTGGTTGGACTTTGCTGGTGGGGGAAATTATTGGGCCCGTGTTGGGACGTGGGCCAGGCTGCGATGCTATTAAGCTGATGTGGGCTGTTTAGAAAAATAGGTTGGGTTTGGGATTATTGAATGTGCTCGGGCTTGTGGGTTTGTATACATAGATATTTTAGTAGGCTGTGGGGATTAAGATATTGGGTTGGGCTCGACCTGGCTTAGTTTTTCTATTTCTTATATATATAATATATTATATATATATATATATATATATATATATATATATATATATATATATATTTATATATATACACATATACATGTAACAGATGTATCGCAAAATACTTAATATCCCCTAAGATAAAATACAAAACACTAATAAAGTACACCTACATGGACGTCTTTGGTCGTACTACCCGACTACATAGGCTTGGGTTCGGTTCGGGTCCAGTCCGGGCTAAATTGGTACCACCGGCATCCTAAATATCAAATAATATTAGATAAATAATTAAACTTTTTTAATGGTCACGTCACAACTTAGCCTGGTTTTCCTAGTTAGGACATCACTATGGCTCGATCTTCTCTGGCATGGCTAATACACTAATCAAGGCACGCCACTGCACTATCAGTGCCACGATTCATAGTCGTCTTGTACTTCAAAACTCAACCATGGCTAAAGGCACCTATCGTAATAATTACTAAAGATTATTTATAAAATTTAAAAATCACCATTTAAATCAATAATTAAATAAAAAATATTTCAAAATTTTTGGGAAGAGAGGCTACAAATCTACCCACCTTAAAAATAATTTCGTCCTCGAAATTCCAATTCATAACTATTTTCTAGAAAATCAAAGTCTACTACCCCGCTTTAATCTCCTCAATTTAATTTCTAAAATATTTTATGGCCTTCTCTAGTCATTTGGTGTTTACGAAATCTCGAGGACTTCTACCCACCTTTGGTCACACTACTCCCTTGAAACATAGGTCGCTAAAATCTTATAATCTTCTAACTAGTGGCTAATAATTCTACCAAAATATCTATAACATATGGTACCTATAATCCCTCATATATATAAACAACCAATATTCAATAGTCAAGCAATATATACTATAATTTAAGGATTTCTACTGAATTCTAGACAGCACGATCGTTCGTCACTCCGAATAGGAAGGGACGAGAATCAACGGTACGAAAAGCAAATGATATAATCGAGAGCAAATATGGAATTTTCAAGGACGTAGAGAATTTCTAGGAGAATTTTTCAAGGCGGAGTGGATTGAAATTTCTAAGGTTTAGTCAAAGTCGCAGGCTCGTATCAGTACAGTTACGTAACCGATACGATATGCTCTGACCTGTATGGGCCACCACAAAACTTGTCACGACCCGCAACCATTTTTCGAACGCGAGCTCGTGAGCAAGCCAGCTACGTATTGAACGGACTCCAGCCCGACTCGAATACGTATAAGCTGTCCAGAACAGGGTATCATGTCTAATCTAAACTATATCTCAATCCACATGAATCACATAAAAGAATGAACAAGTATGGGTCATGGTCTGCAGCCCATTAGCATATTGTTCGATTAGACTCCAAGAATGATATGAGTCTATAAATAAGCAGAGTAACGTGGTACTGATATAAAGTACTAAAGGATAATAAAGAATATCACAAGCAGTACCTGTATCATATATCACAATCCTCTACCATCCTGCTCTGCTAAACTAACTCATGCATCGCTAAACCTGAAGAGATCATCAGTCCTCAGAGGACTAGCAAGATACATAAACATGCCTATCTAACAGTTTATTATGCATGGAGAAAGATACAGAATAAACAAGTAAACTGAGCAATGAAATAGCACGAATCTATGACTCTACACATAGATGAACTGCTGAACAAGACTAGAGAACTCATGTCAAGATGTCAATGGATAATCAAATCGGATACTAAACCCTCGTCCCTAGTGTGGACTCGCAGGTTTGAACTACTAACCCTCGTCCCTAGTGTGGACTCGCAGGCTAGCATCACCCTCATACCTAGTGTGGACTCGCAGGTAATCCTATACTACTAACCCTCGTCCCTATCGTGGACTCGCAGGCTAGCATCTACTACTAACCCTCGTCCCTAGTGTGGACTCACAGGCTAGCATCACCCTCGTCCCTAATTGGACTCGCAGGTGTGGACCAAAAACTACTCACCCTCGTCCCTATCGTGGACTCGCAGGTTAGCTTCAAGGTTCAAGACACGGAGGCACGACTCAATCAAGGCACGACCAATAAGACACAAGGCTAACTGTGAACACTGTCTAAAGCAATGATAAAATATACCAGCTTGATAGAAAAGATACATGGCAACAATACGAAAAAACTAGATAAAATAATAGACAGTGCATGTAAATAAGCTGTGTAGAAAGGCAAGGTATACTTGCCTGGGGTTGCATGAAGAACCAACAATGTGACTCCAATCAATAAGTCAGAAAGTCCAAGTCATCACAACTGTCTCCGAAAGCTGAAATAAATATTACCAATGTTCTCAGAATAGTCAATTTAGCTAGATTGCCTGTCCTTAAGTCCAATTCTGGACACAGGGGCAAAACGGTAATTTTGGGCAAAAATAATGTCCGTCGTTGGACCCACTTTGCACCGAAAAGCGTGCCAGAGTCAAAGGTCTCTAAAGTCGTCAAACCACATGTCTACGGATCTATTTTTTCGATACGAACCCAACCGTATGTCCAGAGTTGGATTCTGGCGGGCCGTGCACAAAATTGCCCGTTGAGTGGGACCGTAGGACCCGCAAAACGGTGATTTTGTCAACGGTCTCTGAATTGGACCAAACTTGGCATACAGGACCAGAAAAATGATACGTTCTGTACGCAAGTTTCGTCTCGATCTGACGAGCGTGCACAAAGTAATTGGAGAATTTGCAAAGTGCACGATACGGTAATTTCGACGGATACGCATCAAATTCGTCGCGCACACGCGACCAATTTGAATTCCGTCAAAGCCCACATGACCATGAAGCCTTAAGCAGCTTTGATGCTTACGGTTCGCGACCACATCGCCCAGAATGGCGGGACGCACGTCGATCGAAGGGTTTTAAGTTTTTGAAAACTGTTTTAACAAGTTTTTTCGTAATTTTTAGAGATTGATTTCATCATGCATAATCAATGAATTCCAAAAATGAAAATAGGTTTCGATCGCCTATATGTTGTCTATAAATCTATTCGAATGGATTTCCAATTCGGTCACTGGATTGGCTGTAAGTCGCCTTCCAAGAGGGGGTTGGACTGTCATAAATGTTCTGTTTTGCAACCAAGTTTTTCGTCGACTTCGAGTCGACTAATCGGCCAACCTAAAGCATTTATATTCGAACTACTTGAAGGAAAATAATCTTGTATATATTGGAGACATACCCGAGAAAATGGTTCGCAAAACGATCGAGCGATCGTTGCGAATCGTCGTTGTGAAGTTGCTGCCCACCAAGGCCGCGAACTGCTGTTGTTGGTGCTGTTCTGGCGCGCGTGCGGTTCCTCCGCTGACTCCTGCGACTTGGCGGCGGTGCAGGGCCGCCGGGGTGGTCGCCAAGGTGTGGGAAGGGTGGCGTGGTATCTCGCTAGGGTTTTGGAGAGGTTTCCAACTCCTCTCCCGAGTTAAACTGCATATATATACTGCTGCTCTCGCTTATCATCAGAGGGGTTTCCCCGCTCGGGCTGGGTTCGCCCAGCTGGCTCGGCCCAGTGGGGAACTGGGTTGGGCTTTGCTGTGTGGGGGAAATTATTGGGCCCGGGTGTGGGACGTGGCCAGGCTGGGATGCTATTAAGCTATGTGGCTGTTTAGAAAAATAGGTTGGGTTTGGGATTATTTGAATGGTGCTCGGGCTGTGGGTTTGTATACATAGATATATTTAGTAGGTGTGGGGATTAAGATATTGGGGTGGGCTCGGCCTGGCTTAGTTTTTCCATTTCTTCTTATACATATATATATATATATATATATATATATATATATATATATATATATATATACATGTAAAGATGTATCGTAAAATACTTAATATCCTACTAAGATAAAATACAAAACACTAATAAAGTACACCTACATGGACTCTTTGGTCGCACTACCCGACTACATAGGCTTGGGTTCGGTTCGGGTCCAGTCCGGGCTAAATTGGTACCACCGGGCATCCTAAATATCAAATAATATTGTAATAAATAATTAAACTTTTTATAATGGTCACGTCACAACTTAGCCTGGTATTCCTAGTTAGGACATCACTATGGCTCGGTCTTCTCTGGCATGGCTAATACACTAATCAAGGCCCCACTGCACTATCAGTGCCACGATTCATAGTCGCCTTGTACTTCAAAACTCAACCATGGCTAAAGGCACCTATCGTAATAATTAACTAAAGATTATTTATAAAATTAAAAACACCATTTAAATCAATAATTAAATAAAAAAATATTTCAAAAATTTTCGGGAAGAGGCTACACCGAGCCCCAGCCATAAACAACCACTGTCACCACCCTCACCATCAGCGTCCCAATAAACCCAGCCACCACGAGCGCCATCACCAACTTTCCTACACAACCCCGTCGACCACCTTGGCCGACCGCCACCACCCCAGTACCATACATCACCACTACCACCCACCGTTCAAACTCGCCATCCCCGGCCATCCACCGACTAAACCCAAACCATCACCACCACGACCCAAACTTCCCTCGACACCACCAGCACCCTCGCCAAGCCAACACAACCACCGACTTCACCAAGACCCGCGATAGCCAATTCATCACCGCCCCAACCACCATCAACAGAAGAAAACGAGGAGGAATAAAGAAAACCTCACCTCCGTCGCGCGTGTCGAACCCCATCCCCTTCTCCGTTGAGTCGGGTGAGCTCGATCGCCGCCTCGTCCGTAACTCCCTCGTCAGCCGTGCCACCGCCATAACCCCGGTGAGCCGCTCCGCCGGAGACCATCACGGCCGCCGACCTCCGCGTGGGGACTCCCGCCGACATTGTCCCGATCGTTGCGCGCAGCCAGACGCCGATCCCGGCGACTTCGTTGGCCGCCTCCTCCGAAACCCCGAGCTCAGCCCAGTCGCCGCCCGCCGAAAACCTCTCCGGCGCTTCTTCCCGCTCACTCCGTCTTCTTCTCCGACCTCACCCCTCTTCCGCCGCCACCGCAGCTCGACTGTGCACCGGACGACGACCTCCGCCCGCAGAACAGCTCCGGCGTCCGTACCCCTTCCCTTTCCCAGACCCCGCTCTCACTCTTCCTCACTCACCTCCATCCGCGTCGCCGCCTTAGCCGAGCGCCCGGGTTCCGGCCTTCTCTGCCTCCTTGTGCCGCCCGCCGCCGTCGGCCCTCATGTCGGCGTCCAGCCTTCCTCAAGCCCTCGCGACTAGGCGCCTCCGCGGTCGAGCTCGTCCGGCGAAGATCGCCCAACAGCGAGTCCTCTCGCCGGAGAACCGCCCTCTCGCGGAGAACCACCCATGACCCCTCTGTAAGCCCTCTCCTCACTTTCCCCTCTCCCTCTACTTCTCTCTCCATCTCCTTGCAGATTTTTTTTTATTTTAATTTTATATATTCTCTCTTTACTTAGAAAGGGAACAGCATTAATGCGGTTACAGTGGTATTACTTCTTATTATTATTATTATTATTATTATTATTATTATTATTATATTATTATTTATTATCATTATATTGATTATTTATTATATTTATTAGTATTATTATTACTGTTATTATCATTAATATGATTATCATTATTTTTATTATTTGTATTATTACTATCATCATTATTTATTAGTACTAAAAGTATTATTATTACTATTAATAATTTTGTTATTATTATTTACTGTTGAAATTATTACTAGCATTATTTATTCTTGTTTCGTAGATAAATGTACAATTACTTCCTAAACATTATTTTGAGATAAGAAAATAAACTATATTGGTTTTTGGTCTTATAAAGATATTCGAAATCTGGCTTGAAAGCTCAAATATTTTATGGTATTCTAAGTTGAGTTTTAGTTATTTATTTCTAGAATAGAATTTATTAGTTTTGCCCACAAATAATTTTACTAGATTATGATTTTTTTTTCTAATAAAAGTAGTTACCAAATTTATATACGGATTTCTAGTATTTACAAATATTTGCGAAAGTATATTTTAGACTAATAACAACTAGTTTCAAAAATTGTATAAATATTTTCTAAAAAGTATTATGAGTAAATTTTTCCCACAAACTTCCCTCGATTATCATCATTGATCACGACTGATTGTGCGTGTCTATTTCTCATGAATTTTGGACCCTTACACATCGACACCGGCTATTGGACCAAAGAGGACTTGTAGGATCATTGCACCACGCCAGGCGACACACCAGGCAAGACACCTTGCCTTTACTGTTTAATTTCTTGCTCAATATCCTGCATGTTTTTACTTATTCTAGAAAATATAAATTGTACTTGCAAATTATTATATTTTAGTTGCATTTGGCCTATAGTTAAGGGATCGCCCTTTTTGTGCCGCATTCATTGGCTTGACACTTGTGTGCCACGAAGTCGAGTCACATTAGATACGGACTTGCGTACCGACCGTACATCGGTGCGTACAGGACGAGCGTTAGGATATAACTGTTAATAGATTTGTCTAGAAGACTTAGCAGTTATTAGAAATATCGTGGTGTGGATTCAGCACGAGTAGTGTATGGGGTGGGGAAAGTTATTAGGCGCAGGGGCTTTCACACATTTACTTTTCTCTAGATGTTATTTTGTGACTCAGCCGAGAGCTAGTGCCGTGCACTTATTTACTTTTCTCTAGATGCCTAGTGCCTCGGTTGAAACACAAATGTGTCGTGCATTTACTTTCCTCTAGCTGCCGTTAGTGACTCACCCGAGCTAGTGGTGTGCATTTATTTACTTTCCTCTAGATGCCACTAGTGCCTTGGTTGAAACGCTAACGCGCCGTATTTCTAGTTTCGGAAGGCCCTTGTGTGGAACGTTGTCTTCAAAATGCATTTCATAAAATGGTTAAGGACCTTTATTTGTGTAGTCACATATACTTTTCTGTTGAGCTTTATTTATTCAGTTATCGGCATGATATTATGTGTCTTGTTACGTCCCTCAGAGGACCTGGTTGTCTCGCCAGGTGTGTGCTATTGTCTTTTCGCAGGTGCTCTAGCTTTAGCCGTGACCATCTCCATTTTCGAGGATGATTGCGTTTGGATCGTCTTCGCTTCGCTCGCCAAACTCATTTCATTTCCATGTATTTCTTTCCTTACTTGTTGGTAGTAGATTTGTCTCCGCCCAACAAATTGTATCAAGACAATTCATAATCATTATTTAAATATTTTATTCTTTTACTCTGTGTGGATGAGATTAGTCATGGTTTTACTGCATTTACAGCTTATGTATTCATACGAGTCCTATGTACTTCGTATGAATACAGCTGGCATATCTACGTTCCTAGTCCTACGTATTTTGGGACTGGGGCATTACATATTTTTGTGGTGGCCCATGCAGGTCGAGATAAATTGTTTGGTTACTTTACCGTACCGAGCAAGCCTGCGAATAGGATTAGAAGTCTAGGATCTCATCCACATACTTGACTTCTTTCCTCGATTCCATATTCGAACTACCGTTCGACTCGTCGATTGTATCTTGCTTGATCCCTTCTATCATTATTCTTATCTCCCCTTCGTGCTTGCTAGAGATTAACCCTACTAGTTGGATGTCCCAAAACACCCTTAGCTTAGTTCTTTTAAGTTGAGTAGAATACCCCACGACCTGACACACCCTTGACCATTAAGGAGAATACAAATAAGATTATCTAGACTAGAGGGATTTAACCCATTTGGTCAACCAAGCCTTGGGCAATAAACCGTAGACTGGTCGTATAGGAATAAACAAGACTTAGATTCTTATGACTCTTAGACTATTCATATTTGTTCTTTATTTCAATCTTAATCACGTGCCTATATTTTTACTATCTTGACTAATGCTACTAATGTAGTCTAGTTTTGCAAGCGTATCCTTTATCAAAGCTTGTTCATGACATATGTTAATTGGAAGAGCTCCCACTAACGTATTGTCTAATCAGAATCGGTGCATAATGGTCTGATCATCCAAGTGTATTTTGGTTCGCTTTTGTCTATTATTTTACGTGGATGGAACATAATTAAACTTGGCCTTTAGAATCCATCCAGACTGCCTTGACAATTTCTTTGAATTTTTCGGTCGTCTTTGAACCACGTTTTCGTATTCGATAATATCGTCTTTTGAACCCTCTATTGTTTTCGCCTTCACCTATTTTAGAAGGACGAAGGGATTATGCTAGAACTTCCTCTAAGCCTTCATATCGATTATGACCATACCGTATTGTTTTTTTCTACGATCAAGATCGCGATTTCTTACGACATGATTTTGTGAAACATTGTCATCGTTGGATCCCCATTGATACCCCCCTTGTGTCCTCTCACCCCCTACTAATTCTTAATTTCGAGGACGAAATTCTTTTAAGTTGGGTAGGATGTAAAACCCCTAAATTTCTACTATTTTTTTTATTAAATTTGGTACCGATTTAAAATTTTATATTTTACGTCGCGTAGTCGTATTGTACGTCGCGCACGAAATTTTATTTTTCGTAATTGCTCGACGAGTGCGAATATGTGCGAGCGTACATATTTTTAGAAAAACATTTTTCTTATTTTTATTGTTTCAAAATAATATATGTAATATTTAATTTAGTTATCAAAATTTTCTAAATTTAATTTTATTTATGAAAAGCCTTTTATTTAGAATAAATAATATTCTTAGTGCATACACATGTTTCATAAATATTTTGCTAGTTTATTTTAAATAAAAATGTAATTTCCGAGATTTATTAATATTAATAATTTATTATTCAAAAAGATATTTAAAAATAGTAATGTAATTTTCAAATTATTATTATTAATATTTTTGGAAAATATATTTTGAATTATTGTGAAGATTAAATCTTGATTTGAATTTATGGATTTATTTAAATAGTTAATATTTGCAGTTTGATTTATCCCATTTGATTTTAAACTAGGAATTTAATTAGATTTAAATTAATTTGTATTTGGATTTGAATTTGATTGATTTTAAATTAAATTACAAACTATCTAAATTGGGTTTAAACTACTCCTAATCCATATCCAATTGGGAATTCCCACATCCTATAAATAGGCAGGTACTCCTCCAATTTATTATTGATCCACAATAATTTTCTCTACAAATACGTGCATCGTGTCCGTGTTCTCCGTCCATAATCTTATTCCAATTTTACATTTACATATTTTTCCCATGCCGGACAATCTCGACACCATCTCCAATCCTAGCCTAGCCTAGCCTAGCCCCGCTCCTGTCACAGCACCCCGCCGTCGCCACGAACCCTCCAACACCCGAACTCTACCACCGAGCCCCAGCCATAAACAACCACAGTCACCACCCTCACCATCAGCGTCCCAGTAAACCCAGCCACCACGAGCGCCATCACCAACTTCTCCACACAACCCCGTCGACCACCTTGGCCGACCGCCACCACCCCAGTACCATACATCACCACAAACCACCCACCGTTCGAACTCGCCATCCCCCCATCCACCGACTAAACCCAAACCATCACCACCACGACCCAAACTTCCCTCGACACCACCAGCACCCTCGCCAAGCCAACACAACCACCGACTTCACCACAGACCCGCGATAGCCAATTCATCACCGCCCTAACCACCATCAACAGAAGAAAACGAGGAGGAATAAGAAAACCTCACCTCCGTCGCACGTGTCAAACCCCTCCCCTTCTCGTTGAGCCGCGGGTGAGCTCCGATCGCCGCCTCGTCCGTAACTCCCTCGTCAGCCGTGCCACCGCCATAACCCCGGTGAGTCGCTCCGTCGGAGACCGTCACGACCGCCGCCCTCCGCGTAGGGACTCCCCGCCGACGTTGTCCCGATCGCTGCGCGTAGCCACGACGCTGATCCCTGGCTTCGGTGGCCGCCTCCTCCGAAACCTCGAGTTCAGCCCAGTCGCCCCGCAGAAAACCCTCTCCGGTGCTTCTTCCCCTCACTCCGCTTCTTCTCCGACCTCACCCTCTCTTCCGCCGCCACCGCAGCTCGACTGTGCACCGGACGACGACCTCCGCCGCTAGAACAGCTCCGGCGTCCGTACCCCTCTTTCCCAGACCCCTCTCGCTCTCGCTCTTCCTCACTCACCTCCATCCGCGTCGTCGCCTTAGCCGAGCGCCCGGGTTTCGGCCTTCTCCGCCTCCTTGTGCTGCCCGCCGCCGTCGGACCTCATATCGACGTCCAGCCTTCCTCGAGCCCTCGCGACTAGGCGCCTCCGTCGAGCTCCTCCGGCAAAGATCGCCCAACAGCACGTCCTCGTCGGAGAACCGCCCTCTCGTCGGAGAACCGCCCTCTCGCCGGAGAACCCCCATGAACCCTCTGTAAGCCCTCTCCTCACTTTCCCCTCTCCCTCTACTTCTCTCTCTCTCTCCATCTCCTTGCAGATTTTTTTTTATTTTAATTTTATATTTCTCTTTTACTTAGAAAGAAGGGAACAACATTAATACGGTTACAGTGGTATTACTTATTATTATTATTATTATTATTATTATTATTATTATTATAATTATTATTATTATTATTTATTATTCATATATTGATTATTTATTATATTTTTTAGTATTATTATTATTACTGTTATTATCATTAATATGATTATCATTATTTTTATTATTATTTGTATTATTACTATCATCATTATTTATTAGTACTAATAGTATAGTATTATATTAATATCATTTGTTATTATATTTACTTTTGAAATTATTACTAGCATTATTTATTATTGTTCCGTAGATAAATGTACAATTACTTCCTAAACATTATTTTGAGATAAGAAAATAAAATATTGGTTTTTGGTCTTATAAAGATATTCGAAATCTGGCTTGAAAGCTCAAAATATTTTATGGTATTCTAAGTTGAGTTTTAGTTATTTATTTCTAGAATAGAATTTATTATAGTTTTGCCCACAAATAATTTTACTAGATTATGATTTTTTTCTAAATAAAAGTAGTTACCAAATTTATATACGGACTTCTAGTATTTACAAATATTTGCGAAAGTATATTTTAGACTAATAACAACTAGTTTCAAAAATTGTATAAATATTTTCTAAAAAGTATTATGAGTAAATTTTTCCCACTAACTTCCCTCGATTATCATTGATCACGACTGATTGTGCGTGTCTATTTCTCATGAATTTTGGACCCTTACACATCGACACCGCTATTGGACCAAAGAGGACTTGTAGGATCATTGCACCACGCCAGCGACACACCAGGCAAGACACCTTGCCTTTACTGTTTAATTTCTTGCTCAATATCCTGCATGTTTTACTTATTCTAGAAAATATAAATTGTACTTGCAAATTATTATATTTTAGTTGCATTTGGCCTAGAGTTAAGGGATCGCCCTTTGTTTGTGCCGCATTCATTGGCTTGACACTTGTGTGCCACAAAGTCGCAAGTCACATATAGATACGGACTTGCGTACCGACCGTACATCGGTGCGTACAGGACGAGCGTTAGGATATAACTGTTAATAGATTTGTCTAGAAGACTTAGCAGTTATTAGAAATATCGTGGTATGGATTCAGCACGAGTAGTGCATGGGGTGGGGAAGACAGTTATTAGGCGCAGGGGCTTTCACACATTTAGTTTTCTCTAGCTGCCATTTGTGACTCAGCCGAGAGCTAGTGCGCCGTGCACTTATTTAATTTTCTCTAGATGCCACTAGTGCCTCGGTTGAAACACAAATGTGTCATGCATTTACTTTCCTCTAGCTGCCGTTAGTGACTCACCCAATAGCTAGTGGTCGTACATTTATTTACTTTCCTCTAGATGCCACTAGTGCCTTGGTTGAAACGCTAACGCGCCGTATTTCTAGCTTCGAAAGGCCCTTGTGTAGAACGTTGTCTTCAAAATGCATTTCACATAGAATGGTTAAGGACCTTTATTTGTGTAGTCACATATACTTTTCTGTTGAGCTTTATTTATTCAGTTATCGACATGATATTATGTGTCTTGTTACGTCCCTCTGAGGACCTGGTTGTCTCGCCAGGTGTGTGCTATTGTCTTTTCGCAGGTGCTCTAGCCTTAGCCGTGACCATCTCCATTTCATCGAGGATTATTGCGTTTGGATCGTCTTCGCTTCGCTCGCCAAACTCATTTCATTTCCATGTATTTCTTTCCTTACTTGTTGGTAGTGGATTTGTCTCCGCCCAACAAATTGTATCAAGATAATTCATAATCATTATTTGAAATCTTTTATTCTTTTACTCGATGAGATTAGTCTTGGTTTTATTGCATTTACAGCTTATGTATTCATACGAGTCCTATGTACTTCGTATGAATACTGCTGGCATGTCTGCGTTCCTAGTCCTACGTATTTGGGACTGGGGCGTTACAAGTTCCCAACCCTGTGGTCCGGGGCACCACAAACCAAGCACAAATCCTGTGCTCTACGACACTCTGACACCACATGCCCTAGCTTCCTGCAGTGTGAACATCCCACTGCGGAAGACTGCTTCTGCTTCTGCTGCTGAGGGTGCGGGGTGGAATGCTGAACCGACGTCACTGAGGCCGCCCGTCTCGGAGCTCCAATAGTCAAAGCCCTGGCTGTCGGGGCTGGTGCTGATGACTGATTCATCTGGCCGTGACATCGCTTCCGACCTCCGGTCCTATCCACGATTCTCTGGGAGGTATACTCATGCCTCCGGGCTGCTCTCAATACTGCATCAAAAGTCTGATGCTCAAACTGCTCCACCGCCAATAAAATCTCTAGGTAGAGCCCCTGCTGGAACCGCTGGGCTCTATCGAACTCGGTCGCCACCAAGGTGGGAGCAAGCCGACTAAGCCTAGAGAACTCGACCGCATATCCATTGGCCGTCCTGTCCATCTACTTCAGATTGGTGAACTCGTCTGTAGATCGTACCGAGCTACAGCATCGAAGTACTTGGTCTAGAATCTCTTCCTGAATACTGCCCATAAAATAGGGGCCACTAATCCATCGGCCTGCGCTGCCCACCAGCTGCGGGCAAGATCTAGTAACTGCAGCGCACTACGGCCACCTTCTCGTTCTCTGGAGTCCTGGTTGCTTCAAGAATCACCTCTATGTCCTGAAGCCAAGCATCTGCAGCGATCGCATCTTCACTGCCGTCGAAGAAGGGAGGGTTTAAGCGCTTGAAGCTGTTGGCCGCGCTATTACCCTGGTGACCTCCTCTGGTCAAAGCGTCTGCCACTGCCTGGTGCAAGGCATCTCCGTGACGATCCTGGAAGGCTAATAGTGACCTGATGAGACCCACCAAAGTGCCATCATTGGGCTCTGCAGGCTGGACGGACTGAACTGGAGGCTCTCCTCCAGTAGGCATGACTCTGGAGGCTACTCCTGAATGCTGGGCTTGATCCCCAGGTTGCTGCTGGTCCATGGGAGGTGCTCAGTATTGAAGAGCGGGGGCGTACATAGCAGCTACGTATTTGAAGTGCAACCTACCTCGCTATACGGTCACGGCTGTCTAGATACATGAGGGTTTAACTACAAGCCAACAGTCTCCTATGGTCATGAACAAGCCTATTGTCTCAATCACAAGCAAGTAGTGACAGTTACAAGATGTCAGAGCACCAAATATACAATAGTAAGGCATCTCATACATTACATATTCGGATGATCATGAAGCTAGTCGTACAAAATGTCAATACTAGCAAGAGTTTTAGTCAATACATGATCAACCCTAGGATTTGTCAATCTTGTTACAGCCCGTAGGAAGACAATAAGTAAAGGTGCAACCGAGCTAACACGTGCTCGTCGGCTAAATGCCTCAAAAGAATAATTTTATAATAAAGTGGGAGGACAAAATAAACCCACTCGTTGCCAGGGTTACGTCTGGTGGTCACCATCTGGCAGGAAGACAGGTAGATCCTCTGGTGCTGCTCCGATATCTGGCCACACAAAACCAGCTGGGTCAAACCCCAGAAAGAGCAAGTGCCACAAGGAGGCTTCACTTAGGAACTAAAATCAGCATATCACAATAGAATATTAAAGATAATAAATAAATAACTGATAATAATAGAGATAACAACAGTAAACTGAGTACGAGGAAACCATTCAAGTAGCCAGGTCACAACCCTTAAACCAAACAAGGACCGGGGTTGTAACCCTTCACCTGAATAGAAACCCGTCTCAAATACTATTGGTACAGTAAAGATAAGAAACGAAGAGAGGACACAGAACTGCTCCGGGAGTCAGGTTACAACCCTTAAACCAAACAAGGACCGGGGTTGTAACCCTTTGCCTGAACAGAACTGGACCCCTGATCTTTATTGCTAAGGCCAGTATAAATAATCATGGTATTAAGGTAAGGTAAAACATGACGAACATGGCATGGGGTTGAAGTAAGACAATAAACGAAGAGAGGACAAAGAACTGCTCCGGGAGCCAGGTTACAACCCTTAAACCAAACAAGGACCGGGGTTATTGTAACACCCAGTTTCTAAAATGAGGGTAACTTTGAAATTTTGTATTTTAATTTATTTAATTATGATAATTATTTAATAATATGATTTTTGGTAATTTTTAATTATTTTAAACTATTTAAATCATGACTTATGATTTTGGTGCATTGACTAGTGTAGCCTTAGACTGTTGACATAGAGCCTAGTCATTGTGATTAGGATGTTTGATTAGTACATTTTAGCCTAGAGGATATTTTGGTCATTTTAGAATTTATTGGAATTTTAGGAATTTTTAGAATTTATTTTGGAATTGTTTGATTGAAGGTTGACTAGGTTGACTTTGACTAGCTTTGACTTGTGACCTAACCCTAGTTAGGTTGGACTTGACTAGATATGAGATCCTAGGTTAAGTTAGGGCAACCATACTCTAGTTAGTGCAAACATTTGAGAATATTGAGTTTTGAATGGAGAGATTTAACCACAAACCATGACTTGTGACTTTTAAGTCATTTGTTAAATGACTAGGCCCAAAGCCCAAGACAAGTTTCAAAACCCTAAACCCTAGGCTAAGTGGCCAGCCACCATATCCTCCTTGGGAACACCACCCTATAAATACTCTCTTAGTTTAGGGTTGCCTCTTTTAGGAAAGCTCAAGTTTAGAAGGAGGTGAGTTCTTGTCTTCATTAATTCACCACAAATTCATTTTAGGTCCTAAAATCCCTAAATCAGTTGCAATGGGTTCTAACACTGGTACACTTGCTGTTGTTGGAGTTTTATTTCAGTTTGGTATTGATTTGTTGGATTGAGATATCAAAGTGAGGAGCTAACAAAGGACCCTCTCCATTGAAACTTCACATTGAGGTATCTCTTTCATTTCTCCATGAAATTTCATGTAGTCTTCACCAATAGGGAGCCCTAAGAGTCCCCCTAATGCCTGGATAAGATTTGTGTCCTGTGTCAGTGTTTTCGTGTCCTATTTGGACACGTATCAGAGTCCCCTTGCATGTGTTTGAGGAAATGCCACAAAGAAACTATTTGTGTTATTTTCGAAATCAATTTGAATAGGAATTTAGTTTTTGAGGTTGCTTATGCATTTCTGTTGGACTGAGTTATTATTGGTGTGGTGTCGTGTCAGTTTGGACACGGGGACACGCTCGCGCGCGCTCGGGGCTGCATGCTGCTGTGCGGGGCTTGTGCCGGACACGACACGGCGAGATTTGACACGAGTTTTTGTGGGAGCCTTGGGGCACCCACTGACACGCCATGTGTCAAATTGGTGGGCCCACGTGGCGTATCGAGGAAGAAATCCTCGACGCACTGGATTTTGCCTGTGCAGTGCGCGTGTGCTTTCGTGCACTGATACGCGCGTGTCGTGTCGTGTACACTCGACTTGGACATGGTTCAGGGTGTGCAGTCACTAGCCCTAGTCTAGGTTGACACTGGGACACAACCTCATGGGTTGTGTCGTGTCGTGTCGTGCACACGAGAGTCGGGAACACGTGCACGACGATTAGTTCCCTGTGTGCACAGTTTTACTGAAATGTGTATTTTAAATGGTTGGACACATTTGTGTCCACTTTATGGACAAAACCACTTGTATAGCTTGTGTACATTAAGTTTAATCATTACCAACCTTTAACTTTGCAAATTAATCAAGTTCGATTTCATTTCTCATTTTTTCCTAATTTCTGATACATGATTTTCCCTGTATTTTTTTCAGTTTTTTTTTTACTTGGCAGCCTATTTAATCTCTAATTGTTGTTATTAGCATGATTTTAGTCCCTGGTATGGACCTTCTACTTGTATTCTATCATTGGTTCGAATTTGGTGTGTTTTGGTTGGATATTGATTTCAATGGGTTGATTTCTCCTTGTGTCTATTTGAAACCTGAGTTTGAATCTCAGATTTATTGAGTAATTGAACTGTTTTGGGTTTTCTTCAAATAACTGAGAATATATTGTAGTGTTTGTAACTGAGTTTTAATGAGATGTTGGATGATTCCAATGTGTCAACTGAGTTTGAAATCTCAACTGAAATATAGGAATTGATACCTAGACTGAAAACTGATTTCTTGAAGTTTTTAATGTTCAATGTGTTAACTGAGATTGTTGTTCAACCTGAGAATGAATGGGGAGAAAACTGAACTGTTTTGGGTGATTGTTTAATGTTTTGCAATATGGACCCTTTCACTGTTTTGCCTGTTTTCACACCACACACTCCACTGTTTTCCCCTTTTCTTTTTGCACACACACTGTTATGACACTTCCCTTCACTAGAACACTGCACACAGGTACACCCTCCTATGCACACTCTTTACACACACACAGGGTCCTGTTATTTTGGACAGCCCCTCTCTCACTATGCACTCACCCTCACATCACTCAAGTTTCACACACACATGGTTTCACATACACATGCCATCCCATTCAGCCCTAAACTTGCCTTTACCTGTCATTATTTCAGTCCCCATAGCCATCCAAAACCAATCCCTAACAGTCCTTAACAAGGCCCCATGTACCAGCTATTCCTGTCTAAAATTCAGTCCTAAACTTAGCCCCTAAACCTGCCAATAACTGTCCTATTTCAGCCATGTATACCCAGGGTTCACCCCACAGAAAATTCAGTCCTAAACTTAGCCCCTAAACCTGCCAATAACTGTCCTATTTCAGCCATGTATACCCAGGGTTCACCCCACAGAAAATTCAGTCCTAAACTAGCCTGATACCCTGTCATATGACCATAGAAATTCAGTCCCCAACAGCTACTTTCAGTCTATCTAAACCCCCATATATTACCCTACATTTCAGTCCTAATAACTTCCAAAACCAGCCCTGAAACCACCCACTAAAAAGCCCCATGTTCAGTCCATTTGACACCCATGTATCACCACACACATGAACCCCCCTTTATACGTATGTATATATTTATATGTATTAGCATGATGTTGTATGGTTTACACTTTAGCCTATGGTTGTATATATGATATATATAAGGTATATATAGTAGTATGTTATGTAACTATATGTGTGTACCTTGTATCTATGAGTATATATATATTGTATATATACTTGGTGTGTCATTAGTGTTTGTGTTTGATTGATAGGGTAGGTTCTATAGCATTGTATGGTAATATAGCCTTGTAAGGGTATGTGTTAGCTAGTTTAGCCTAGTGTAGACTTGTTGACCTAGTTTAGACTTGTTGGACCTAGTTTGACCATAGCTGACCTAGTTTGACTTCTAGTGTTGACCAGAGTTGACCAGGGTTGACCAAGAGTTGACTTTGGCCTAGATTGACCTAGATTCATGTAGAATGCATTGTAGTACTTCATTTTACCATTCTGGACTCATAGTGACTTGTACTGTTCTATAGGAGACAGACACCACTCCTCGGACAGTATATTCTCTTCAGACACTCAGGCTATCAGGCGAGTACATTCTCTGACCGTTTCATACTTGTATGGATTTACATTCTTGCTCTAGATTACTGTACTTGATGCTGACACGATTGTTATCACGGATTAGTACTATATGGATCTCCTTTTGGGATGTTATCCCCTTGTATTCACTAGATACATATTGTGATGTGCGTTTCACTTCCATATTGTATTTATTGAATACCCATATCCTTGTATACTCATTGTGCATATTGTACTCTCATTATCACATGAGCCCCAGGGATAGACCATTGTACACTATTGTATAACATTGTACACCCATTATATAATATTGTACACTTTTGTATAAGATAACGTAACTGGAGTAGATCCTTGTGTATTGATTGGGGAGGGGGAGTAGAATTGGTTATGTACTCAAATCCTATTGTACAATATTGTATAACTATTGTATATGTCTATTGTACACCCACGTACAATGGAGTTACCATTGCATTTTCCTAGTCCGTTTACATAACTAGATTGTACTCTAAATCACATGTTCCTTACAGTTCTTACTTATCATATTTAGATATTTCCTGTTATCAAATCTCTATTGTTTTTCATATATCTTCTTCTTTCAGCGTTTCATGTACTTTACTCTATTGCATGCTTTATATTTCCTAACTCGATATGAACTGCGTGAGATGTTTTGTGCTCGCTCCCGTCCTGACTGGACCTGTTGAAAATATTACAGAGGATGAGGAGGAGGCCTGCATAGACACCTACTATGGGACAGCTGTAGATGACATGTGTGACCCAGATTTCCAGTCTGATCCACTAGCTTAGAGACTGTGGCTCCCTAGTCTAGGTTTACATTTTCTGTCATTTGAGATCTGATTGTATATTCTTTCATTTCGGTTTTAGAGACTTGTATTGAGTTGGATGTTTAGTTTGTATGGCAGTAGACACTTAGACCCTTTCTCTCTGATTGTATCCTGTGGATCCTTATTCCAGTATCTATCTATCTTTTATTTTCATCATTCTGCCTTAGATATGATTGAGACTGTATATTGTTATGTCACCTCCATTCGGAGTGTATATACCGTACAGGTACCTTTATATTGTTAGATGATTGACCTAGGACAGCGTTCTACCGCCGATACTGCGGCGTAGGCTGGGCGTTATTACGTTCTCGTACCCTCACAGTGGGTGCGGGTCGTGACACGTTTTTAGTGGTGGCCCATGCAGGTCGAGTTTATGTAGTGGTATTCAAACTAGAGTATCACTACAGCCTGCAATAGGATTAGGATATTTTGAAGGTACTCAATCACACCAGAAAAAACTCATATCATATTCATGCCATCTCAGTTCTTGCTGATATTGTTCTCCTTGAATATAACTGTCCTCCTTTGCTATTTTGACTCATTCTCAGCAATTGTTTGTTTGATCTGTCTTCAGGATGGTGGAGACGCGATTACAGCGTGCCATTCATGGAGATACTGTAGAGGGGACTGCTACCTCTTAGCCAATTCAGCAGGGTCGGGAGGCTACAGCTCCTGCCACCTCTGCTCATATTGGGACTTCAGCAGCAGCAGCAGCTGAGGGTATGCCTTCACCAGTTCGAAGGCAGGACCCAGTCATTTCAGAGGATCCTTTCCAGCCGCCACCGCCTCCAGGACATGTGGACGCAGCTCAGATGTTCGCGTATTTCCAGCACCTCATTGATCGACAGCAGGCTCGGCAGGACAGAGGCATGGAGTTGGCCGTCACGACAGCCGCAGCTCGACCAGTGGTTCAGCAGCCGAAGACACCGGGGATCGAGCAGTTTCAGAAGATGAGCCCCCGAGACTTTTTGGGGACAGAGGGGATCCTATATGCCGATGAGTGGATGGAGCATATGGAGGAGATCTTCCGCTTGGCCAGGATTCCAGCAGACCTTCAGATCGAGGCAGCAGCTAGCCGAATGCGAGATCTTGCTCGCACCTGGTATCTGTCGGACCCCAGGGTGGGGGTACCAGGGCAGACTTGGGAGCAGTTCAGGGGCTTCTTCAAGAAGAAGTTCTTCCCAGATTCAGCAGTCAGAGCCTTGGAGACGCAGTTTGAGAACTTGGTCCAGGGGAGCCTCTCAGTAGAGGAGTATGCGGGAGAGTTTGGCCGTCTTGGCAGGTTTGTTGAGGGGTTGAGCGAGACGGCGAAGGCCCAGAGGTTCCGGAAGGGTCTGGTCAAGGAGGTCAAGTCCCTGACCAAGGGGAACAGAGATGCTACTTTTGAGGAGATTTTGACGGGAGCCTTATTGGCGGAGGATGATCTTGAGCTTAGGCTCAAGAGGGGGCGAGACCCAGTTGGGGGCAGCAGCAGCGGAGGACCGGCCAAGAGGCCGCACGTTCAGCATGAGTTTCAGCAGCAGTATCAGCAGCCGATGGCCCATTTCCAGCAGCAGCAGAGGCCTGTTCAGTATCAGGGACAGAGACAGTTGCAGTATCAGCAGGCACCCAGGCAGCAGCAGAACACTGTGTGCAACTTCTGTAAGAAGCAAGGACATGGGTGGGACGACTGCAGGAAGAGGCTGGGTATGTGTTTACTTTGCGAATCTGTGGAGCATCAGTGTAGAGAGTGTCCCAAGAACCCGACACCATTGGCTCAGGTAGCACCAGGAGCTAGAGCTCCGGCAGGGCAGCAGAGGGGACCACCATTGCAGACTCAGCAGCAGAGGTTCGTCCAGCATCAGCAGCAGGCCAGGGGAGGCCAGCCAGGGAAAGCTTTCACCATGACAGCCGAGGATGCTCAGGCCGTTGGAGATCTAGTTGCAGGTTCCGTTCCTTGATTCAATTCTGAAATTCCTATCTTGAAATTCAGTTTCATCTATTCCTATCTGCTGCTTCATTGTTGATAAGTTCGATCTGGTGTTTCTTATGATTTAATTTTCTTCTGAGATAAGTCGTATGGGCTAGGTCGCCTTGATTGTGAGATTTTAGAATCCTCTAGGGTCATGCTAGCAGGCATAGTGAGGACATATAGTCGGACTATGGATGTATTTCTCGGGTGTGGGAATTTAAGGTTTTTGCTGCCAAGCGCGCGGCAATACAAAAATTTTAAATACCACAATTCTAGAGGTATGTACCATAGTTGAGGACTCTGTGATTATCGTAGCCTTGCTTACTGGCATGACAGAGATTCTGAGTGTCACGATTTTGGACAGACGCATATGATTATCTGACGGTATGATTGAGACTCTAATTATGGGGTGTTTGACCTAGAAGGACTACTACCATTTTAATTTCGAGGACAAAATTCTTCTAAGGTGGGTGGACTTGTAACACCCAGTTTCTAAAATGAGGGTAATTTTGAAATTTTGTATTTTAATTTATTTAATTATGATAATTATTTAATAATATGATTTTTGGTAATTTTTAATTATTTTTAAACTATTTAAATCATGACTTATGATTTTGGTGCATTGACTAGTGTAGCCTTAGACTGTTGACATAGAGCCTAGTCATTGTGATTAGGATGTTTGATTAGTACATTTTAGCTTAGAGGATATTTTGGTCATTTTAGAATTTATTGGAATTTTTAGGAATTTTTAGAATTTATTTTGGAATTGTTTGATTGAAGGTTGACTAGGTTGACTTTGACTAGCTTTGACTTGTGACCTAACCCTAGTTAGGTTGGACTTGACTAGATATGAGATCCTAGGTTAAGTTAGGGCAACCATACTCTAGTTAGTGCAAACATTTGAGAATATTGAGTTTTGAATGGAGAGATTTAACCACAAACCATGACTTGTGACTTTTAAGTTATTTGTTAAATGACTAGGCCCAAAGCCCAAGACAAGTTTCAAAACCCTAAACCCTAGGCTAAGTGGCCAGCCACCATATCCTCCTTGGGAACACCACCCTATAAATACTCTCTTAGTTTAGGGTTGCCTCTTTTAGGAAAGCTCAAGTTTAGAAGGAGGTGAGTTCTTGTCTTCATTAATTCACCACAAATTCATTTTAGGTCCTAAAATCCCCAAATCAGTTGCAATGGGTTCTAACACTGGTATACTTGCTGTTGTTGGAGTTTTATTTCAGTTTGGTATTGATTTGTTGGATTGAGATATCAAAGTGAGGAGCTAACAAAGGACCCTCTCCATTGAAACTTCACATTGAGGTATCTCTTTCATTTCTCCATGAAATTTCATGTAGTCTTCACCAATAGGGAGCCCTAAGAGTCCCCCTAATGCCTGGATAAGATTCGCGTCCTGTGTCAGTGTTTTCGTGTCCTATTTGGACACGTATCAGAGTCCCCTTGCATGTGTTTGAGGAAATGCCACAAAGAAACTATTTGTGTTATTTTCGAAATCAATTTGAATAGGAATTTAGTTTTTGAGGTTGCTTATGCATTTCTGTTGGACTGAGTTATTATTGGTGTGGTGTCGTGTCAGTTTGGACACGGGGACACGCTCGCGCGCGCTCGGGGCTGCATGTCCTGCTGTGCGGGGCTTGTGCCGGACACGACACGACGAGATTTGACACGAGTTTTTGTGGGAGCCTTGGGGCACCCACTGACACGCCATGTGTCAAATTTGGTGGGCCCACGTGGCGTATCGAGGAAGAAATCCTCGACGCACTGGATTTTGCCTGTGCAGTGCGTGTGTGCTTTCGTGCACTGATACGCGCGTGTCGTGTCGTGTACACTCGACTTGGACATGGTTCAGGGTATGCAGTCACTAGCCCTAGTCTAGGTTGACACTGGGACACAACCTCATGGGTTGTGTCGTGTCGTGTCGTGCACACGAGAGTCGGGAACACGTGCACGACGATTAGTTCCCTGTGTGCACAGTTTTACTGAAATGTGTATTTTAAATGGTTGGACACGTTTGTGTCCACTTTTATGGACACAAACCACTTGTATAGCTTGTGTACATTAAGTTTAATCATTACCAACCTTTAACTTTGCAAATTAATCAAGTTCGATTTCATCTTCTCATTTTTTTCGTAATTTCTGATACATGATTTTCCCTGTATTTTTTTCAGTTTTTTTTTTTTTACTTGGCAGCCTATTTAATCTCTTAATTGTTGTTATTAGCATGATTTTAGTCCCTGGTATGGACCTCCTACTTGTATTCTATCATTGGTTCGAATTTGGTGTGTTTTGGTTGGATATTGATTTCAATGGGTTGATTTCTCCTTGTGTCTATTTTGAAACCTGAGTTTGAATCTCAGATTTATTGAGTAATTGAACTGTTTTGGGTTTTCTTCAAATAACTGAGAATACATTGTAGTGTTTGTAACTGAGTTTTAATGAGATGTTGGATGATTCCAATGTGTCAACTGAGTTTGAAATCTCAACTGAAATATAGGAATTGATACCTAGACTGAAAACTGATTTCTTGAAGTTTTTAATGTTCAATGTGTTAACTGAGATTGTTGTTCAACCTGAGAATGAATGGGGAGAAAACTGAACTGTTTTGGGTGATTGTTTAATGTTTTGCAATATGGACCCTTTCACTGTTTTGCCTGTTTTCACACCACACACTCCACTGTTTTCCCTTTTTCTTTTTGCACACACACTGTTATGACACTTCCCTTCACTAGAACACTGCACACAGGTACACCCTCCTATGCACACTCTTTACACACACACAGGGTCCTGTTATTTTGGACAGCCCCTCTCTCACTATGCACTCACCCTCACATCACTCAAGTTTCACACACACATGGTTTCACATACACATGCCATCCCATTCAGCCCTAAACTTGCCTTTACCTGTCATTATTTCAGTCCCCATAGCCATCCAAAACCAATCCCTAACAGTCCTTAACAAGGCCCCATGTACCAGCCTATTCCTGTCTAAAATTCAGTCCTAAACTTAGCCCCTAAACCTGCCAATAACTGTCCTATTTCAGCCATGTATACCCAGGGTTCACCCCACAGAAAATTCAGTCCTAAACTTAGCCCCTAAACCTGCCAATAACTGTCCTATTTCAGCCATGTATACCCAGGGTTCACCCCACAGAAAATTCAGTCCTAAACTAGCCTGATACCCTGTCATATGACCATAGAAATTCAGTCCCCAACAGCTACTTTCAGTCTATCTAAACCCCCATATATTACCCTACATTTCAGTCCTAATAACTTCCAAAACCAGCCCTGAAACCACCCACTAAAAAGCCCCATGTTCAGTCCATTTGACACCCATGTATCACCACACACATGAACCCCCCTTTATACGTATGTATATATTTATATGTATTAGCATGATGTTGTATGGTTTACACTTTAGCCTATGGTTGTATATATGATATATATAAGGTATATATAGTAGTATGTTATGTAACTATATGTGTGTACCTTGTATCTATGAGTATATATATATTGTATATATACTTGGTGTGTCATTAGTGTTTGTGTTTGATTGATAGGGTAGGTTCTATAGCATTGTATGGTAATATAGCCTTGTAAGGGTATGTGTTAGCTAGTTTAGCCTAGTGTAGACTTGTTGACCTAGTTTAGACTTGTTGGACCTAGTTTGACCATAGCTGACCTAGTTTGACTTCTAGTGTTGACCAGAGTTGACCAGGGTTGACCAAGAGTTGACTTTGGCCTAGATTGACCTAGATTCATGTAGAATGCATTGTAGTACTTCATTTTACCATTCTGGACTCATAGTGACTTGTACTGTTCTATAGGAGACAGACACCACTCCTCGGACAGTATATTCTCTTCAGACACTCAGGCTATCAGGCGAGTACATTCTCTGACCGTTTCATACTTGTATGGATTTACATTCTTGCTCTAGATTACTGTACTTGATGCTGACACGATTGTTATCACGGATTAGTACTATATGGATCTCCTTTTGGGATGTTATCCCCTTGTATTCACTAGATACATATTGTGATGTGCGTTTCACTTCCATATTGTATTTATTGAATACCCATATCCTTGTATACTCATTGTGCATATTGTACTCTCATTATCACATGAGCTCCAGGGATAGACCATTGTACACTATTGTATAACATTGTACACCCATTATATAACATTGTACACTTTTGTATAAGATAACGTAACTGGAGTAGATCCTTGTGTATTGATTGGGGAGGGGGAGTAGAATTGGTTATGTACTCAAATCCTATTGTACAATATTGTATAACTATTGTATATGTCTATTGTACACCCACGTACAATGGAGTTACCATTGCATTTTCCTAGCCCGTTTACATAACTAGATTGTACTCTAAATCACATGTTCCTTACAGTTCTTACTTATCATATTTAGATATTTCCTGTTATCAAATCTCTATTGTTTTTCATATATCTTCTTCTTTCAGCGTTTCATGTACTTTACTCTATTGCATGCTTTATATTTCCTAACTCGATATGAACTGCGTGAGATGTTTTGTGCTCGCTCCCGTCCTGACTGGACCTGTTGAAAATATTACAGAGGATGAGGAGGAGGCCTGCATAGACACCTACTATGGGACAGCTGTAGATGACATGTGTGACCCAGATTTCCAGTCTGATCCACTAGCTTAGAGACTGTGGCTCCCTAGTCTAGGTTTACATTTTCTGTCATTTGAGATCTGATTGTATATTCTTTCATTTCGGTTTTAGAGACTTGTATTGAGTTGGATGTTTAGTTTGTATGGCAGTAGACACTTAGACTCTTTCTCTCTGATTGTATCCTGTGGATCCTTATTCCAGTATCTATCTATCTTTTATTTTCATCATTCTGCCTTAGATATGATTGAGACTGTATATTGTTATGTCACCTCCATTCGGAGTGTATATACTGTACAGGTACCTTTATATTGTTAGATGATTGACCTAGGACAGCGTTCTACTGCCGATACTGCGGCGTAGGCTGGACGTTGTTACGTTCTCGTACCCTCGCAGTGGGTGCGGGTCGTGACAGTTGTAACCCTTCGCCTGAACAGAACTGGACACCCGATCGTTATTGTTAAGGCAAGCATCAATAATTATGTCATGTCACAATCTTGCACAGGATCAGGATAAGACTAAGCTGGAATAAACTCCATCCAATCAATCACGGCCAATCAAGAGTACGGCTTGATACTTTTAACTAACTAGGGTTATCACAGGCCTAGTTACTAGCAATATGCAATGAGATTGTTCCAACAGCCAAAAGCCCTACAGACCATCCGATTATCCAGGTCGAATGTCCATTTATGAAGATTGCAACACGTGACTGTGTGCTGGAAATGTGCCCTACTCGTCGGTAGGCTACAAGTCCACTTAATGCGCCTAGATAACGGGATTGCCTGTAGCTGGGAATCTCTTCATGTCTACTGAATTATTCTAGTTTATTAGCCATAGTCAATTACAGTAGGTATCCCTGACCGTGGTACTCAGAGATTCCTATCCTAGACATGATGCAAGACAGTATTAGTTTATTTGTACAAACACAATCGCCCACCGTGTCCAGGTCTTTCATACTTGTCATGTCAGACTAGCTGTCGTAACAGCATGTCAGGATATATCATGTCAGTTTACTTGTCAAGAGTGCGCAATGGCGGGCCACTATCGTGTTCTATTCTTACATTGTCATGAATGAGAAAATTTTGCATAAAATAACTAATAACATATTCTTGAAGCCAAAGAAAAGATCTACAACTTTTATGTTGGGAGTTGGAAGAAATTCTGGCCACAATTCAGCCAAATAGGACTTGAAATAGCCAAAAACAGCCAAAATATGCACTATGCGGCACTATTTAGCACTATGCGGCACTATTCAGCACTATGCGACACTTTCATATGCGGCTGGACACTATGCGGCACTATGCAGCACCCATATGCGGCTGGACACAATGCGGCACTATGCGGCACCCTTATGCGGCTGGACACTATGCGGTACTATATAGCACCCTTATGCGGCTGGATACTATACGGCACTATGCAGCACCCTCATGCGGCTGAGCACTATGCGGTACTATGCAGCACCTCATACGGCTGGGCACTATACGGCACTATGCAGCACCCTAATACGGCAGGGCACTATACAGCACCCTCATGCGGCTGGGCACTATGCGGCACTATACAGCACCCTTATGCGGTTGGACACTATGCAGCACCCTCATGCGGCTGGGCACTATACGGCACTATACAGCACCGTTATGCGGCTCGATACTATGCGGTACTATGCGACACCCTTATGTGGCTGGGCACTATGCGGCACTATGCAGCACCCTTATACGGCTGGACACTATTCATCGTCTCTGCCAAAATCAGCACAGATGAACATAGAAATGGCCAAAAATATTTTTGGCCATAACTTCCTCAAAACAAGTCGAAATCCAACTTTTCAAAGATCTATTTTGGGTATAATCGAATTCTCTACAACATGGAACAATCAAAACATAAAAATAATAAAGTTTAATAGATCAAAACCCAAGAAAACCGAAAATAATATAAACTTAGATCTACAGGAAAATATCCATAAAAATAGAAAATGCCAAGTTCTAAAGTATCTTAGAATCTCGCGAGGAAGACAATAGAACAACAAAAATGGAGTTTCTCCATGAAGCAAGTTGCACTTGCCTAAGCTTCTCTTGGTAGATGGAGAAGTTAAGAGGAAGAATATGAAGAAATAAATGAAAAGTAAAGATGAGAGAGAGAAGGGGGTTGGGTTTTAAATGATGATGGTGGTGGTAGGTAGGGATTTTCTTTTGGTTTATGATGAACCCAAAAGCAAACCAAACCAAGCTAAACCGAACCAAGCTAAGCCATAACCAATGAAATGCCAAAATAACCATGCCAATGCAACATGCTAAAAATAAAATCATGACTAGCTAACTATGACTAATAAAAATACGGACCCGAAATATGTACACATATACAAAAATACATAAAATGGATTTCGAGGATGACATCTGACTCGCCCCACCCAGAAAGGAGTCGCATTTGAATGGTCAGACGACTGTGAAGCTTTCTTCCAGGAATTAAAGCAACGGTTCGTCTCGGCCCCGATACTCGTACTTCCAGAAGGGACTGAGGGTTTCCAGATATTTAGTGATGCGTCCGGTCAGGGCTTGGGGTGTGTGCTGTTATAGCAGAAGAAGGTAATCTCTTTTGCTTCCCGACAGCTAAAGTCGCACGAGAAGAACTACCCTACTCATGACCTGGAGTTAGCGACAATCGTGTTCGCGTTAAAATTATGGCATCACTATCTTTATGGCATGGCGTGCACGATCTATACCAATCACAAAAGTCTCGAGTATCTATTCACACAGAAGGAACTAAACTTGCGACAAAGGCGTTGGCTTGAACTGATCAAAGATTATAACTTGACTATTGACAATACGCCGGGAAAAGAAAATATTGTGGCGGATGCTCTGAGTCGGAAGTATATTGCCACGCTATCCATCAATCGCAGATTGCTACGCGACCTAGAAGAGATGGGCATCAAATTTCGAGTCTGATTTAGGAATATACAGTTACAGTTAGAGCCGAGCTAGCAAAAAAAGATCAAGACCGCTCAGAAGGACGATCCGTACCTGAAGAAAATACGGGAGCTAATCTCGACGAGTCGGACGACCGACTTTGCGGAAGATGAAACCGGCATGCTTCTATTGAAGGGTAGGTTATGCGTTCCGGATAATTCAGAACTTAGAAAGGATATATTGTCGGAGATGCACTATGCGAAGTACACCTTGCATCCCGGTAGCACAAAGATGTACAAGGACCTCTGCACAAACTTCTGGTGGCATAGAACAAAAAGAGATGTGGCACTCTTCGTGTCGCAATGCATGGCATGTCAGCATGTGAAAACTGAGCATCAGAGATCGGGTAGAGAGATACAGAATCTGGCGATTCTGGAATGTAAGTGGCAGCACATATGCATGGATTTTATTGTTGGTCTGCCAAAGATACCGCAGAAAAATGACGCCATCTGGGTAATCGTCGATCGACTAACCAAGTCAATGCACTTTATTGCCATTAAAGTTACTTGGAACGTTGATCGCCTGGCTCAAATTTATCTTGACGAGATAGTACGTCTGCACGGAGTCCCGGTATCCATCGTCTCTGATCGGCTCTGCACAATTGACTTCAAGTTGAGTTGGGACGTTCATCTACCTATGGCCGAATTTGCATACAACAATAGCTATCAATCCAGCATCCAAATGGTGCCGTATGAAGCCTTGTACGGACGAAAGTGTTGATCACCCATTTGTTGGGACGAAGTCGAAGAGCGGCAAATTCTGGGCCCGGAACTGGTGGAACAGACTGTGCAAAAAGTTCGGCTCATTCGCGAAAGATTAAAAATCGCACAGAGTCGACAAAAAAGTTACGCGGATGTTCATCGTCGACCCCTCGAGTTTCAAGAAGGCGATCACCTATTTTTTAAAGTGTGGCCTATGCGAGAAGTTACCCAGTTTGTTACAAAGGAAAAGTTGGGTCCGAGATTCGTTGGGCCGTTCGAAGTACTCGAGCGAGTCGCCCCAGTGGCCTATCGGATTGCCCTGCCGCCAGTGCTAGCGGGTGTACATAATATCTTCCACATCTCTCAGCTGCAGAAGTACGTGCATGACCTAAGCCACGTGGTAGATTTTGGTCAGTTGGATCTATAGGCGGACTTATCCTACATTGAAGCACCGGTCCAAATCTTGGTGAATCGAACGATCCCTCTCGTCCGCATACTGTGGAGTAACCATTCGGTTGAAAAATCGACTTGGGAGCCCGAATCGGAGATGAAGGAGAAATTTTCTTTATTGTTCTCTTAGAGGTAGGTTCTATTATTAAGTTTCGAGGACAATACTTTTTATTAGTTGGTTATGGCGTTGTGCCCCGTCCCTACACCATGTCCCATTTTCGTCTACGGGGTGCGCGAGAAAGAAACATTGTCGCTATCGATTGAGACGGGACCGATAGATCGAAATTGGCTGTATCGGTCGAACGGGAACGATTGAATTAAGATCATTTTCTCGTTATGGAAAGGCTTCTTCGGAATCAAGTCCCATATTCAGCAGGTTATGCCTCAAGGATTGGCTCTGCGGCTGAGTTGGGAGAGACCTCCCGTTGCTCTGGTTTTTTATGCCGTACTTGCTTTAGCTTTGGTTTTCGTGAATGTATTTTCGTGAATATTTTCGATAGTTTTCATAGCTTGCGTTTTCGAAGTCGCATTCGTATCGAATTCCTTGAATAATACAGTGTTCTAATCAGTTACTTATGCGATTTTAGGTGATCGTGTAGGCGACGTCAGCGCAGCCAACCAGTCCCTCACCTGAAGCAAAGACTAAGGTAAGTGGCTGACCTTCTTCGCCTTGACCCTCTATTTCAAAATCAATATGAAACACCAAAGAAATGCTTGTTGCCAGAGTGTAGAATCAATAAAATCATGGCACGATTCTCCATGTAACACTTGCTATCGAACTACTTTGCCTGAAAACCGATGCCTACTTTCTCATGCCTTATTTACTTAGGTTTAATTAGCCACTTGCCAATACATGTGATCGTACTGACCCTCTCTCTTTACAGGTGATAGGAACCAAGGAGAACGCGCCAGCTAGCTAGGCAACGTTTCATGCTTTTGAAGCTTCGGTCGCATGTCGAAGACCTCGCTGTTGAATTTTGAAGACTCTTTACAAGTCTAAGAAACGTGTCTCGACATCCTCCCAATCCAGGTGGCTGAAATACTTTTGTTGTAAATGAGGGATGTATGTATGGAACGGCTATCTCATCGGCACTCCATTTGTAATCGAGTCATGTTGTAAATCCAGTATGGCACGATTGTAATGGAGTCTGTAAATGATGTCTATTATCAATAAAATAAAAAGTTTTTCTGTCTCAATGTGTTATTCAATTTGTCTGCATACACTCTCTTAGATGCTGTGTTTTGGATTACCTTATGACTATGCCTTGTGCTATCGTAAATTAGGTTCGCACGGCATCACGTCCGAGGGACGACTATCGGTTCTACGAAATCAGGGCATGACAACTAGGAATCGATCGGCCTAGGAGAGATTGTAATAGCACCCCTGAGGTGAATGCTAGACCTCGCGATTAGGGGAGTGTTGTGTCTATTAGTGATGAGCTGAACCAAAGAGTCACAGCGGCGCTAATCATGGGAATAGACCCATGGACCATCAGGTGATAGTTGTCGATTAGGGAAGAGTTGAACCCTGAGCCGCAGCTGCTAGCATGTGTGTCATCAGTGCAGAGTTGAACCATGAGTCACAGCTGCTGGTATACATATGTGTTATTGCAGTACTGAGCCTTGAGTCACAACTGCTAATCGATAACATGTATATAGAAAGGTTATTGCTGGCCTAATACTGTAGAGACGAACATGGAACATTATCATATATATATTATGTTTATTCTAATCCTTGTTTTGTGCAGGGATGGATCGTCGGCTATGGGCAAGAATCACTAAATAAGTGATGCATATGTTTGAGATTATGAAATCATGTACTGCCCCTAGAATAAGATGTTTCACATGAACTGCTGTTGTCCAATCTTAGATACAGGATTGTATTACTTATTGCTTCTATCTATTTAAGAGAAAAAAATGCTAAATGAGATCTTATATCATGATAGATAGAACGATTTTTGTATATGGAATTGACCCGATAGTTGGCTCGAACGAAAGAATAGAAATGAAATGTAGCTTTTCGGAAGTATTTAAAAGAAGCAAATTGACTCTGATCTGCATGAAATGAACGTAGGTAAAAGATAGCAAGATCACTAATAATGCAACGTTTTCTCACATCCATACTTAGTGATCGTTCCAAACGATGTAGCCTTTATCTTTCACCAGTACGTTAATGTACTGATCCACCACCAGCTTGCATACAGGTGCAAGATGCATCGAGATGGAAAGTCCGAAGCGATAGCCAGAACCTCATCTTTTATAGCCGAAAATTAGAAGATGAATAGGCAAGAAAGATAATTTTTATATAAAAGGATGTAATGTATGGAATGACATCATTGTAAATCTGTATGTTTAATGAGAGATTGTAAGCCAAATATGGCATGTAGAGACAATGAGATATTTGTAATCTGTCAAACGATATCTATAAAGAATTTGTTTCTGCTATCATTCAATTCTATTTTTGTAATGTGTCTGATGCTACTTCAAATTATGCATCAAATATTCCGATGTACTATTGTCTACCTTGTCTATTTTGTTATTGTATAAGTCTTGGCCTTGTGCAAGTACAACTTAGGCTTGCATGACATCATGTCCAAACGAGGACGATCGGTTCTATAGAGATCAAGCGAGGACGAACGATCCTACAAGATTGGGGCATGAAAAAGTGGTATCAGAGCCAGGTTTCGATCCTAGGCCCTGTGGTTTATGGGCCGACCACGCTCCTCCGGATCTGCCTCCAGTGGCTTCCTCGTAGCTACCAGCGAAATGGTTACCGCCTTAGATCCGATGAGACCCTCATCTTCCCTTTCGCTTCCTTTCTCTCTCTCTCTATATATCTCTCTCTCTCTCTAACTTCTGTCGCTCTCTCTAATACTTTTTTCTCTCTATTCCTCTCTCTTTCTTTAAACAAAAGGAACAAGGAGGAAAGACATAATGATTTTGGGCTCTAATATTTAACTATGGACTGTTATTTTAATGGGCTTGGTTTGGGCCGAAAAACCCAATAGAAATAATTGTGGACATCATAGCCCAACAACGGCTATATATACACATTTTAATCATCTAGACTGGGTCAGACCCGTAAATAGTTTTAGTAAAATATTATGTAGAATTTTGGTCCAATTAGGTAAGCAGAATAACAGTATTTGGGTTTTGATTGAATTTATATTTTAAGAGGATTTTCTAAATGGGCCTTGAAGATAGAAAATGTAGAATATATATGTAGCCTTCGTTTTCCAATGAATTAAATCATTTTATCTAGTTAGTAGGTAGTATACTTAAATTAACCATAATTCCATGTCATGTATATATATGTATTGTATGTTATATAAATAATTATTATTTTTTGTATATATATATATATATTTTTTTGTATATATATATATATATATATATATATATATATATATATATATATATATATATATATATATATATATATATATATATATATATATATACTTGTTTGCATGTTTATATATAAATATATTTATTATGTTTAAGGTTAACAATTCATAGATAATACTATGGTTTTGGACTTGGCTAGGTACATTTTAGCTAGTTTAATTTCAGCCTAGTTAGGTTGATGCTAGTGACTAGTGTAGGCTACCCAAGTATATCCAAATCAACTCCGATCAAGTCCAAACTTGGTCTACACTTGCACAAGACCTAGTAGACCCTAACCAAGCCCTTATTGACCCATGTGGTGCACACACAAGTGTGTGGATAGCACACAACTTTAGCTTACATGTATTTTCAGAATTAAGTGGTGACCACCACTTTTAGTTGCCAAAACCACCTATTTACTATCTCGTTTCACCTAAAGCTTTGCCACAACCTTTCCCCCTCAATCCCCTACAGTCCTATCATTTCTTCCTCATTCCATTCATTTCCTATCCTAAAACTCTCTCACAAACTCGTTGGATTGAAGGTGATTTTAGAATAGGACTGCTGGATAGTGCTGACTTCAACATCATTTTGTACCACAAAAACAATAGACACGAGCCTCGAGCCCTTTTCGAAAAATCTTTCTCTATCTCTTAGATTTGATTTCCATATTTTTACATAATTTTTCATGGAGTTTTGACCCCTCAAACCTCTGTCGCATGACGATGTGTCCAGAATAGAGTGTTGTCCACGAATTTTGTGCAAAGAATTGGTTGTGCACACCAAATCACTTAGTAAAACTCTATGAAACTTTTTACGTTATAAACCACTGTTCGTTCCCATTGTTTTGGTATATAATAGTCTATATGTTCTGTCCATATTTCCCTCCGTACAGATGTTTTCCAAAGAGGTTCGCGGCTGAATTTTACGACACACAAGCGGTCCACGTTCCGTACATAGGTAAGTACCTTCAATTTTTTCGTCGTATATTTTATATAACATAGGTAGTAACTAGATACAACATTCCCCTAGGTAGAAACCATAAAGTAGTGTCTAAATGTTTGGAATCATGATAAACGTTACCACAAAATTATTTTTCTAAAATTATGTTTTCGTCTACTTTGTGGTAGTGTAACTTTTTACGTAGACCATATTTTACGATTCTAGATGTTTGTATGCAATCCTAGATATTTTTCTGTAAAATTTATGTTGGAGTTATGACCTAAATATTTAGTTTGATTTGTAAAAATTTGGCTCTAACTTGGCCTCGTAAACTCTGAATGCAGAAACTGTAGTTTTCTTCCAACTTTGAACATGCATAAATTTCTATCTAATAATTGTTTTCCAGAGCCACTTATTGGAATGTAAAGTATAATATTTTTTCTATCAATCATGTATTTAAGTCATGTCCATAATAGCTAGTTTTACATCTGTGTATACCATATTCTTATATTTTAGTGCCATGTATGTATTCTTGGTTAAGTTTTGAATCATTTCATATAGGTTTCATGACTTAACTACTTATTTTGGGTTATGTAAATCGAGAAAAAAATGAGCTCCATGAACAACATTTTAGCATTTAAGTCTGAAACTATTTTTGGAGGTCACTTTGAGCTTAATTTCTCGAAAATCAAATCGTTGGATTTCTATGTAGTTTTTTGTGCGTGTGTGTCGTGTCATGTTGTGTCAGTGTGTGTCGTGTCAGTGTCATGTTAGTGTATGTGTGTCGTGTCATGTTGTGTCAGTGTGTGTGTCGTGTCCTGTCGTATCCAGTCCTGTCGTGTCTATGTTATAAGAGAGGGAGAGGGAGATTAGGGTTTACCTAGACCGAGGGGTGATCGGGGAGGGGGGTCGCCGGATGGGAGGAGGAGACGGAGGGGGAGGCGAAGGAGCGCTTGCGCTTGGGGGGTCACGGCAGAGAGGGAGGAGGACCGAAGATGGAGAGGGACTGGAGCGCCGAAGGGGTCACGGCGGAGAGGGAGGAGTGTCACTACCACATTTTAGATTAAGGGTATTTTTGGTCATTTGGTAATTTTTGAATTTATTTTAATTTATTTAATTGGTGATTGTGATTTTGACTTTGACTAGTTGAGACTTTGGAGACTAACCTAGGTGTTGATCCTAGCTATGGTGACTTGGTTAGCATGATGAGACCCTAGTCTAACTTAAGTCAATCTAAGTTAGTCATTTAGAAATCAAGTTTGAAATAGGAGGATTAGTGATTTGGTTCATTGGCTTGAGACTTAGGAATTGGTTCCATGACTAGTGTAACTAGGCCCATAGCCCATTAGACTAAATCCTAACCCTAATTTCAGCATGTGGCCGACCCCTAAGGTCATTCCCCTCCCTATAAATAATCTCCTCATTTAGTTCTTGCCTCTTTTGTATTGAATGAACACAAAGGAAAAAGAAAGGTATGGCTATTCTTCCCCCAATCCATAGATTCTTCATTTTAATTCCCTTTTGACTCTAGTTTCTCGCATTAGAGCCTAACACTCTCCTATTTTCTTTTTATGGAGAGTAATCCCAGCTTTGGGTCAATTTGGAGCATTTAGCTAGCAAGGAGAACACCCCCCATTTGAAGCTTTTCTTGCTATTGGAACCTATAGGTAAAACTCCTCAAATTGTGCTAATATTCTGATTTCTTTGCATCCTAGTCTAGATCTAGGTGTCCCCTAGCTGTCCCTAGAATTTGGTTAGAAATCGTGTCCGTTTGGTGTCCGTATCGGACACGTCATAGTGTATGTGTAAGTGTTTGATAGAATGCCACTTAGGATTCGATTTTAGTATTTTGTAAAACTAATTGCATGAATCTCTAGATCTAGGTATGTACTTTAATATTTGTGAAGACTGAGCTAGTTATTGTGTCGTTTTCATGTCCTAATATGTACTGGACACGTAACACGGGGTCTCGGCCGGGTGTCCTGCTACCCGTGTCTGATTTCTCCACGGACACGGCACGTGGTGACACAAAAATTGGTAGGAAGGATGGGGCATTTACTGTCATCATGCTCCCAAAATTTGAGAGCAAATGATGCATGACACGCAGAGCATTCTTGCCCGCACTGGACACGCACTACTCGTGCACTGTCGGGTTCACGTACAGACACGCACACTAACACGTGTTCGTGTCCACTCTAGACACGTCGTGGTGGGTCCACTGTGTAGCCCTACACGTGGGCTACACGTGTGCATGACCATGTGTCGTGAGGAGTCGTGTGTCGTGTCCACGATCTCAGTGAACACGTGCACGATGCCTCTGTGTGCACTGTTTCAGTTTTGTGTAATTTTTGGGATTTAGACACGTTGTGTCCAATTCTTGGACACTGGGACACACCCCCAACACCCTCTCACATGACACAATCATTACCTACCTATTGATTTGAATGTTAGTAACCATTTCTAATTCAAAATTTAGGAATTTTCTATATTTTCTGATGCAATATGTCAGTTGGGTTTTCTGAGGAATTTTGAATATGTTAACCTATTTTGTGTTATTAATTCGATTGTTTGTACACCTATATGTATCTGAGAATTAGCCTACATGCTAGGGGTTTATGATTGGCATGAGAATTCAGTTTTTAATTTGCTTTTGGCTTTCGAATTCACATTTGAACTGCTGGACTGATGCACTGTTTTGAGTATCAATGTTAATATGTACATTGTCCTTACCTGAGAATTCCCAACTGCCTTCCTGAATGGGTTGGTTCAAATTCATATTGATTTTCTATATTTATCTGAGTTTGGTTGCAATAGGAATTCATGGTTGTGTTGATAGTTTGGTTTCGAATTCAATTGAGACATCAACTTATAAACTGTACTGAAATCTGAGTTGAACTGAGAATACTACACTCACACACACATGAGAACATAATGTTCATACACACACACACATTGATTGTTTACACTAAAATCTGAGAATGGCATCGTCTTTCACACATTGATTCATAATGTTCTTCCTAACACACACCCTGTTCACAGAACCTATGTTGATCTACTTAAACCCACTGTCTTCCTGAGAATACATATAGCTAAATGCACACACAAGTACACATTGCAACCTGAACTGGAAAATCTGAGAACACATGTATATGCTCTATAGACACACACACTTGCACACTGTTGAAAACTGAGATTGACACACATTTGCACTCTCAAATCTGAGAACAAATCACTCACCCTACACTACATGTATTACTTGACACACACACACTTTTGCACACATTGATGCCATGTTTACACAAAAACATTGATTCCTATGAACACACACTTCACTGTTTGAAATCTGGGAACATATATGCACATTGACACTCATCCACACCCGTACATATACATTGTTATATATATATATATATATATATATATATATATATATATATATATATATATATATATATATATATATATATATATAACCTTGTGTGATAATGTAATATAATATAGATATTGCCTCTTGTGCTACTTAAACACAAAAGTCACCGAAGGCGCATTTTGGACTTTAAGAACTTAGCTAACCAACCTGACTGGCAACTAGCTCAACCACTTGGAAGGAATCCTATTCTAGGTTGCCCCAACTAGTAGAAACAGTTTTATCATTGGGATCTTGTCTAGTCCAGATAGATTGAAATTCAAGGATTCGTCCAACCAACGATTGATGTCCAATTAGGGAACCCATTAAGACCCAGTAACGCTCATCTATGTATACCACCATATTTGGACTATAGAACTAAACTAATTGAAATCGGCCCCTGTATATATTATGTAACCTCCACCCCTTAAAATGTGAATCCATTCGTAACCTTTATCCCATCTAACTGGAAGTCACGATACGATCTTGTATTGCATTCATATTCTTTGCTAAAATAACCACGGAAAAGATCACAATCTTGAATTCTCAAATTCTGTTCTACTATGGAACCTTGTTTAGAATTTCGAGAACATGACTTCTGTATTACGCGAATTGCAAGCCCCTCTAAGAAACAAGGGTTCTTCGAGTTAGCAAGTAACTGGACTAGAGTAGCCCAATCTAGCAAATAAGAAGTGGTTCATAAACTCCCTTTCTATCTGTAACATTGGATACTCTCCACTGCTCTTGAAACTTCATAATTGCTTCCGATTATTCTGCCTTATCTTCCTGTCCTCCCTACTTCGGAGCGACGAATAATCATGCTTACTAGAGTTTACCAATAATTCTTAGCTACGTGTATAAATGTGTTTCTTGTTAAAGTTTGGATTGCTTGAATGGTAGGAGAGGATAATAGAGGTCGTATGCAGTAAATAACTATTGGTAGCAAGTTTAGCAGATTATAAGCTTTTAGTTTGAGGAGTAGTGTGACCAAAGGTGGGTAGAAGTCTTGTAGGTCATACAGTTACAAAATGGCTAGGAGGAGGATATAAACGATTTTGAAGAATTAAATTTAAAGAGATTGAGGTTAAGGCAGACTTCTTTTAGAATTTTACGGAATAACTACGAATTAGAATTTCGAGGACGAAATTATTTTTAAGGTGGGTAGATTTGTAGCTTCCTTTTCCAAAATTTTGAAATTTTTTTTTGATTTAAATGGTGACGCATAGATTTTATAAATAATTAATTAGTTAATTATTACGGTAGATGATTTTAGCCATGATGGAGTTTTGGAGTACAAGAAGACTAGGAATCATGGCACGGATAGTGCAATGGCGTGCTTTGACTAGAGCTTAGCCATGGTAGGGGAAGGCCGAGCCATAGTGATGTCCTAACTAGGAAAACCAGGCCAAGTTGTGACATGACTATTATAAATAATTTAATTATTTATTATTAATACTATTCGACGTTTAGGAGACCCGGTTGTACCATACTAGTCAGACTGGACCCGAACTGAGCCGAGGCCATGTAGTCATGCGATCCGTCCAAAAACGTTCATGTTGATATATTGTTGGTATGATTTTGTCGTATTTCAGTTTAATGATTTAATGCATGTTGTTATATATTTTATTAATAAATATTATAGATATCAGCATTAATGATATTCAATAATAATTGTATATAAATGGGTCCTTGTACATTTTTAGGGATTTTTAGACTGTGCATGATGGTATATACGCCATTACTGGTTTATGAAATTTCGTTATTATTATTATTTTATTGAGAATATTATTATATAATATAATATTATTATTGGTTAAATTATTTTCGTCAAATAAATGTTATAATATATGTGTTCATACACTACAACAAAAATACCCTTTAATGACGCTTGATATGGGATTTTAATGACGGCTGATAAAGAAGCGTCATTAAATTTCAGCCAGACTGTAATCTATGACGGTTATATATAAAAGCGTTATTGAATGTCTCTAAGTGGTACGAGCGTTATGGAAAAAACACAAATTTTAAGTCGAAATTTCGACTCTCCCGCACTTACTCCCGCACTTAAGTCGAAAAGCCCCCTTCTCCCGCACTTACTCTCTTTCTCCTTCTCTCTCTCCCGCCGCTCCCCAACTCCCTTCCGCCCTCTCTGGCGCTCCGGCGCTCCCGATCAACTACTCTCAGCCCGCTCCGGCGCTCCCGATCAACTTCCCTCAGCCCGCTCCCCTCTCGCCGCGCCCCAACTCCCCTCAGCCCGATCAACTCCCCAAGGTTTGTCCTAATTTTTTTTCTTATTTTGTGCCCTAATTTCTGCCTCGATTTGATTTTAGTAAAATGCCCTAATGCCTCGACTTGATTTTAGTAAAATGCCCTAATTTTGACCTAGTTTCTATTTCCTAGTTTTCGAAAGATGGCTGAAATATCTTTGAATGCATGTTTGGAAATCTTTGAAAGAATTTTCTTTTTTTTACTAATTTGTGATGCATTTTCTTCGTCCGCGCATTGGTTCATCTTCTTGTTTCTTTCTTTGTTGGTTCTTGCAGTGTGGAAGGGTGTTAATTCCATTGCTTACAAGTTCAACTTCATGGAGACACGTTCGGATAGCAAGGTTTGTTTTGGTTCATGGAGACATGTTCTTTTCAATTGCCCTATTTTCTAGAAATCATGGACAAGAAAGAGATCAATGTCCCTGTAACGTCGTGTATGACACATGTTGAACACGGCATTTTTACACTCAAAATTACTCCAGGTCACGCAGAAATCGGTACCGTGTCTGTGTATGTGCCATGTCATATTGTCTTTAAATCAAGTCCTGTTCTTTTTAGATTAAAATACTCCAGGCAATACAATTTATTTTTTACAGTGTGCACGTTGCTCATGCATCGAGAGTGGGATGGATCTTTGACATCAATATATGCAATTGTTTGACTGTACATCTTTAGATTAAATGATATCGGTCATGTTGGATGTGAGCGTTGACCAACTTTTTTTTTAGGTTTATTTGACCCTCTTTTGTAGTTATGTAGATGATTCATATAATGGTTGATTCCAGAATTCATCTCATATAAAACCTGATTTTGGGATTCAAGTACAACACATAACCTGAGAATTAGTTCACTGATTTCCCATTTAATTCATCGACACTCACAAGATACACAAGTATATAGACATAATACATCAATGAGATATCAGTTGAAATCTGGAAGCAATGATATCACTAGAAGAATAAGGTTCTACTTTGTATATATGCAAGGTCAGTCGTACAATTACATTGAGCTTGAACTTCAGGGTAATCATATTGCCGTCTCGGGAAAAAATTCAACTACAGAACTAATATGATCAAGCAATAAAGTGCACAATTTCCTACATATAGACTCAGAGCATCCCTGGTACAACCTCTACATCCCAGTACTCGATATTGTTTCCTGCAATCCCTTGGACCCCTATACCCGGTAGGTTGATCATGGCACTCTGCCTATTCCATATGGGTATTGGCATATCCTATGATACCTATTGTTATCTACAGTTCTCTGTTCCAATATTGAACGAGTTCTCAACGACTCGGGTTACCTGCATCAAGAGGTACCAAGGCTTGTTTATATCTGATATTCAAAACCAAGCCATGTAGTTGGTGTTAAACCAGGTACCCACTGATACTAGGTTGCCCCTAATGTGGGATAGGATAATCTTGAAGGTATTTCCTACTGTATCCATGTGCACCGACCCTTCAAGGTTTGGTACAATCAAACACTCCCTATGTTTTAATCTCAGGTTCGAGGGATTTCACACTCACATGATATATTTGAATTGGGCTATTGAACACAGGTTATAAAGAAATTTGAATTGGGCTATTGCACACTCACATGATATACATAACCTAATGTGAGCTGTCATTTTTCCCAAATCCTGAGAACTGCATTGGGCTGAATTCTGGGTTATATACTCTAATAACTGAGGCTGTTTACACAGACTTCCTCACCCTGCTTTATACCTTCCTGCACACATGTTTCCCCACACACTCTCATATTTTCTGTCACTCACACACTCACTAACACACACATGCCTACACTGTTCAGCCCTTCGACACACACACAAGCACTCATGATTCACACACACATATATTCACTGTCACCTCATTCTAAATTCTGAGAACAAATTGTTCCCCTCATGTTGATCCTCACACTCTCATGGATGACAAAGCACTTAATCGTTGTTTTGCTTTATTATACAGAGGAATAGATCATGGATGACAAAGCACCTATTATCGGAAGAATATAGAGCCGGAGTTGATGAATTTATGGAGCATGTTAAAGCTAGTGGGGATGATCTCGACTTCGTTAGATGTCCATGTAATGAGTACGAGAATCTCTATAGTATGAGTTTAGAAGATGTAAAATTTTATTTGACGATAGTTGGTATCGATCCAAGGTATACTATATGGATATGGCATGGAGAAGTTGATCCTAATGAAGTGTGTGAGGATACATGTGCGTCTATTTATAAGGACTATGATATGGATACTTTAAATGATGTGGCAGATACACTAGAGATGTTCCATGCATTAAAAAAGAACGACATTGAAGGAGATGATGAAGATAACTTTAATTCATTGCTTGATGATGCTAAGAAACCATTGTATAATGGTTGTAAAAAGTATACGAAGCTATCTGCGATAGTGAAGCTCTTTAGTATCAAGGCCAAGAGTGGTTGGAGTGATAAAAGCTTTTCAGATGTGTTGACATTGTTCGCCGACATGCTTCCGGGAGAAAATGAATTGCCTGTAAGTACTAGGGAGGCTAAGCGTTGCTTCTCAATATTTGGAATGGGATATAAGAGAATACATGCATGTCCGAATGATTGCATACTCTATAGAAAAGATTATGAAAATGCAATCTCATGTCCTACGTGTGAAACGTCGAGATATAAGGTAAAGAAGAATATGTCTGAACAAAGTCAGGAAGAGCAAAAGAAGGGCATCCCAGCTAAAGTTCTATGTTACTTTCCACCTATTTTACGCTTTAAAAGGTGGTTTCGATCGGTACAAACATCAAAGAATTTGACATGGCATGTAGACGGAAGGGAAGTTGATGGCCAATTGCGTCATCCCGCAGATTCACCTACGTGGAAGACAATTGATGATAAATTTCCAGAGTTTGCAGCAGAAGCAAGAAACCTTCGACTCTCTCTTTCAGCCGATAGGATTAATCCATTTAGTTCACTCAGTAGTAGGTACAGTTGTTGGCCTGTAATGCTAAATACTTATAATTTACCACCTTGGTTGTGTATGAAGAGAAAGTTCACATTGTTGACATTGTTGATATCAGGCCCCCAACAACCTGGAAATGACACAGATGTTTACTTAGCACCATTGATTGAGGATCTCCAGTTGCTGTGGAAGGATGGAGTTGTGACTTACGACGCCTATCGGCAAGAATCTTTTACATTGAGAACTGTATTGTTATGGACTGTTAACGATTTTCCTGCATATGGCAACTTGTCTGGTTGTTGTATGAAAGGATATTTTGCTTGTCCAATATGCAACGAAAATACTTATTCAGATAAATTGAAACATTGTAACAAGAATATTTATACTGGTCACAGAAGGTATTTACCGCAAAACCATTCTTTTCGATCACAAAGAAAGGCATTTAATGGTGACAAAGAGTTTGGAACTCATCCTGAACCATTAAGTGGGGAACAAATATTAATGAAGGTTGCGGGGATTCCGGTTTCTTGGGGGAAAAAGAAGATGTTCCAGAAAAAGATATCAGAGAAGAAGACTTCAAAGAAGAAGAAGGAAGCAGAAGTGCAAAAGAAGTTGACACCAAAGAAGAGGAAAAAAGAAGTACAAAAAGACAAAGTTACAAGTTGTTGGAAGAAGAAATCCATTTTTTTTGAGCTAGAGTATTGGAGATATCTTCCTATTAGACATAACTTGGATGTCATGCACATTGAGAAGAATGTCTGCGATAGTATCATTGGGACCCTATTAAATATTCCTGGAAAAACAAAAGATGGGATCAATAGTCGCAAAGATCTTGTAGAGATGGGCTTAAGGAAAGAATTGGCACCTCATAATAAGAAAAATGGGATTTATCTTCCAGCTGCATGTTATTCTTTATCGAGGCAAGAGAAAAGAATAGTGTGTCAAACTTTGCATGACCTTAAGGTCCCAGATGGTTACTCTTCGAATTTTAGATGTAATGTCTCAATGGAAGATCTAAAGTTATATGGTCTCAAATCCCATGATTGTCATGTTCTAATGCAACAACTACTTCCTGTTGCAATACGTGGTGTGTTGCCAAAGCATGTGAGATGTGCTATTATACGAGTATGTTTCTTCTTTAATGCCCTTTGTGCCAAAGTCGTGAATGTACAAAAATTGCAAGATATCCAAAATAATCTTGTGATCACATTGTGCTTATTGGAAAAATATTTTCCACCATCATTCTTTGACATAATGGTACATCTAATGGTGCACCTTGTCAGGGAGGTCGAACTTGGCGGTCCGGTTTTCTTCCGATGGATGTACCCACCAGAGAGGTTGGTTTGGTCTAGTCTGAACTTTGATTTTCATTATGTAGTAACATGATTGATGTTTGTGTAATCATTTTTATCTTTATCATTTGTTCATTATAGGTTTATGGGTGTGATAAAGGGTTATGTGAGAAATAAGAATCGTCCTGAAGGGTGTATTGCACAATGCTATATCGCAGAGGAAGCCATTGAGTTTTGTTCAGAATATCTAGAAGAACAACCCGCCATTGGAGTTCCTTCTACGAAGAATGAGGAAAAACCTATAGGAAAAGGAAATATCTGTGAAGTTGACCGCTTATCTTTGGACCAAGCACATCTTTATGTGTTGCACAACACAAATGATGTTCAACCTTATATCGAGTAAGGATGTCTATATTACTCTTTACTTAGTTTTATCTTTGGACCAAACACATCTTTTTTATGTTTCGCTTTGTAATTAACAAAATTCTACTTATGACTTGATAGGGAGCACGAGGCTTACTTGAAAAAGTTGCACCCTCGTATAGTGAAAAGTGCAAAATGGTTAGAAGATGAGCACAATCGCAGCTTTATTAGTTGGTTACGATCAAGGGTATTGATTAAGCTACTATATTTTATGTTCTAATTAGTGAAAATAAAATATTGAACTTAGGAAAACAAATGACAGGTTGATGCTGCGGTAGAAGACCCAACTAGCAATGTCTCTGATGAATTAAAATGGATAGCTCAAGGGCCTCGACATCACGTGACTAAGTTCCCAGGTTATGCAATTAATGGGTGTCACTATCAAACGAAAGATCGTGACGACGTACGAGTCAAGCAAAACAGTGGAGTAACTCTAGTGGCAAAGACTTTTCAAGTTGCTAGCACAAAGGACAACAATCCCATCATCTCAGATATGACATTTTACGGTGTCATCAAAGAGATTTGGTTGCTTGACTATTTCTCCTTCCAGATTCCCATCTTCAAGTGTGATTGGGTTGACAGCAAGAATAGTGTTAAGGTGGATGAACTTTGTTTTACATTGGTCGAGCTTGGTAGAGTTGGCCACAAGTCTGACTCTTTTGTTTTGCCCTCTCAAGTAAAGCAAGTATTTTATGTTCCTGATCAATTGGTTGAAAATTGGTCAATCGTTTTATCGGCTCCGCAAAGGACTTATTATGATGAAGACAATGACGACGAGGGAATCGATTGTTTTGATTCAGTTGAAACTTGCAATAAAGTACCGGATTTTGACGCATTTGATGTTGTTGATGAATCACCCTCGACCTATTTACGTGAAGATTGCGAGGGAACTTGGATTGCACAGTCCAAATCTTCTTGAGAATGGGTGTATTTTATGTTTCAGACATTTTATGTTTCTTATATCAAACCTGAGAATGGGTGTATTTTATGTTTCAGACATTTTATGTTACTTATATCAAACCTCAGATTTTGTTACTTATATCTCAGACATTTTATGTTTCATGCTATTTCAAGCACATTTTATTCTTAATCTCAGACTTTGTTAGTTCAATCTCAGTTTTCAAGCACATTTTATAGTGTGGAATGATAGCTAAAGTGGGATGTGTGGATAGTTTTGATGTATAGTTTTAATGTATATATATATGGCCTGTGTCCATGATTTCTAGAAAATAAAGTATGGAAAGGTGTTAATTCCATTGCTTACAAGTTCAACTTCACATAGCATGAAACACATTATGTGTTGCTAAACTGAGACTTTGTTACATCAAAACTATCCACACATCCCACACCATAACATACACTCAGATTTTATTTGTTGCAAGCACATTTTGACTCATTTTATTTTGTTAGTTCAATCTCAGATTTTATTTGTTGCAGGCTACACAGCAATGTGAGGATTCCGGGGAATAAACTTGTAGCCGGAGAAAAGGTAGAGGGGCATCAAAATCAAAAAAAGTCAGCAAAATCAAAGATGATGAAGAGAGGATAAAGATCATTTATAACGATGTTGGGCAACCAATTGGTGAAGGAAAAATTAGTTTGGCAACTTACTGCGGCGTCACAGTAAAGTCCTTAGTAAAAATAACTTATCCAAATTGGCATAAAGTGCCAGAATCAGTTAAAAAGAGCTTATGGACTGCTATTCAGGTAAAAATAATGTGTGTCCCTGAGAATTTCAGTTTGAATGTTCCTTTGTATGCCATGTTTCAAATTGATTTGTAGGCTCAACATGTGTGTTACTGAGAATTTATGATTGTATGCCATGTGTGTTACAGAGACAGTCTACTGATTTTCCTTAGGATGTTAACGATGTTGAGACACCCAAACCTATCTACATACCATATATGCATTGCCGGCACATAAGTTCAGATAAGTGAACTAAGTTCAGACTTGAATTCACTTGTTCACTGCACCATTGAATGCTTGAATTCAAGTCTGAACGTATTCAGAGTGGAATGCTTTACATGTTATGCACTATGTTATGCACTCATGTATAGATGCTGAATATTTATTTTCTGTTGTAGGCCAAATTTGACTTGGATCCAAATAGTCAAGCCTTTGTGTTAGCATCCATGGCTCGGAGTTGGAGGGCATTCAAAGGTCAACTCACCAAGCATTGGATTTATCCGAATGAGGGCAATCGTGAGCTTCTCAAGCACCCTCCACCAAAGTACTCGGGATCTTGAAACAATCTGTGTGGGAGGAATTCGTCAAAAGCAGGCTGTCTGCAAGTTTTAAGGTTAACTTGTCAAAATTATTTTTTTATGCATAACAAGGATGACTAGGTCCCTATTATATATATCTTATTTCTTCTCTACCTTCATGTGTTGTAATCATAAGAAAATGAGCAAGGAGCAAAGTGCACGGAGAGCTAAGGCCAAGTTTCCTCATCGTTTAAGCAGGAAGGGATATGCCGATCTTAAAGAGGAGCTGGTAATGCATATGTGTATATCAGTTAACATGATTTACATGTGGAGCAATGTCTCTGATAACATGGTTTTTTTCTTTCAAAACAGCGACGACAGTTGGGAAAAAAATATGTAGATGTCAGAAGTTTTTTTTGGACAAAGGCACGAGTTACTAAGGCCGGTACATTTACTGACGATGGGACCAAGGACATAGCTATGAAAGTGGTGAGTATATATCGTCCAGTCTATTAAGAGGAATCCTGCTTATCAACATGCTTATATTTCTAAAACCTTGTACTTGTTATAGGAGGAATACACCAAACAAAAGGAAGATGGGAGTTTGGTGACCGATGGAGCTACGGACATTCTAACCTTGGCGTTGGGCACTCCCGAGCATTCGGGACGTATTCGGGGTTTGGGATTAGGTCCGACACCAACGACCTATTTCAAGCTTCCAAAACGGGGAATGAAAAAACAAAATGAACTACTCAAGTCCCAATTGGAAGAGGAGCGTCGACGGAGACAAGAATTGGAGACCATGCTCAAAGAATTTCAAGCCCAAGCAGCTTCACAAACCTCTGAGAAGGTTGCTTCCAATACCAAAGGAAGTGGTAATAGGAAATATATAATGTCTCCTAAGAAACGCGAGTCTTCTGGAAACAAGAGTCCATCATATGGTTCTAAGGTAATGATTATTACAGTTAGTTAATACAAAGTTAATGTCTCCTAAGAAGGTTGTCTAATATGTTTATTCTAACATGCTTTTCTATCTTCTTTGAAAAGATGAAACAGAATACAAAGTTAAGCGAGCAAAAATTCATAACATATCCTACATCAGACATTGGCATGGTAATTACATATATTCAATACATAATCTTTATTCAACAACTTAATTATAACATGTAGTAATTATATCGAGAAATAACTGTTTTTTATTTTGTTTAGGGAACCAAATGCAAGCTAGCAGTGGGCACAAAAGAAAATATTGTGGCCGAGGGAATTGTCTTTGAAGGATGTGGACCAAATGAGAAAATTCATAATGTTGAATTAGGGGAACATAATGTCAGGGTTTCAATTATGAAAGCCCTTCAACCTACTGTGAGCCTTCCCGTGCCAGTTGATGGAGAAATGGAAGTTGTTCAAGATGCAATTGGGTCTTTAGTAGCTTGGCCCAAAGAGTTTATTATTGGTGGTCTTCAGGTAATATTATTTAATGCTAGTGTCAATATCTTTTATGAAATTGTTGAAAAAAATTCCAATTTAATATGACAGTGTTCAACCTTTGAAGGTTGCTGGCTGTGGTAGGGAGTTAATTGACACTTTTGGAGAGATGGTAGAAAGCATTAAGGATACCGACCCTCATCTTAAAATACCATTGGAAGGAATGTTCGGAACCTTTACTCCAAATTGTTATCTTTCTAAAATCGTTCTGCAGGAGTTATGTAGGATGGCATGGCTAGATGTGAATCCTGTTGTTGCCTATATGAGGTAAGAAATATGAAATTTATATTTTGAAATTTATATTTTTGCGATTGACACCATATTCAACTATTCTTTTGGCTTTAGGTTTTTGCTTGATAAATTTCCAAACTCTCGGGAGCTTTTGGTAATGTTCAACCCTTCTGCTATGAGTAATGCATCCGGGCCTGCAATAAGCAATCTGGTTAGAGAAAGGCTCCAAGAGGCTAAGAAAACCCAAATTTGCTTCATTCCCTTCATTTACAAGGAGTAAGGAGTTTTAATCAAGTAGCAAGATTTTTCTTTCCTATTCAATAACCAAATTGCTTTATTCCATTCATGTTCCCTTTAATGTAGGAAGCATTGGATTCTAATTGTTGTTGAGCTCTCTACCTTTAATGTTTACTGGTTGGACTCGCTGTGTTTTAAACCGAGAGGAGACATTAAGTTGTTTTTCAATACGTGAGTGAAATTATTATTATTATTATTGTTAATATTTTAATAAATGTGTATATTCTGATGTTAGTATATATAATTATTTTCTACTAGTGGCCTCAACACAGCATATATTGGTGGTAAAAGATCAAGTAGAAGTCCTACTTGGAAATTACCCAAGGTAATCAAACTAATATATGACTTATTATAATCATGGACATTATATTCTCTTACAAATAATATCTTCATGTAGGTCCCGAAACAACCTGGAGGTTATGAATGCGGATATTTTGTTATAAAATATATGCGGGATCTCATGGAAGACCCCTCTCCTACTATTGAGTCAAAGGTAAGTTGTTCATTAATTAAATTCTTAATTACTTTTCTGAAATTATACAAACTAATGTAACTATTTTTTGAATTTTTAGCTAAAAACATTGGCTGGAAAATCAACATACACGCAGGAAGAAATAGATGACGTCCGATGCGAATTCATCGAATTCGTTGCCAATCATATGGATGATACATGAGGGTCAAGGTACTCATTTCACTCATTTCCATTACTGATACGAGACACCCTACTGTCACATGGACACAATACACTCAAGACACTCACTAAACTATGACTGATAGTCCTACCCTCTGTTCTGTTTGTCGAACATCAATTTGTGGTTATGGAGTTTGTGGATTTGTTGTGGATTTTGAAACATCATTTGGGAATTTCTTATATAAAGGAACTGGAAATGTTTCATGTGCTGTTTATGCATCTCTTGTATGATCAAGTGGTTCAAGTTGGTTTGGATATTATTGGCTGTCGAATTTGTTTCTCTGATGCAGTGAGTTGATACTTCAAATATCGGTTGATACTTCAAGTATCAGTTTGATGTTCAGATATGGGTTTTATATTTCATACATGAGAGTAATTCTCAGCTTTTATTATGTTAAATTGGTTCTCCATTTTGGGAGTTTTGAAATTGGATTTCAAGTTGAACTCAGGTTTTAAACTGAACATAAGTTCAGTTTTATATTGTGAACCTTGAACAATTGGTTTTACTTGTATCTCAGGATTATTGGTTTTGTATTTAGTTCACCTATATTGATTTGGGTTTGGTTTCACTTGTACATTCTCATATTGATTTGGTTTGGGTTTTTGATGTATGGTTGCATATGAATAATTCTGTCTGGTATACCTGAGACTTGTTCTCAGGATATCCATGTTCTCAGGTTTTAAACTGAGCATAAGTTCAGTTTTATATTGTGAACCTTGAACAATTGGTTTTACTTGTATCTCAGGATTATTGGTTTTGTATTAAGTTCACCTATATTGATTTGGGTTTGGTTTCACTTGTACATTCTCATATTGATTTGGTTTGGGTTTTTGATTTATGGTTGCATATGAATAATTCTCTGTCTGGTATACCTGAGACTTGTTCTCAGGATATCCATGTTAACATTTTGGTTGTTTCACCTTCAGTTTTATCTGTGAGCTTGGATTCCTTGATTCTCAGTTCAGTTGGAAATGTAGCCTATCTGGAATTTCTTATATAAAACATTTTTGAACTGGAAATGTAGCCTACTGCTTTGGCCTGTGGCCTGCTGCCACTTGCCCTACAGCAGGTCAAGCTGGAAAAGGGGGGGGAAATGAGTGCCCTGCTGCTAATGTAGCCTACTGCCACTTGCCCTACCTGCAGGCAATAGCCTCAGGCCTTATAAGCCAACATCTTTTTGATAGTACTTACATTATATATACACAAGATGAATCTGACAGAAACTCCACACAACAGTTTTCCACAACATATGTTGAATTGTGATCTTATATATGTGTGTTTTTAATCATGACTTATATTATTATATCACATTTATTAATCCTTGTTTTATCTTTTGCAGGGTACATGTGCTGTGGACACAGGTCTTTATGTGAAGTTGTATGTTATGGTGTGGGATGTGTGGATAGTTTTGATGTAAAGTGTACTAGCTATAATGGATACTGATCTATAGATTTTTGTGAAGATGTATATATATATGGCCTGAGAAATGTGGAATGATAGCTAAAGTGTACTCTATTTTAAGACAATGGAATGTACCCTATTTTGAGACAATGGAATGTGGTTCTATTTTGAGACAATGAAATGCAGATTAATGTTACATTTCAATATTTTGTTGTGAATATGGTTCAAATTAAGTGGTTTTCGAATTGAAATGAGCAGGGTTTGGAATTGAAATGAGCAGGGTTTGGAATGTATAACATGCAGTATAGAGCGTTATAAATGTTATACAAATGACCAATCATAACGCTTTCAAAATGTCCTGACCCCAACCATACTAAATTATTCATAACGTTTTTACATAACTATCTATAACGGTTTGAAAATAGAACGTAGTAGAAATTCATACTATTAATGACGTTTTCGGTCAATTTATCTATAACGCTTTGAAAAACATTCATAACACCCGATTTCATAACGCTTGGATGAAGAAAAAAAAACCGTCATGGTATGTCATTAATGACGGTTTTTAGCCGTCATTAAATGGTATTTCTGTTGTAGTGATATTTATATAGATAGGCCCTACACTAGGAATAAAGGTTATTGGATTTTATTTGGGGTTTTTGGAGATCGTGTATAAAGTATATATATATACATATATAAATATATATAGGTATGTACAGATAAATATACAGGTATATAAAGTAAATAAATATATATATAAATGTATATATGTGTGTATATAAGATATATATATATATACGTGTATGTATAAATATAACTAGTAGCACGTATACGTATATGTGTATATTTACCTATATGTGTATATTTACGTATATGTGTATATATACTAGTGGCTGATATATATAAGAAATAATAGAAAAATAAAATAGAAAAGAAATGAAAAGAGGAGTAGCCGGCCACAGCCCAGGCCGAGTAATCCCTACTCAAGCCGAGCCAAGCACCCCAACAGCCAGGCCCCAAACCCGAACTCCCCACCCGCTTCGGTACAGGTATATAAGAGAGGGAATCTCTCGATCGAACTCCAAACCCTAACGTCGACCCCCCTGTGCGCCTTCCCCAGTGCGCGTGCGCCGCCCTGGACCACCGCGCACGGACGCACGGGCCGCCGGCCGGCCGGAGATGCCGAGCCGCGCACAAAACAGGGAGCAACGGCAGCATCAGTAAGTCTCTAGCCCAGCTTCACCGTGCGATCCCGTTCTCCACGCTCGACCAATCCCCAAACCAATCGCGCAGGTATGAACCTAATATAACCCTCTTTAGATCCCAGTAAACAACTTCGATAATCGTAGGAAAATCCGTCCGTAATATCGACACGAAGTCGCGGAAACGGTACAAAAACAGGACATTAGTACAGTCCGGACACTCAACTTAGAAGGCGATTTCTCGCCAATCCATAGACCGAATTCGAAAATCATCTAAACAGACTTCTAGACAACCTAACCGGCATTAAAACCCTATTTTTATATTATTTTTATAATCACTAGATGCTAAGATAAATTGACTTGAAAATCATGAAAAAACTATTTTTAAAACTGTAGAAAACATTGAAAACTCATCCACACGACGTGCGTCCCGCCAATCCGGGCGACATGGTCGCGAACCGAAAGCATCAAAAGGTACGTAACGGCTTCGTAGTCATGTGGGCTTTGACGGAATTCAAATTGGTCGCGTGTGCGCGACGAATTTGATGCGTATCCGTCAAAATTCACCATATCGACCTCTGTGCAAGTTTCTCAATTACTTTGTGCACGCTCATCAGATCGAGACGAAACTTGCGCCAACAGGACCGTATCATTTTTATGTTCCTGCATGCCAAGTTTGGTCCAATTCTGAGACAGTGGAATCGGAACGCCGTTTTGCGGGCCCCACGGTCCCACTCAACGGGCGATTTTGTGCACGGCCCACCGGAATCCAACTCTGGACATACGGTTGGGTTCGTATCGGAAAATCAGATCCGTAGACATATAGATTGACAACTTTAGAGATCATTGAATCTGGCACGCTTTTCGGTACAAAGCGGGTCCAACGGCGGACACCGTTTTGACCCAAAATTACCGTTTTGCTTCTGTGTCCAGAATTGGACTTAAGGACAGGCAATCCTAGCTAATTTGACTATTCTGAGAACGTTGATACTGTTTATTTCAGCATCTAGAGACTTCTGCATGTGTTGACTGATTGTGGCTTATTGAGCGGTATAGTATTATTGGTTTCTCCAGCTAAGGACCTCAGGCAAGTGCACTTTCTGATTGCTTTCGATTCATAGTAGTTTTCTCATTTCATGTCTATACACATATCTTGCTGCTTGTTGACACGCTCGTCACACGGAGTAGTCGGGAGGGAAAATATCTTAATAGACATGTGGACTACCCAGAACTATCCCATGATGTCTATTCGTGAACAATAGCACCTGTACACGACACGTGCAGGTGCCGGATCTACCCCCTAGCCGTTCACATGTCGAAAAGGATATTTCAAACCACCTAGATAGATGTATTTTATTAGTTTTTTCTTGTTTTCTTCTCTACCGTGCCATGTCATCAGCTCTTTCCAGTTTTTATATCTTATATGTTATTTTTATGTCTTGTTAATTCTATTATGTTTTCGCATTATCGTCGGTTTGTGTACTTGTTCCATTCCTGACTGGAAACCAACATTTTTCAGGTTTAGCCGCGATCACTCTTAGCACTGGGAAGACAAGGGTATACTGAGGCCGACCTAGATAGTGGAACTAGTTGTCATTTTCATTAATTATGAGAACATTGTATTTTTCTTTAAATATAAATGTTGTAAATATTGTAATAAATTTAGAAATGTGAATGAGCAGCAAATGTTATTTCTTGAGCATTTACTTCTTGCGGGCTTGACAGCGTTCTACCGTCGACTCTGCGGCGTAGGCTGGCTTGGACACGTCTCGTATCCGAAAAAGCTGGTACGAGTCGTGACAAGTTTTTGTGGTGGCCCATACAGGTCTGTTTTCGTAAAAGATTGCGAACTCGTAATGGTACGTTAGTCGTACTATTGTGAGCCTGCGCCCAAGAAATGCTCATTCACAATTAGGATTAAAATAATTTAGGAGAATAACTAGGACTAGGAGTCCCTTGTTCAAACTGACCGTTAGGTAGTTAAGGTTATTAGATAGGTCATGCAATTTAGACAACTTGTTAGATCCCTATTGGTACACTATTACTTTTGATAAGACAATGTGATCCAATGTAGATATACTATTCACTTGGTATGTTAGACTTGCCTAAAATCGAGGCGTTAATTTTGATAAACTGTTTAATTTTCTTTTGCTGTATTAGATATAAATCTTATATCATAAATTAGAATTGCCTATTTTAAATTCTATTTTGCTGTAAGGAACTAGTTTATAATTTTTGATTCTGTTATTCGTGTACGAATCTCGAATTAGATTTTGATTCTCACAAAACTCGAATTACTTGTGCCTCCTTTCCAGAAATCTTGTACACTTATATTTTGACTATCTTGACCAACGCTGCTATTACAGCCTAGTTTTTGCAAGCTTACTCTTTTATCGAGCTTGATTCAAGACATATGTTTATTGGGGACGCCCGCTAACATACTGTCTAATCAGAATCATTGTATTACGGTCTGATCAACCATGATGTATTTGGTTCGCTCTTCATCTAATTACACTACGTGGAATGAGATATAGAGGTATCTAGGATCTCATCCGCGACTGCTTTGACAATCCCACTTGAAATAGTACATTCGCCGTTGAATCACGTTATTGTACTAAGTGACCCCTCTCTTGAACTCCTTATTGGTTTTGTCTTTCATTGATTAGAAAGACGAAAGCTCGTAATTGATAGATAGATACATAGTGTCCCCATGACTATGATAGTTGAATACGCAAGTGTAGCTACCTTCGGCCAGCCCTGTGACAGGAACCTTGCCTTGAGTTACTCGTTCTCCTCTCGACCTTCAAGCTATTATTAGGACCTTCTAGCCATCTGAATTTGAGGAACGTTCCTTGACTTGACTTATATCCACCGTATCCCATTACGCTGTACCTTACTCTTTATTAACAGGAGTCGAGGTGCAATACCCGGACTTTGGAATCCTTCTAACCCATTATTCCTAGAACCATGTCTTAGTTTCTAAGGTGGGTAGACTATAAGCCTTCTAAAGTTTTGAGATATCCAAGGATTACCGATTGATTAGAATAACTCCTTTTAGGATGATAATTAGTGCCCCTGGACTCCCACTTTCCATTGAGATCATTTTGTGTCCCCGGCCGTGTCATTAATATTCGGAGCACGAGACTAGCTGTTACCTTCTAACAAATTTTATATGCAAGATCTAGACGAGTCCACCTTCATCTAGGTATATCATGTCCCACTCAAACCCGTCCCCTTGTACTCTATTTTTGTGGTACAACTTTCAGGTCTAGAAGGATTAGTTATGACCCTTACCGTAACACCGGTATACTTCCCGACTTCCACTAGAGCCTCAACCTTGACTTAATTCCTTCGACCCAATATGTGGTGGTGATCTACTCGAAGCCCACTACGCATACGCCACTAGTGTGCCACTTGATAGAGGCCTCTTGTGCTACTTAAACACAAAAGTCACCGAAGACACATTTTGGACTTTAGAAACTTAGCTAACCAACCTGACTGGCAACTAGCTCAACCACTTGGAAGGAATCCTATTCTAGGTTGCCCTAACTAGTAGAAACAGTTTTATCATTGGGATCTTGTCTAGTCCATATAGATTGAAATTCAAGGATTCGTACAACCAACGATTGATGTCCAATTAGGGAACCCATTAAAACCCAGTAACGCTCATCCATGCATACCACCATATTTGGACTATAGAACTAAACTAATTAAAATCGGCCCCTGTATCTATTATGTAACCTCCACCCCTTAAAATGTGAGTCCATTCGTAACCTTTATCCCATCTAACTGGAAGTCACGATATGATCTTGTATTGCATTCATATTCTTTGCTCGTGTGTTTAAATAACCGCAGAAAAGATCACAATCTTGAATTCTCAAATTCTGTTCTACTATGGAACCTTGTTTAGAATTTCGAGAACAGAACTTCTGTATTACGCGAATTGCAAGCCCCTCTAAGAAACAAGGGTTCTTCGAGTTAGCAAGTAACTGGACTAGAGTAGCCCAATCTAGCAAATAAGACAGTGGTTCATAAACTCTCTTTCTATCTGTAACATTGGATACTCTCCACTGCTCTTGAAACTTCACAATTGCTCCCGATTATTCTGTCTTATCTTCCTGTCCTCCCTACTTCGGAACGACGAATAATCATGCTTACTAGAGTTTACCAATAATTCTTAGCTACGTGTATAAATGTGTTGCTTGTTAAAGTTTGGATTGCTTGAATGGTAGGAGAGGATAATAGAGGCCGTATGCAGTAAATAACTATTGGTAGCAAGTTTAGCAGATTATAAGCTTTTAGTTTGAGGAGTAGTGTGACCAAAGGTGGGTAGAAGTCCTGTAGGTTATACAGTTACAAAAAGGCTAGGAGGAGGATATAAACGATTTTGAGGAATTAAATTTAAAGAGATTGAGGTTAAGGCAGACTTCATTTAGAATTTTACGGAATAACTACGAATTAGAATTTCGAGGACGAAATTATTTTTAAGGTGGGTAGATTTGTAGCTTTTCTACCCGGAATTTAAATTTTTTTTTTGATTTAAATGGTGACGCGCAGATTTTATAAATAATTAATTAGTTAATTATTACGGTAGATGATTTTTGCCATGATGGAGTTTTGGAGTACAAAACGACTAGGAATCATGGCACGGATAGTACAATGGCGTGCTTTGACTAGAGCTTAGCCATGGTAGGGGAAGGCCGAGCCATAGTGATGTCCTAACTAGGAAAACCAGGCCAAGTTGTGACATGACCATTATAAATAATTTAATTATTTATTATTAATACTATTCGACGTTTAGGAGACCCGGTTGTACCATACTAGTCAGACTGGACCCGAACTGAGCCGAGCCCATGTAGTCATGCGACCCGTCCAAAAACGTTCATGTTGATATATTGTTGGTATGATTTTGTCGTATTTCAGTTTAATGATTTAATGCATGTTTTTATATATTTTATTAATAAATATTATTGATATCAGCATTAATGATATTCAATGATAATTGTATATAAATGGGTCCTTGCACATTTTTGGGGATTTTTAGACTGTGCATGATTGTATATACGCCATTATTGGTTTATGAAATTTCGTTATTATTATTATTTTATTGAGAATATTATTATATAATATAATATTATTATTGGTTAAATTATTTTCGTCAAATAAATGTTATAATATATGTGTTCATCACTACAACAAAAAACCCTTTTAATGACGGCTAAAAAGCATCATTAATGACAAACCATGACGCTTTTTTTTTCAAAGCAACCGTTATGAAAACGGGTATTATAAATGTTTTTTAAAAACGTCATAAAATAACCGTCATGAATAGTTTCTATAAAAGCGTTATGAATAGTTAATATATAGTGCACAATTCAGAACAATTTTAAAACGTCATGAATAGATAATATGTATAGGCTCAATGCAGCATATTTATAACACTTTATACTATTCAAATTAGCATATTTATAATGCTCTATACTGCACAGTATATATTACATTCCAAAAACTTAACATTATATATCACCATCTTTATTACATTTCTCAAAATAGAGTACATATCAACATCTTTATTATATTCTCAAAATAGAATATCCAAATACATATATACATTTACAACTACCAAAATTGTCTACATCAAAACTTGGCCACATCAAAATAGAGTACATATCCCTTGTTAACACCAAGACAACAACAACAAAAATTCCTAAATTAACATGGTATAACGGTTGCAGAATTTAAAAGAGAAACTGGAAGGTCAGGATCCATGTTCAAAGTATAAATATATCTGCAACATATAAAAAGGAATGTTATGTGGCAAAAAGGAAGAAATCAATATGTTTTCTTGATATGTTAACTATATAATCACGGACAGCATAGTAGTAACGGTTCCAGCTTGCCGCCACCAAGTAATATTGCATCTCAGATACCCACCCATGCATGACCAAATGAAGAATGCAAGGTGAAAGGAATTCTGCACAGGAGAACAAGAATGCACATTATTGGCTTTATTAAGTATGACATCTAAATTAGAGCAATCATCCAGAATATTAACTAAGAGAGTTTACCTGGACTAGAATGATCAAATTGGATAATGTGAAGAAGAAACTGAGGCTTATTGAACCAGAATAGGTTATTGTCTGGTGTAACAGATACAGTCGCAGGAACAATGACGCCAGATGAGATCACTAGCTTCATCTGGAAAACAGTCAGGGAACCTGAGGTCTCTGGCTATAATTCTCTGAAATATAAGCCAATCGCTAGAATCTTCGAATGGGGAAGTTCCGGAAAGACAAATGATACAATGTGCATCCAAGCGCCCATTGATAATTTCTGATATAGAAAGAAGAAGATTTAGATCAAGGGATATATTAACATGACTTAAATGTTTGAGAAACATGCAGAGAATCTCTGCTTCTTTATCCAACAAATTTTTAAACCCTGTTTTTTAACATAAATGTTCTCGCAGTTGATGCAGAAATGTGCAGTGTAAAATGTAAATAGCTCTCTAGAATGCCATTTCTTTTACCGAGCGCATATATGAACAAGAGTAATCCAGATTATGTATTCTTCATATACACACTATTAATATACAAGCAAATTCTACCAGATCTTTTATCAAAATAATATTAACTAACAACTTTTTTTAAGATACATGAGAGCCAACATCAAGAAAGGCATGGCTCATTTATTAAGAGAATAAGAACCAATGTGCATAATTTCCCTAGAACAGAAATTCATCATAATTAATAGCACATGATCTACACAACGATAACCATAGGACTATGATCAGATAGCAATATGCAATCAAAAGCTGATGAAAAGCGAAGAAAAGAAATGCAGAACGTTAAGGCTGCTTATTGCAATGTATGATAATTCTAAAATAGTAGCTTCCAACTAGGTCAGATCCGGTTGCAATAAGTGATCTTCTTTGTCTTACTCAGCAAGTGGCCGGAGAAATTATCAGCAATTCATTGAACAATATGAATATGGGATTACTCATGCAATGAGTATTAGCAAGAAAGCCCTCAACTTTCTCTATTTCAATTTTCACACGCCCATGTGAAAAAAAAAGGACTTGAATGCAAATAACATAGCAAAATGAAGAAGAAAAGAAAAAAAGAAAGGACCTTTATTTCTGTGTTCAAAGATAGCTCACCCCAAAAACACCAGCAGTTCATTGAGGAAGATGGGATTTACTCCTACAATGAATATTAGCAAGAAAGCCCTCAACATTCTCAATTTCACATGCCTATACAAAACGCATATGACAAAATTACACAAAAAAAGAAGAAGAAGAATTGAATGTAAAAACATAGAAGAAAGAAAGGACCATTGCTTCTATGTTCATAGAGAGCTCACCCGAAAAAGAAAACCAGCAGTTCAGTGAGGAAGATGAAGTGCTCATGAAATTAATATTAGCGAAGAAAGCCCTCAACTTTCTCAATTTCACACGCCCATACACAACCATCTACAAGAATCCAAAGCAAACAAGCAATACAGCTTTTGGTGGACGCCGTCGGAGAGAACCATGAAATTAATATTAGCTCTGGACGATGTGGTTCATCTGCGTGGCCAGCAAAAAGAAAACCTCCTGTCAAAAGTTTTTCGACAAGTAGTCTTCATATCAAGCAGGTTATGTTGCATACCAAGATTAATAACACCAGCCCTCCAAACTAAAATTTGAAGCTCCTTCTAATCAAGAAGTAAACCTCCAAAGTAAACCCTCGTTTGAGGACGGATTTTGGAAATCAAAATATCGTAAACTTTGGAGCGTTTCGGTAGGTTTTGGAGTTATGAACGAAATTCAAACCCACAAGTGCCAATTAGCAGTATATCAGTTAATTCACAGAATGAATGAACGAATGATAATTAACAACAAAAATTATCTAAGACACGAACAAATCTTAATTATCTACACTTTATGATTCCACTTTGTACCCGATGTGAAACTGAATTATCAACTCCGTTGTCATCCCATTTTGAGAGTTCAACCGAAAATGAAATAAAATTCAACACCACGATATTTATTTTTGTTGCTATTGGTTGATCAATTGGAACAATCATTTGGGACCTAATGTAAAGGGAAAGATGTGGGTGGCCAAAGCTGTTTTGGGACCAATCAATACATGAGCTGGTGACAGCGCATATTAGGCTTTCAGGATTATGTGATGCAAAGACGTTTCTGAAAAGGATGTTGCAACAAACACTAGAGATGTCAAATTTGGGACAAAAGCTTAATAGATGTCAAATTTGGAAGCAAATGGAGGAAGCGGCCAGAGGTACCTGGTGTCATCGAATTCGGTCGGCTTGACCTTGGCGACTCGAAGCGAATAATCTGCAACAAAAACAACAATCACATAAAACATTCTAAGAGGCCCAGAAACAAACACATTCTGGTCGTTATGGGAAAAAAAAAAGAAATTGAGAAGGGGGAAAAGAAAACCCAACTGCGAATGAAGAAGAGAATCGACGCAGAAGAAGAGGAAGACCCAGCAGCAGCTCACCTACAACCTGTGCGTGCGGAGGGCGTTGGCGCTCTCGCGGGTGATGATCACCGGGGGCTTCGGCTTGTTCTTGGACCCGAGGGGACGGACCTCCATCACCGGCTTCAGGTCCTCCGACGACCCCTCCGATATGGTCGAGATCGCACCTCGGCTAAGATCCATCGATCAGAAACCCTAACCTAACTCTTGAGAAAATTGGGGGAGAAGAGGTTTGGAGAGATGCTGCTCCTTAGAAAATGGATGAGAAATGAATTTTCTCTCTCCCACTTAGCTTTTATACAGTGAAAAAAATTACAAGTTTGCCACCGCTCTAAAGTATTAATGACGTTTTGTTTTATAAACGTTATAAAAAGCCCAAAATTAGTCCAAACCGTCATAGAAAAAAGGTATTTTTCAACTTGATAACGCTTATGTATCAGCCGTCATTAAAACTCCCTGTCGAGCGTCATTAAAAGGGTTTTTTGTTGTAGTGCATATTTATATAGATAGGTCCTACACTAGGAATAAAGGTTATTGGATTTTATTTGGGGTTTTTGGAGATCGTGTATAAAGTATATATATACATATATAAATATATATAGGTATGTACAGATAAATATACAGGTATATAGAGTAAATAAATATATATATATAAATGTATATATGTGTGTATATAAGATATATATATATATATACGTGTATGTATAAATATACCTAGTAGCACGTATACGTATATGTGTATATTTACGTATATGTGTATATATACTAGTGGCTGATATATATAAGAAATAATAGAAAAATAAAATAGAAAAGAAATGAAAAGAGGAGTAGCCGGCCACAGCCCAGGCCGAGTAATCCCTACTCAACCCGAGCCAAGCACCCCAACAGCCAGGCCCCAAACCCGAACTCCCCATCCGCTTCGGTACAGGTATATACGAGAGGGAATCTCTCGATCAAACTCCCTACTCACTATGTGATTCTTGGATAATTGGTGTGCATTATATATTTGGTCTATGTGATTGTTGGATAATTGGTGTGCATTATATATTGGTTTGGTTTATGCATATTTTTGCGAACAGGGAAAGCTCTGTAATTTTTTTTCAAAATATTCTCAGTTAGCGACGGACTAGTGACCGTTGAGCGACGGATATTACCAGTTTCCGACTACTGTCCGACGGCAAATCCGTCGCTAACTGGAGATTTGAAAATATTTCCAGGTAGCGACGGGTGGTCGACGGAATATTCGTCGGCACAGTTCTGATGGTATATAGTTCGACGGAATAGCGACGACTTTTCCGTCGCCCTTGTTCTGGAAATTCCAAGAAGTTACAGAACATGGTCGACGGAAAAGTCGTCCTTATGTCGTCGCTAAACCGTCCTCTGTTAGCGACAGTTGTCGACGGAATAGCGACGACTCATCCGTCGCCATGGTGCTGAAAATGCCTGCCTCTTCCAGAACCTGGTCGACGGATTTTCCGTCAGCAAACCGTCGCTAATCCGTCCTTTGTTATCGACGGCGGTCGACGGATTAGCGACGGAACGATACACTCTGATACTCTATTACGACGGTTTACCGACGGAATTTAACGTCGCTATTGTCTAAACAGTTCAGTATTTAATACTTGAAAGGGACGACAGTCCGTCGGAAAGTAGTCGCTTATGCTTCGTATTGTGAAGTCGAAATACCGTCGCTTGTCCGTTGCTTGACGACTACGTAGCGACGGACCATTATTAGCGACGAGCTGATTGCCGACAAATTTTTTTGGCCAAAATCCGTCAGTGATCAGTCGCTAATAGAAATTCCCGTCGGACTGGCGACGGATCTGGCCGTCCGCTAAATAGACAAATTTTGGTAGTGGACTCGATTTAGCTCTCAAGTTCGGACGAACACGAACCGAGCCCGAGCCAAGACCGAACCAAAACAACATTAAACTTGTTGTACGATTACTCTCAAGTCTTAAAGACTTTTTTGTTGAATTATTTATACTCTTTACATCATAAATTTACCATCATATATATAAAAAAATGGATAGTAAAATTTTTATGACAAAACTTATGCACATCCATAAAAATATATATCATATACTAGAAAAAGTTACAATAGGAGAAACCGAGCCGAGTTTGAGCCCGTTTGCGAACAAGACCGAGTCGAACAACCTACAGTCGAACTCGGTTCGAACACCACTTCGAACAAAAAAAAAAATCGATCTAGCTCGGTATCGACCTATCCACGAACGAGCTTCGAACCGAGCTTGGTCCGAGCCGAACGTAAACCAAACGCGAACTGTTTGAATCGTTTTACAGCCCTATCTAAGACCTAAATGCAAAATTTTGTCCCTAAAACTAAATAACCCAATAATAAAAATGGCTAAAGTAGACCTCAGTTACTCTTCATCCTTTTATTTGGAGAGACACCCACCCATCAAACACACACAAATACCGCACAACCGTTGGCCTTATTTTTGAGGCAAGTGGCCAACAATTCTCTCCCCCTATCTAAACATTATTAAACATTAAGTTCCTTACTACGTTCTCCCCCTCCCTCTTTCTTTCTTCTTCTTGTTCTCCTCCTCCTCCGTCCCTTTCCTTCTCGACGAGTACCGATCGATAGAGGTAACGCGCGCACGAGCACGCAATGTCGGTCATCGGTGTGTTGGTGAACGACACGGCTGTCAAGCGCGTCACCAGCATATGTTACGACAACAACTTGGTGACTTCTCAAGGAGTCTTTCTTGGGGACAACCCTCTCTTGTTCTCTCTTCCTACTTTCCTACTGGAGATGACTATCATCTTTCTCGGCACCAACATGGTACACTATCTTCTGGAGCGCCTCGGCCAGCCTATGTTCATCTCCAACATAGTGGTAACATCTCTTACCCATGCACGCACGCACGCACGCACGTCTGTCTAATTAGTTCTAATTTTTCTATTACTTTGTTTTTCGTTTGTTACGAAAAATTATTGGATGGTCCGGCCTTTCGTTCGTTACGAGAAATTATTGGATAGTCTAGCCTCACCACAAGGCAATGGTGAATGGTGAGTCCGACCATTAATTTATTGACATTTGACATAATCTATTATATCACTACATTTCTTTTATTTGCTATGTCAATTTTTTTTAGTGTTTTTGAAAGAAAGAAAAATCTATTTTATTTGTCTAATATGCCAACTGAATTTATATGTATTAAATATATTTTTTTACAATTTTTTGAAATTTTTTATGTAAAATATCAATAAATTAGTGGCCGGGCTCATCATTCACCATTCACCACTCACCATTGCCACGTGGTGAGGCCGGACCATTCCATAATTTCTTGTTACTTGGGTCACCCATTTCCAAATGTTGGGTTCTTTGCATTTCAGCTCCAAATGAATTAGGGTGAGCATTACTCGATTTTGTACATAAGATTGAACCGAATCAAATCGAATAGGTGATCCGGCTCAGTTTAAAAAAATTCGGTTCGATTTTGAAAATACTATAAAAAATTATTCGATTTTGGGTTTCGTTTGGGTCAAAACATCGAATTTCGAATAAGACTTATACAATTATGAAATAACCTCAATTTTATGTACATACTGTAATTAAAATGTGTATATTTTGAAAGCAATAATTCTATTTATAAGTTTTGAAACCAAATATTGATAATTTAACAACTAGTCTAATTTTGGACACAAATACAAAAAACATGTGTATAAAAATTATAATTCTTTAATGTTATTTAACCACGATTTTCAACTTTGACTATACCCATTATACAATAGGAATAGTCCAACTGAATAAACAGAATCGTTGTTCGGTTCGATTTCGGTCTTGACTAATTTTAGTTCGACTTCGATTTTGGATTTTTAGAATCCTATACAATAGAAATTTTTGTCACTCATAAAGAAAACTAACCACCCCTCCCCCCCCCCCCCCCCCCCCCCCCCCCACACAACCAACACCAATTCAAAACTTTTCATTTTAGTGACCATCAAGGCCGACCCAGAGGACTGGATTGTTTTAATCGGAACTAAATTTGGTAGCCATTTATCCTATTAAAAAGACTAGTAAATGTAAGTACATATAAAATTCTGTTTTCGTAATATTGTTAAAAAATAGTTTAAATATTTGAAATAAGATTGTTATATATATGTTTATATTTTAGTTAGAAATATTTTAGAAAATGCCCCCAATATAAATATACAAATTAGCATATATCTCTATTTATTTAAAAACTAGCAAATGCCTCCATTATGAGTAAAATAATCAAATTTTTTGTTAAATAATGGAGGTGTATCTTAAATTTTAAAATGTTATATACAAAAGAATGGAACATTTGCTAATTTTTAGATAAGTTGAGGTATATAGTTTCTATATTTGTAATGGGGGCATTTGCCAAAATATCTCTTTTAATTATGATTCGTTATAGATTTGTTTATATTTTAATTATAATTTGTTATAGATATATGTGAAGAAAAGATAGAATTTTTGGTTACGAGAAAGAAAAGAGAAAAAAAAAGTATTAGAATTAGAACTTAAGTAAAAAAAATTATTATTAATTAATGAAAAATTTATAAACCACTTATCGGATCAATTTGAACGTCTCCAAACCACATTATATTAGTAGATATATAGGTTTAAGTTTAATTTGTGATGGGTGGATTCTAAGAAAACAAAATGGTCTATGAGGGTTGTCCTAGGAAGGAAGGTTGTCTAAGTCCGAAATTTTGTCAGACTTACCTTTGGACCGGCCCTGATGATGAGTATATTTTGAATGATTACAAATAAGTTTGTGTTTTTCTTCGCGACTAAATGGTTGACTTTTCTATTTTCATTAATAATAATTAACAAAAAAATTCAAGTAAAATCTACCAAAAAGAAAAAGAAAACATATGATACACACTCCAATTTTCTTTATTCTCATTGTCTTGTCGTCACTGAAAAACTACCTTTGTTTGGTTTATCTTAAAAAGTTTGATTCCGTATAACCATCCATAACTTCGAATAAGTTGGTTTCATGCATTCCCCTCCATTCTTTCAGTTTTGAAAACTTATTATTCAGTGAGCTAGGTTTTCGTGTACCTTTGTTCTTTTTCACTTGATGGCACAGAAATAAGCTTGCAGTGACAGTCTGAAACATTTTTTTTATTAACATCGTCAAGTGAAGAAGAATAAGGTAGACAGTGAGCCGCTTACTGAATAGTTTTCAGTAGAGGTGAGCTTTCGGTTTATTCGGTCTCAACCGAATCGAATTAGTCAAAATTGAATAAACCGAAATTCAAAAAATTTAAAATTGGAACCGAATCGAATTAGCCAAAACCGAAAGCAAACCGAATAATAAATTCGGTTTGTTCGGTTGTAATTAATAGGTCGAACCCAAAATTCGGTTCATGGTTAATTATACTAAAAATTATAACTTTATACACACATTTGTTAAATTTTAAAATTACATACAAAGTTGAACTAGTTATTAAATTGTCAAAGTTGTAATTTAAAGCATATACATATAATTGTTGTTTTCAACTATACACATCTTTTAATTGAAGGAATTTATATAATTGTAAAATTTTTATTCGGTTTTTGGATTGAAACCGAAATCCAAAACCAAAATCGAATAAAATATTTTTGTATTTTAAAATCGATATCGAACTGAATTGTTTTGAAATCGAACCGAATCTCTCATTCGGTCCTCGATTTTCGGCACCTCTAGTTTTCAGTACGTTTAACAATTAAGCATGTGTTGTTTCTCAAAAAAAAAAAAAATTAAGCATGTGTTGGAGTTCCCATATATATGTATATATTTTGGTTCTTGTGGACAGACGGGGATACTCCTTGGGCCGTCGGTCTTCGGACGCAACTCGACTTTCTCCAACGCAGTGTTCCCGTCGCGCGGCATGTTCATCCTCGACACGTGCTCCCTCCTCGGCCTCATCCTCTTCCTCTTCGGCACCGGCGCCAAGACGGACATCAGCATCCTCCGCCGGGCTCGGAAGCGCGACTTCGCCATCGCCCTCTCCAGCACCTTCGTCCCCTTCCTCTCCGTCTTCGCGACCTTACTAGTTATGAACAGCGGATCCTTCGAGGCCATCTTCGACGAGACGGGAATCCTCCTCAACGTCGGGCAGCGCCTCTCGCTCTCCTCCTTCCCCGTGATCAGCGCGTCGCTCGAGGACATGGCCCTCCTCAACTCCGACCTGGGCCGGGTCGTCGCGACGGCCTCGCTCATCGCGGACATCATGGGCTGGTTCATGAACGCCGTGATCATCACGTGGAAGCTCGCCGTGAAGGTAAAGACGGCCGGGGTGGCGCTGGCCACGCTGACGGCCATGATAGCGTTCGTGCTCTTCGTCACGTTCGTCGTGCGTCCGCTGGCGCTGCGGATGGTCAGGAAGGTGCCGCCGGGGGAGCTTCTCGGGGAAGGTTTCTTCTTGGTGCTGCTGCTTGCGGCACTGTGGGCCGCACTCACCACGGAGGTCGTCGGGTAATGCCAGTTAAATCATAGGAACACGTAGTGGTAGCCGATTGTTGTTCTAGATATTTTGTACCAATTTTGTCGCCAGCGATGTCAACATGGTGTGATGTTTTCTCGGTGTCAACATGATCTAAAGTGACTAGTTTATTTGCTCGTTCGTAACAGATATCATCCCGTTGTGGGACCGCTGTTGATGGGTGCGGTGCTGCCGGGAGGGATGCCGGTCGGGGTGACGGTGGCGGAACGGCTCCAGTGGATCCAAGGGCTGTTCCTGCCGCTGCTGTTGGTGCTTGCCGGCTGCAGAACCGTGCTACAGAACATCAAGAGCTGGGCCTCGTGGGGGGTCTTTGAGCTGATCTTCATCATTTGCTACGTGGGGAAGCTCGTCGGGACGGTGGGGGCAGCGGTCTGCTTCGACACGCCGTGGCGTGATGCCGTGACCATGGGGTTCATGCTGAACATCAGGGGTGTAGTAGAGGTGTGGAACTTCAATACTATGGGGGACTCTGAAGTAAGTAGAGGGTGGTTTGGCTGTTAATTAAACTTCTAAATAAAAATAGCACAATTTAAGTTCACTATTTCTATATTTTATACTTCAAAAATGCTATTTGTCTTCCAAAAATTTGGGTGATACATCTTCCATTATGTGACATATGATATGGCTGATGACATGACAGTTGACATGGCAAAATAACATTAAAAATTAAAACTAAAACTAATATTAAAATTAAAATTAATATCAAATTAACATGAACATTAATATTAATATTAAAATTAACATTAACTTTAATATTAACTTTAGCATTGACACTAAAATTAAAATTAATATTAACATTAAATTAAAACTAATATTAACATTAAATTAAAATTAGCATTAACATTAACATTAAAATTAATATTAATATCAAATTAACATGAATATTAATATTAACATTAATTTTAACGTTAACATTAAAATTAATATTAACAGTAAATTAAGATTAGCATTAACATTGACATTAACAATAAAAAAATTTCAGAAAATTAATTTTTTGGGTTAAAATATGATATGTCAGCTGTCATGTTAGTTGCCATGTTAGATGCCATATAATGGAAGATGGTATCATGCAAAAATTTTGAAAGCCAAATAGCATAATTGTTTATACTTATTATATGAACTATAGGCTAATTATACGGACTATTCTGTAGTTTATATTTATAACACTAACTATTAGAAATTTTGATGATATTTTTGTTGGTGCATTGCACAGATGGCTTCCTCATCCAATTTCTCCATAATCATCACTTGTCTGCTGCTCAACACCAGCATCACCCACCCGCTCGTCAAGCTCCTCTACAACCCCACGGTGCACTACGTCGCCACCAAACGCCGCACCGTGCAGCACGCAAAGCCCCACTCGCCCCTCCGTGTCCTCGCCTGCGTCCACAACGACGACCATGTAGCCCCCTTCATCGACCTCTTCGAGGCCTTGTACCCCTCCGCCCACTCCCCCCTCTCCCTCCACCTCCTCCACCTCAACGAGCTCGTCGGCCGCGTCGCGTCCGTCCTCCGCCCTTACAAGACCCGCCGAAACCCGTCCGCCAACCCCTCCCTCTCCGACCGCATCGTGAACGCCTTCCGCTACTACGAGCAGCAGCACCCCTGCGGCGCGGTCTCCCTCCACCCTTTCGTCGCCATCTCCCCCGTCTCTGCAATGCACAACGACGTCTGCTCCATCGCCCTCGCCAGGAAGTGCCACCTCGTGGTCCTCCCCTTCCACAAGCAGTCCGACGGCGCCCGCGAGACCGCCAGGGCTTCCTTCCAGAACCTCAACCGCCAGGTGCTCGGCTTCTCCCCCTGCTCGGTGGCCATACTCGTGGACCGCGGAGGCTCCATCGCGTGCGCCCAGACCAACCACCTCCTCCAGCACGCGGTGGTCTACTTCCTCGGCGGCGCGGACGACCGCGAAGCGCTGGCGATCGCGATGCGGATGGCAGAAGGGGAGGTCGCGCTGACGGTAGTGAGGTTCCGCTCGAGGGACGAGGAGGTTGAGGCAGACGAGGAGGACGAGGAGGCTATCGAGCAATGCGTGAGGAGGTGCGGGGAGGGGGGCGCCGAGGGGGTGGTGTACATGGAGAAGACGGTGGTGGACGGGGAGGGGACGGTGGCGATGATGATGGGGATGAACGAGAAGTTCGACATAGTGATCGTGGGGAGGAGGAAGGGGATGGAGTCGGCGCTGACGTCGGGGCTGTCGGCGTGGAGCGAGTGCCCGGAGCTGGGGACCCTGGGGGATACGCTGGCGGCGGCGGATCTAGGGGTGAAGGTGTCGATACTGGTGGTGCAACAGCAGGAGAGAGTTGGACAGAGTGGTGATGGTGGCGGTGGTGCTGGGAAGTGCTCTAGTGGAAAATTTCCCTTAATTAGGAGGAGATAGCCACTTCAGTTGAGAGTAGTAGCTTTTGTGTTCTTCTAACCCGCCAATTTTCTAATAGTGATAGTGTAGGTCCGGTTGTAGCTCATGTAAAAAGCAGCACCAACAACAGGTGGAACCGGCCGAATCGGAGCCTCCCCAACTGTAAGAACGTTTTAGGTGTGCATAGATTGTAAAAATATATATATATATTGTAGGCCCGTGGAATCATTTCCGGGGGATGAAGTTCTTCAAATGAAACTAATTTCAGAGTTTTGAACATTAAATCTATTTCTGGTTATATATATATATATATATATATATATATATATATATATATATATATATATATATATATATGGCGCGTTAGTGTAATGGTAAGACCGTTGGCACCGGAGTGTGAGGTCGCGAGATCGATCCTCCCACGGGAGCGGCTGGGTGGCAGTGGCCACGGTTCCCGGACCAAGTGCTGGCTGGGTGGCTCTAGCCCGAGGGCTTTTTAGTCCACGGACATTTGGTTTAAAATATATATATATATATATATATATATATATATATATATATATATATATATATATATATATATAGTAATGTACACATGCAAATGCATGTACGAAAAAATATTAAAAATATATATATATTTATTTATTATAAAAAATTATCAAAAATAGGATTTGAATTCAAACAACCAAGAAAAATACTTCCGACCTTAACCATTTGAGTTATACTATTTAGTTGTAAATATATCTTATTAGATAGTTAAATATTGAGTTAGTAGAGTATTTAGGTAGTTATTTATTATTATTTTTTAAAGTTATTTAAATGGTTGATGATATTCTTACAGTTTACTTTTGAGCAGTTTTGAACTCTCTTTATATAGTAATAGTCGAAGATATATACACACACCGTCTAATTCATACAAAAACAGAAGAATGGATAAAAAGTTTTGGTGGCCAATATTTTATGTATTTCTTCATATTTATAGGATATTATAGATATATTATATAATATTGACGGATATTATAGATATATTATATAATATTGACATTAGAAAAGATCTCAAAACCTTTTTTTATGGAGAAAATACAATTCAAGTGTTAGTCATTCCTCTAACTCCATTATACAATATGAATATGAAGAATATCCGATGGTGGCTTGGGCTATTGTAGTTTGTCAAATTCTTTGTATTATAGTTTGTGGTAGTCTAGTGTAGTTCCACATGTGATATGATTGCATTTGAAGGCTCATCTTCGCCTACGTATATGTATTCAATGCAGATGATGTATATGTACCCTCTTTTAAACTTAATGTGTCCTCTCTCTTTTTCATTAATGTTGTCTTAAAAAGAAAAGGAAAATAGATTTTTTTTATTTAGTAAAAGAAATTTAATTTTTAAAAAGGAAATCTCCACACCGTTGAAGAGGGATTTAAAAAAACAATCTTGTTGTATGGCTAGCTTAGTACTAGCTGACTACTAACAAATCTATAATATAAAGCACAGTGGATTTTTGGTCCGACCCATGTGCTTTGGTTCAACGATGATGAAAGGACTAAATTGCTCCTCTCTCTATAAGAGAGGAGGAGGTCCCATGTTGGGTGCGGAGCAACCAGTTGTTCCAACGGCACCCCCGTCTCCAGCTCCTCTTGCACCGTCCCTCCCTTCGCCGCCTCCGCTCCATCCTCGCCCAGGCCGTCGTCGTCGGCCTCTTCCGCAACCCCTTCATCGCAAGCAGCCTCCTCCACCGGGCCGTCGACGCCGACACTTCCTTCGTCGCCTCCCTCTTCTCCGCCATAACCAACCCCAACCCCTTCTCCTTCAACACCGCCAACGCCATATCCGTCGACCCACTCTCCATCTACTCCCAAATGCTCCGTCGCCGCGTCCCTCCCGACTCCCACACCTTCTCTTCCTTACTCAACACCACCACCGTCGCCGCCGCCACCAGGTCGCTCCACGCACACGCACTCCTCCTCAGATTCCGGTCCGACCCCTTCGTGTAGACCTCCTGCTCACCGCCTACTCCCGACGCGGCTCCGCCGACCACGCCCTGCGGGTGTTCGACGGAATGCCGCACAAGGATGTGGTCTCCTGGACCGCCGCCGTCTCGGGCCTCGCCGCACTCAGACGCCCTGCGATGGCCCTGCGCTTCTTCGCCTCCATGAGGCCCCACGCCGCCCCGAACGCCGCCACCGTGGTCTTTGCCATGTCCCCCTCCGCCGGGCTCGGGACCTACGTCGAGAAGGCCGGGTTCGTGTCCGTGCCATTATGGCACAGGTTATCCACTAGTACAAATATAAAGCACAGTGGGTTTTTGGTCCGACCCATGTGCTTTGGTTCAACGATGATTGTCACGCCCCAGAACCAGAATACAGGAGAGCAGGAGACAGATACAGCCAGCTACGTACATTGAAGTGAACCCCACCTCGCAATACGGTCACGGCTGTCTAGATGCATGAGGGTTTACTACAAGCCATCAGTCTCTTATGGTCAATATCAAGCCTAATGTCTCAATCTCAAGCAAGCAAGTAAATGTAACAAGATGGTAGATCATCAGACATACAAAGTAAGGCGTCCCATATATTACATATTCAGATGATCATGAAGCTAGTCATACAAAATGTGAGGACTAGCAAGAGTTTCAGTCATACATGATCAACCCTAGGATTTGTCAATCATGTTACAGCCCGTAGGCAGATAGTAAGTAAAGTTGCAAACGAGCTAACACTTGCTCGGCGGCTAAACGTCTCAAAAGAATATTTTTACAATAGAGTGGGAGAGCAAAATAAAACTCACTCGTTGCCAGGATTCCTTCTAGTGGTCACCATCTGGCAGGAAGGCTGGGAGATCCTCGGTAGCTGCTCCAAAATCTAGCCATACAAAACCAGCTGGGTCAGACCCCAGGAAGAGCAAGTGCCACAAAGGAGGCTTCACTTAAGAACTAAAACCAGCACATTAGTACATAAGTTATAGATGAAATAACAATAGACATCAGTTGAATAAACGGGATGATAAACGATTAGGAGAGCTAAAGGACTATTCCGATAACCAAGTTACAACCCGTAAACCAAACAAGGACCGGGGTTGTAACTCTTCACCTGAACGGAACTTAGCCTCTAACCAATTATCGGTAAAGTAAAGCATTCACAATCACGTCCTGAGATAGCCATGCACTGGGTCTAGACAAGACTGGACAAATGGGGCTTTAATCAATCATTCACGGTCAATCAATGAGTATGGCTTGATACTTTAACTAACTAGGGTTATCACAAGCCTAGTTACTAGCAAGATGCAATGAGGATTCCTACAGCCACAAGCCCTGCAGACTATCCAGGTTATTCAGGCGCAAGGTTCATGTTAATAGTTATCAATACTTGTTAGGTGACTTGAGTGCAACACATGACAGTGTGCTTAGTAATCGTTGCTTGCTTGAAGTGCACCACATAACAGTGAGCTGAAAATGTGTCCTACTCGTCGGCAGGCTACAAGTCCATCAGGAAGACGCCCAGATAACGGGATTACTTGTAGCCGGAATACCTCCCTATATGAATTACTTGATCAATCTAGTCATTAACCTAGTCAAATTCAGTATGGATCCCTGATCGTGGTAACCAGGGACACATGTCCTAGACATGATGCGAAACTCGACTGGTAGCTTATACAAGCACATACAATACAATCACCCACGGTGCCATGTCCAGTTAGTTGTCGTAACAGCGTTCATGAGTTATCTGCCAAGATTACTTGTCAGGGGTACACCACAACGGGTCACCATCATGTTACGTTATATGTCATGTTCTTGTTTGGAGTGCGCCACGACGAGCCACTGTCATCTTGCGTTACTTGTACTTGTTGCTAGTTAGGAGCGTGCCACGACGGGCCGCCATCATGGTTCATTACATATCAATCATCATTTCATATTCACATATCATGGTTATGATCATATCATTATGTAAGCAGAAAGACATATCCTGAGTGCACCCTAACGGGCCATCGATGTAAAAATGCCAAATCATTGTGTGCCCCAAGGATATGCGTCCACGGGGTTTCGTGCGCCTACATGAAAGCCACAAACATGCCAAATCATGCCAAGCTTGCACGAGTCGTGCCGTGTCGAATTCGTGTCAAAAGGCGTAAGGATATAAACAGGGGATGCCATGCGCCTAATGAGGGGGATTAAAATAGGACAATTAGGGTGCCATGGCTAGGTTGCACCAGGCCACTGGTGTCACGCCCCGCTCCCGTAGGAGCGATCGTCCTCGCTAAGGCGTGATGCCGCACGAGCCTAGATTGCGCTCGTGCAAGGCGGGTTCCATAACGGCCGATTTCAGCGGCTACGACGGGGTCGTCGCACAGAAGTCCCGTGCAGAGACATTGAATATATTGCAGCGGAATTTAAAGAACACATGAACACAAGTATTTCAAAGAAAGCTCTTTTATTGATATTGAATTCAAGGATTACATTGTGGGCGCAAGGCCAATTACAAGTCTCTCAAGTCTCACTTTTCTCTTATTTTACAAGTCACTCTGCTCTCTCTTATCTCTCGATACAATACTTGATTCCAGCGGAAGCTTCGGAAGGCGATGTCCATACATTACGTCCTGTATAAGTCTTCAGATCATGCGACCGCACGCTTCGACTCGCCAAGGAACTCCGTGCCTCGACGCATCCAAGCGAGCTCCGCGCCACGAGCTTCTACCTGTGCCTGCACATGAAACACTGTGTGGGTGTCAGTACCACTGTACTGGTGGGGTGAGCTCCTCGCCCACCCATACAAAACCTACACGTTTTATTTACTTTGTGCAACATAAACCCTTTTATGATTGTCTTTCTATTCTTGCCTTAGGATCAGTTTTAGGACCGGCGCCTTAGCGCAACTTGTGTGTCGGAACCATCTCGTGCTTGCAATGTCAACGTTAACTCATACTTGTCACTAGACCACTCCTCGTGCCTACAACGTTAACATATCAAGTCGTGTTTGCCTTACGGCCATAATCAGAGACGCAGCTACACGAAAGACTCTATTTCCTTGCCTCTAGACCTTTCTCGTGCTTGCATTGTTGACGCACCGACTTATACTTATCTTTTGGGCCAAACTCTGGGACGTAATGACTCGGTCGTGCCATAACTCGATTCGTGCTTCAATATCTCCGAGGCAGTGCCTCCTTGCTTAGTCTCGCCAACACTTGTGTTGTGACAACGCGGCCGTGCCTCATATTTCGAGGCCGAGCCTAATAACTCGACATAACTTCATACAACTAGCCCTACGGCCCTTTTTGACTTAACTCGCAACTTAACACTCGATGCCACATCTCGTGCCGAAGCACGTCGCCTTCGCTGTAGCCAAATCTTAGGCTCCGACATTGTGTCTATTTAACTCATACATATTCAACTCAATCCACCGTCACACACACGGATTGCCGCCCGTGCCGACACCAAACTTACCATGTTAGTTGAAAACAATTATTATTAAGTGTTTGTTATGGGATTGGCCTAACCAGCCGCCTTGGACGTAGCCTGGCAGTACGGGACCCTTTCAACGCAGGTAGCGAGCCCCGATGAAAGTCCCCGCCTTACCGATCGCCTTACCAGCGTTGCCTATTACCCAGCTCGGCTACAACTTGTTTCTTCCTAGGCCGAGACGGTCCCTTGGCCCCGGAATTCCGCTCGAAGAAACCACCCCTTGTCGACAAGTGTCCAAGTTCATAAGGGTTACATGGAGTGTTTTAGGATACAGTTTGGGCTTGTTATGTGATCAATTTATATACTTGGTTGTTTTAACTCTTTTCCTTTTTCATACTTTCTTTGCAGAGCCCCTAACCAGGGTTGCCTCGGCGACTAACCATCGCTTAGACTTAATGTTCTTTGAACTCAGGGAACGGCTACTGCATAGCCTTCCAACTTAACTTGAACATAACATGTTTTCTTGAGTGTCGACCGACCGTGGATAACTTTCCACTGAACCAACCGTGGCTCGTGCCTCTAAACCGACTCGTGTTCGACGCAACGCTGTCGCCCAAGTCATACTTCATATGACGGGCCTTGGGATCGTGGGACTATGTATCTTGACAACCGCAGAATGAGCGGAACAGCACGTAGAATAACTTAGGTTGACCGGCATAACTTTGCCTAACTCACTCTAGCCTACAACTTAACCCAAGGGACGAGCAAAGGCTATGCCAAGCCTTGCGGGACAGGACCGTGCATGCTTTAGCAAACATTTGTGCGGGCGACGCCTATGACTTAGGCTAACTCTCAGCTTTTGTACCGCAGACCAACTTTCCTTCTCCCAAGCCACGGGACGAAGGACTGAGTGTCATTTTCAAAGCACGCCGTGCACCAACTCTAAGCCGACAGTGGGACGTTTTCCATGTTCTAACTCGATTCAAACCGTCAGGATTATTCCCTTAGCTATGTGGATGCGTAGCTTTTATTATCAAGCCTAACTTGTGTAAGTTGAAAACACGATTTATTATGTGAAGGCAAAGATGAGGAGAGTTCACCGAAACTACCCCACCTGAGCGATGTCTCCGAGCAAGCCGTTGCAAGGCTAAGGCCGAACGCCGTCGGCGTTTCGATTCCTCCGATTGACTTTGCGGGACGGGGCACTACATCATACACCACTCAGAACAAGTCTCGTCCTCGAGACTTTCCTGAGGGCAAGTCATCCTACCATTTCTATGGCCAAGACTTAATCGTACACATTTCGCCTACGCGTTCCTTCGATTCCGAGCCACGCTCGCACTATTATCAATCTTTACTTCAACACGATTTCAAGATCTCGACACACTCCCACATTTCAAGCCTTGCTTGAACTCGCCGCATCACTTGGCTGGATCGTGCACGCATTCCAAGCGTCCCTAAAATACATGCATTCAGCCAAGCCGCATGATAGAAAATTTGTCATTCTCACTCGAGTCGCATCGTGCACATACCCAGGCGTCCCTGAAATATATGCATGTCAGCCGAATCTCGTGAGCAGGGTTTTCTACATTCGTGATTCACGCTATCCATCCATGCCAATCCTCAAGATCAATCCTTCGACTGATAACTCATGAAACATGGCGTCTCGCCTAACCGCTAGGCCATTTCTTTTCGAGGCTAAGTCAATGTCAGGATTGGAATCATAGTTCCCCAACAATAATGCCAACACTGACCCCTATCCTAGGGTCAAACCAGAGTCGATCATATGGGGTCTTCTACCCAAGCTCGCGTCACTCAAATTTCTAAACATCAAGCACGATCACCTAATTCGTATTATGGCACGCATTGTGTATATTCAAATTCCTTCAATTCACCAATTCTAACCAATTCATGTATTCGATCACGAGGTCGTCTCGCTCGACAATACGTTGCGCCCCAATCTCACGCGAGTCCGATTATCCACGGCGGTTCATGAATCACCACGCAACGCTCCCGCGGAATAATCATTCTCATCGGGGCGTAACTCTTGTTTGAGTTTAGACTCATTCATTCTCGATACGCGGATTGGACCTACTCAATCCTTAAGTTCAATCGACAAGCACACCAATTCAATCTCGAGTCTAACTTCGTGTCAAGCCACAAGTCAAAGCACAATCTGTCGCACCGTACAAGTTTGACCACTCCCGCTGTATGAATCACCATACCAGCGCTCACGCAGAGTGATCGCCCTAATCGGTGTGACGCATGTGCGAGGCTGGAGTAGCGCTCGCATAAGACAAGAACATCAACATTGTGGTTGTCGACGAAGCAAATCCAAACATTCCAGTTTTCATCCAAGCCAAGTTCGATAGTTCGATCGTCATTCGTTCAACTTAGAAAGTCCTCGAGCCAAGTCTATCCTTTCCTCGACACATTTTTAATATTTCAAGTATAGCATCCAACGGAACAATGACATTTGCACGACCGTCATTCGCCGAGTCAGAGTGCCCCCGAGTTATCGCATATCGATCTTTGATACGCCTCAATACCATCGACGATATGCGTAACCTGACGATCTTCCTTTGCAACCAATTTCGAGTCGTGCGACTAATGCTATTGTCCGAGTTGGATATTCCACAATTTTCTCGATATTCAAAATCAGTTCGATCGCTATTCCTTAAGCTCGTTTCAAGATCGTTTGTTCAAAACTCAAGTCACATTTCATTTGCATCAATCCGATATCGCACGCGCGATCCTCTAAGTTTCCTCGATCAAGACCATTCAATTTCATTCATCATTCCGAAACGTTTTCTATCTCGTGTTGCTCATTCACAAGTTGTCCGAACGAGATGCTCGTTCGGGCCATTCGAAGTCACGACCAACTAAGCGTGACGCGTTCTAAGGCTTTGCGCGATCGCATCGCCTCGCCGACATACTCGTAATCCTCGATATTCACTCGAACAATTTCCAAGACGAACCATACACCACTCGGATTCGAGCCACTCGACTAGTCATCGACACTCATTCTTATTCTTCTCCGAACCTATCACATACACCACTCGGATTCAAGCCATAAGATCTAGTCCTCAATCACGTTCGCGTCATACGCTAAGATATCCTTCAGATTCATTCGACGAATCGCTAGCGTAGTCGCTCGCGTCGTATCAACGCACTAAGTCGTTCGTACTATTTCCTCGAAATCCAAATCAATCTTCCGTGTACGCCTAAGCGTTAGTCCAATAGCGTTCCTATCGATAGACACTCTAAGTATATCTCCGTTCCCGACCGAGCGGTACTTGATATCGCTCGCAACTCGTTTGCACCAAAAAGTCGAGGTGCGCGACGCGAAACACAACTTAGCCAAAAGGCCGTGTGCATAGCCATCCTGTGCGGACTACATTCCGAGTTTGCACGCTCAATTGCTAGGGTCAACGTTGGACTAATTAGGCATGCACGCGACTTGCTTAAGGTTAACGTAGGACTATTCGGGCACACGTGCGACTTTGCTAACATTAGCACATATTTCCTATCGAGTCAAGTTTGCAACGTTCGGCACAAAGGCCCTATCGACGCATTTGGCAACGGCCTACCGATGCGTTAGATTGAACGCTTGTACGAGCTTTTGAAAATATTTAGACTTATTGTATGGACATGCCGAGGGACATTTGAGAGAGAGCGCACCAACGATATCACGTTGCGGAAGCACAATTCAGAGTTTGCGGAACAACGGAGTTAAAGAATTCAATCGACGGTCCAAGGATGTAAAGCCGTGCTCTGATACCACTATGTCACGCCCCGCTCCCGTAGGAGCGATCGTCCTCGCTAAGGCGTGATGCCGCACGAGCCTAGATTGCGCTCGTGCAAGGCGGGTTCCATAACGGCCGATTTCAGCGGCTACGACGGGGTCGTCGCACAGAAGTCTCGTGCAGAGACATTGAATATATTGCAGCGGAATTTAAAGAACACATGAACACAAGTATTTCAAAGAAAGCTCTTTTATTGATATTGAATTCAAGGATTACATTGTGGGCGCAAGGCCAATTACAAGTCTCTCAAGTCTCACTTTTCTCTCATTTTACAAGTCACTCTGCTCTCTCTCATCTCTCGATACAATACTTGATTCCAGCGGAAGCTTCGGAAGGCGATGTCCATACATTACGTCCTGTATAAGTCTTCAGATCACGCGACCGCACGCTTCGACTCGCCAAGGAACTCCGTGCCTCGACGCATCCAAGCGAGCTCCGCGCCACGAGCTTCTACCTGTGCCTGCACATGAAACACTGTGTGGGTGTCAGTACCACTGTACTGGTGGGGTGAGCTCCTCGCCCACCCATACAAAACCTACACGTTTTATTTACTTTGTGCAACATAAACCCTTTTATGATTGTCTTTCTATTCTTGCCTTAGGATCAGTTTTAGGACCGGCGCCTTAGCGCAACTTGTGTGTCGGAACCATCTCGTGCTTGCAATGTCAACGTTAACTCATACTTGTCACTAGACCACTCCTCGTGCCTACAACGTTAACATATCAAGTCGTGTTTGCCTTACGGCCATAATCAGAGACGCAGCTACACGAAAGACTCTATTTCCTTGCCTCTAGACCTTTCTCGTGCTTGCATTGTTGACGCACCGACTTATACTTATCTTTTGGGCCAAACTCTGGGACGTAATGACTCGGTCGTGCCATAACTCGATTCGTGCTTCAATATCTCCGAGGCAGTGCCTCCTTGCTTAGTCTCGCCAACACTTGTGTTGTGACAACGCGGCCGTGCCTCATATTTCGAGGCCGAGCCCAATAACTCGACATAACTTCATACAACTAGCCCTACGGCCCTTTTTGACTTAACTCGCAACTTAACACTCGATGCCACATCTCGTGCCGAAGCACGTCGCCTTCGCTGTAGCCAAATCTTAGGCTCCGACATTGTGTCTATTTAACTCATACATATTCAACTCAATCCACCGTCACACACACGGATTGCCGCCCGTGCCGACACCAAACTTACCATGTTAGTTGAAAACAATTATTATTAAGTGTTTGTTATGGGATTGGCCTAACCAGCCGCCTTGGACGTAGCCTGGCAGTACGGGACCCTTTCAACGCAGGTAGCGAGCCCCGATGAAAGTCCCCGCCTTACCGATCGCCTTACCAGTGTTGCCTATTACCCAGCTCGGCTACAACTTGTTTCTTCCTAGGCCGAGACGGTCCCGTGGCCCCGGAATTCCGCTCGAAGAAACCACCCCTTGTCGACAAGTGTCCAAGTTCATAAGGGTTACATGGAGTGTTTTAGGATACAGTTTGGGCTTGTTATGTGATCAATTTATATACTTGGTTGTTTTAACTCTTTTCCTTTTTCATACTTTCTTTGCAGAGCCCCTAACCAGGGTTGCCTCAGCGACTAACCATCGCTTAGACTTAACGTTCTTTGAACTCAGGGAACGGCTACTGCATAGCCTTCCAACTTAACTTGAACATAACATGTTTTCTTGAGTGTCGACCGACCATGGATAACTTTCCACTGAACCAACCGTGGCTCGTGCCTCTAAACCGACTCGTGTTCGACGCAACGCTGTCGCCCAAGTCATACTTCATATGACGGGCCTTGGGATCGTGGGACTATGTATCTTGACAACCGCAGAATGAGCGGGACAGCACGTAGAATAACTTAGGTTGACCGGCATAACTTTGCCTAACTCACTCTAGCCTACAACTTAACCCAAGGGACGAGCAAAGGCTATGCCAAGCCTTGCGGGACAGGACCGTGCATGCTTTAGCAAACATTTGTGCGGGCGACGCCTATGACTTAGGCTAACTCTCAGCTTTTGTACCGCAGACCAACTTTCCTTCTCCCAAGCCACGGGACGAAGGACTGAGTGTCATTTTCAAAGCACGCCGTGCACCAACTCTAAGCCGACAGTGGGACGTTTTCCATGTTCTAACTCGATTCAAACCGTCAGGATTATTCCCTTAGCTATGTGGATGCGTAGCTTTTATTATCAAGCCTAACTTGTGTAAGTTGAAAACACGATTTATTATGTGAAGGCAAAGATGAGGAGAGTTCACCGAAACTACCCCACCTGAGCGATGTCTCCGAGCAAGCCGTTGCAAGGCTAAGGCCGAACGCCGTCGGCGTTTCGATTCCTCCGATTGACTTTGCGGGACGGGGCACTACAACTGGCCCGACTGCGCCAGGGGCACAGGTGTCACGACCCGCACCCTAGAGTAAGGGCACGAGACGTGGGTACGTCCAGCCTATGCCGCAGTGTCGGCGGTAGAACGTTGTCCTAGGTTAATCATCTAACAATATAAAGGTACCTGTACAGTTTATACACTCCGAATGGAGGTAACATCACAACATGTAGTCTCAATCACATCTAAGGTAGAAGAATGAAAGACAGATAGATAGATAGTAACTCAAAGAGAACAATAGCAAAGATGAAATAAGTCTAAGTGTCTAGGCCACATAACATCCAGAATGTCAACTCCTAATACAATAAGTCTAAGAGTCTATACATCTCCACATCTCAAAATACAACTCAGAATGTGAGACAAAATATAATGTAGAAAAGACTGTCTAGCTAACTGGTCTAGACTACTGGAGCAACATCCTCAGCTGCAGGTGGATCCTGCTGAGGGTCCTCAACACAAGTGTCATCTAGTTCTGCTCCATAATATGTAGTCACCCATGCCTCGTCCTCATCCTCTGTAATATTTTCAACAGGTGTAACACCCTGTTTTCTGAAATTGGGGATTTTTGAAAATTTATTATTTTTATTATTTACTAGTGGTATTTTAGTCATGGTATGATTTTCTGGTGATTTTAGTTAAGTTAAACCATTTCTAAAGTCATGCTAAGTCATGACTTATGACTTTGTGATTTTGGTTAGTATACCTTAGTGTAAACCCTAGTTTTTCATAACCTAGAGACTAACCATAATCATGTGAGCTTAGCCATAGGCTTAGAACATCAAATTAGTGATTTTTGGCCAAAAGGGTATTTTGGTAATTTACTAGACTTTATTTGAGTTATTGTGATTTTTAATATTATTAATCATGGTTAAGTATCATGATTAGTCCCTAACCTAGTCTACCCTAATCCATATGTTAGCCACTAACCTAGAATGATAAGGGGATAGATATTTACATTGGGTAAAGGTGGATAAATATCTTGATATTGCTTTATTGGATATTTTCCATAAATTACTCAAAATATCAAGACTTTGGCAACAAAGTCTATGCCTTAACCATGAAGCTTTGAACCCCCCCCCCCCCCCCATGCCTTGTGGCCGGCCAAGTAACCCCATGACAGCCCCTTGCCCCCCTCTCTCCTATATAGTTAACACTTAGTTCAAAAAAAAAACAAGTTTCATGAGAAATCAAAAACCAAGAAAAACCTAGAAAACCTTCCACTCTTTTGACCATAACTTTCTCATTACAAAAGCTTTGAACCTCTAGTTTTCTCCATTAGGTCACCTACAATCTAAGGGAGCCTAGGGAAGTGTGCTACTCAAGTTTCATCAAGCAAGGAAAAATTGAGGTTAGAGGATACACACCCTCATTTAGTGAAATTCAAGACTTTGTGCACCAAGAGGTAATTATTCCTAAACCTTGTTAATATAGTGTTTTTCTTCACAATTGCATGCATCTAGGTAAACCCTAGCCCTGTTTTTAGGTTTTGTAAATTTTAGGGTTTGTTTGGTGTTGTATCGGACACGTATCCTATTTGTTAAATCATTGAATTTTAGTGTAAATTGCTCACTGTCATAGTATAAAATACACACTATTTTCCAAATGTTTTTGAACCAAATTCTAGCCTAGACCTAGCTAAACCTAACCCCTATACACTGAGCACATTTTGAGCTTGTGTCGTGTCCAAAACTGGACACAAAGCTCTCGGACACAACACACTGGACACATACATTTACACTGTAAATATGTTCTGCTACCTAGACACGTTTTCTCGACACATACACCACTTGGACACTTTCCATTTGGCATGCACGTAGGGGCATTGACTGACAAGTCGTACCCAAAATTTGGGGTGTGCTCGTGTCGTGTCGGACACGAAATCGACTCATGAAGGGTCGTTCTATACACAGTGTACACAAACAGACACTCGACTTTGAGCGTGTCGTGTCCACTGTACACGACACGTGGACACTTCGTAGTGTCATGGACACGAAGCCTATCCATAGGCGAACACATTGGACACAACCACGTGGTGTCACGTGTCCCGTGTCGCGAACACGAGACACGCGAAAACACTGACACGCAGTCTGAACACGTATTTTAGGGCTTCTGATACGTGTGTCGTATCCCTTCTACACGACACGTGGACGCGTATCAAGCCCATGGACACGAAGCCCAACCCTAGGCGCACCTCTGGGCACGAGCACGAGGCCTGTGTCGCCTTGTGTCGTGTCCTAGAGCTAAGTGCACGCGTGCACGATGCTGTGACACTGTGGCTTACCCGTTTGTGTTTTTAAACCCGTGGACACGCCGTGTCATGTCGTGGTGTCGTGTCAGGCACCTAGGACACTAGGGTATGTGTGGGGCTAGTGTTACCAACCAATAGGATCGAGCCTTAGCTCGGTTTGGTGAGTGTAAATCGAGTTACCTATATCACCAATGCACAGTCCAGTTTTCCAATTTTTTGGGATATTCCAGTTTTGCAAATTCGAGTTTTAAACCTATTTTTGATATAAATTATACATGTAATGGTACGTTATTAGTATGTATATATGTAGTATATATGTGTGTGTGAGTGTGGGTGAATTTTGGGGGTATTTGGTAGTGTATAGGTGGAGTTGTGTGTATATACATATATATATATGTATATATGGGCTATGTGTGTGTGTGTTTGGGGACTGAAATTTGGTTCCAGAACTGGAACCATTCCCCCCTGTCCTGTGTTCTGTTTTTCTCTCTCTCTCTTACTCTATGTCCCTCTCTCTCTTCCCTCTCTATATATATATATGTAATATATAAATAGGTTTTATATATATAAATATATATGTGTATATATATATGATATATATATATTTGTTTTAGTTCTCATGTAGTGATATTATATATATATATATATGTATGTGGATTTGTATATATGGTATTCCCATATAGGTATATAGATAGGAGATTGATGTGTATATATATATATATAGATATAGATATATATATATATATATATATATATATATATATATATATATATATATATATATATATATATATATATATATATATATATATGTATAACTTACTAGCTATAGGGCTATATGAAAACCCTATGACTAGCCCATGGCCTATGGCCAAGATTATTAGCCTATGGCTTGGGGCTAGCCCTAATGGCCCAAAACCAACCTGTTGACCCTTGTTGACTAAGGGTTGACCAAAGTCAACCTTAGGTCAAAGTTGACCTAGTTAACCTAGAAATGACTAGGAATGACCTAAAACAACTAGTTTGACTAGTTTGACTAAAACCCTAACTAGTGTTTGACTAGTTGACTTAAGGTTGACCATTGTTGACCATGGTTGACTAAAGTCAACTATTGGTCAAACCATGACCTAATTGACCTAAAAATGACTAGTTCAACTAGTCTGACCATGTTTGACTTAATCACCTTATTGACTAGTCTTTGTTTGACTTAATTACCTGACTGACTAGTCTTTGTTTGACCAATACCTTAGTTGGTCTAAGTTTGATCTAGACTTGATCCAGATTGATCATGTTGACTAGTATTTGACTAGTTTGATTAGAGTGTTGACCAGGAGTTGACTTTAACCTAGATTAAACTTGTTTGACCTTGTTTGACTTTATTTGACTTAGTTTGATTTCCTGTGATCTAGTATGACTTCCTGTGACCTAGTTGACTATTAGAGTTGACCAAGAGTTGACTTCTGACCAGATTGACCTAGAATCATGTAGTATGCATTGTATACTTTATTTTTACCATTTTGGATACATTATGACTTGTATTGCTCTGATTAGGAGCCATACACCTCTCCTCAGACAGTATATCCTCTTCAGACATTCAGTTATCAGGCGAGTACATTCTCTGACCGTTTCATATTTGCCAGGATTTATATTCTTGCTCTAGCTTACTTTACTTGATGCTGACACGATTGATATCACGGATTGGTACTATATGGATCTTTTCATGAGATGTTATCCCCCTCGGAAGCATCAGATACTTTTGTCACGTGTGTTTCACTTACATCATGTATCTCATGCTTCTATTATCATGAATCTTCATGTATCAGCTAGTGACTCATGTACTCTCATGAGCACCGAGCCTCCATGAATCTTCATGAATCACTCATGTATCACCCAATTATGGGCTTATCACGAATCTTAACATAACTTGAACGGATCCTTGTGTATTGATTGGGGATGGGGGAGTGGAAATAGTCATGTGGATATTATCCCTGTAGCTGTAGTCATGAATCACTTCTAGCTATAGTCATGAATCTCCTATGCCATTCACATGTCTATATTTTACTCTGACTCACTAGTCACTGCTAGTTCTCTATATACAGTAGATATTTCCTTTACAGCTATCTCTTTTGCTACATGTATCTTCCTTCAGCAGTTCCTGTATTTTACTCTATTGCATGCTTTATATTTCCTATCATACTATGCACTGCGTGAGATGTATTGTGCTCGTTCCTGTCCTGACTGGACCTGTTGAAAATATTACAGAGGATGAGGATGAGGCCCTAGTGTCTACCTATTATGGAGCAGGACTAGATGACACTTATGTTGTGGACCCTCAGCAGGATCCACCTGCAGCTGAGGATGTTGTTCGAGTAGTCTAGACCAGTTTAGTCTAGGCAGTCTTTCTATATTATCATTTTGTCTCACATCTGAGTTGTATTTTGAGATGTTGAGTTATGTATAGACTCTTAGACTTATTGTATTATGAGTTGACATTCTGATGTTATGTTATCCTAGACACTTGGGCTTATTTCATCTTTTCTACTGTTCTTTTTGAGTTACTGTCTATCTATCTATCTTTCATTTTTCTACCTATATGTGATTGAGATTGTTTCTGTTTGTCACCTCCATTCGGAGAGTATACTGTACAGGTACTTTATATTGTTAGATGATTGACCTAGGACAGCGTTCTACCGCCGACACTGCGGCGTAGGCTGGAACCCACTTCTCGTGCCCTTACTCTAGGGTGCGGGTCGTGACAACAGGTCCAGTCAGGACAGGAACGAGTACAATACATCTCACACAGTTCATATCAGGTTAGAAAATACGATACAGGCAATAGAGTAAGATACAAGAAATGCTGAAAGAAAATATACGCTGTAAAAGAGATAGCTGTAAAGGAAATATCTACTGTATATAGAGAACTGTAAGTGACTAGTGATGTAGAGTACAAGATAGGCATGTGAATGGCTAGGATTTATATATGATTACACTACTGAGTTTGCACATGATTACACTACTTTAGAATTATTCACATGTCCACTTCTACTCTTCCGTTTTCCCAATCAATACACAAGGATCTATACAGGTTACGTTATTATACATGATTACTTCACATGAGGCTCATAAATGAGTATACGTGAAGTTATACATGAGGGCTCAGTGAATCATGAGAGTACATGATCACATGAGTGCACATGTAAGATGGAAGCATAGGAGTACATGATGATAGTGAAACACACATAACATGAAGTACCCGATGCTCCCAAGAGGGATAACATCTCATGTAAAGATCTATATAGTACCAATCCGTGTTACCAATGTGACAGCAACAAGTAAAGTAATCTAGAGCGAGAAGTAAAGCCTGAACAAGTATGAAACGGTCAGAGAATGTACTCGCCTGCTGTATGAATGTCTGTAGAGAATATGCTGTCTGAGGAGAGGTGTCTGGCTCCTTATCAGAGCAACACAAGTCACAATGTGTTCTAAATAGTAAAAATGAAGTCTACTATGCATACTACATGATTCTAGGTCAATTTGGTCAAAAGTCAACTCTTGGTCAACTCTAAAGTCAAACTAGTCAAAGTTAGGTCAACACTAGTCAACTAGTTAGGGTTTTAGTCAAACTAGTCAAACTAGTTATTTTAGGTCATTCCTAGTCGATTCTAGGTTAACTAGGTCAACTTTGACCTAAGGTTGACTTTGGTCAACCCTTAGTCAACAAGGGTCAACAAGTTGGGTTTTGGGCCATTAGGGTTAGCCCCAAGCCATAGGCTAATAATCTTGGCCATAGGCTAGTATAGGGTTTCCATAGGCTAGTGGTGTAGGTTTTCATATAACCTATATCTAGAAGTCACAATATATACATATATATCTATATATATAGATATACACTATCTATCCACTACCCAATATCAATATGTAAATACTATATATATACAAAACCCACATACATATAATACACTATATATGACATAATGAGACCTAATACAAAAGTATACATATATATCATATATATGTATATACATATATATATAAACTTATATATATATACTCTATATATATAGAGAGGGAAGTGAGAGGGACATAGAGTGAGAGAGAGAGTGAGACAGTGAGAGAGAGGGGGACAGAGAATGTTGGACAGGGGGGGAGTGTGGTTCCAGAAATCTGGAACCAATCCAGACTCAAACACACACACACACACAGTACATACATACATATATATGTACACATGTACACAACTACACATACACACTACCATTTAGCCCCAAATTTCACCCATACTCACACATTAATATATAGTACGTATATATGTACTAAAATACACTCACACAATGTGTTAATCTCAAACAAAATCGATTTAAAATTCGATTTTGCAAAACTGGAAAAATCCCTAAAATCTGGAAATAATGGGCTGTGTAGGTAAACAAGGGTAACTCGATTTTCGTGCACTAAACCGAGCTATGGCTCGCAACTATAGGTTGGTAACTGACACCCCATACATATACTAGTGTCCTAGGTACCTGACACGACACCACGACACAGTTTCACGTGTCCAAACACTCAAAACAAACACTCGGGTAAGCTCTGATACGCGCACACAATAACAGTGTCGTGCACGCGTTCCAGGAGTTCGTGGACACACCACGAGACACGACACGTCTCGTGGTCGTGCACACGTGTAGTCCACACATAGGGCTACACGTTCAACACCCTGACACGTGTCCACGACACGCGTGGACACAGAACGAACCCCGTATCAGTCGTGAAAATACGACTGATACACGCGAGTTCAGACCGCGTCGTGCTCGCGACACAGGACACGACGCACCACGTGCTCGTGTCCACGTGTACGCCACGAATAGGGCTTCATGCCCCTGTCACTACGAGACACCCTAGTGTCGTGTCCATGCGACACGACACGCTCAAAGTCGTGCCTGCGCGCGTGTGCGCTGACAGCGCGTGTCTAGTGCGAGTGAGTTTTCTCACTCGACACGACACAACGCGACACGAGACTTTAGGGGCATGTTCGCAGACATTGCCCCTTGTCTGTGTCAAATCTTACGTGTCCTAGTGGCCTGTGTAGTGCACACGAGGTGTCGGGTAGCAGGGCATGCATGATGGGCTCGTGCGGTCGATTCGTGTCCAGTTTGGACACGGACACAGCACTAAAATGTGCTCAGTCCACGTGTTCTGTGATCAGCAAGTCTAGGGCTACAAGTTTGTGTAATTTGTTTTACAAAAACACAAAAACAAGTCCATTGTGGCATTTCACCAAACAAGGGTTTTAAACCTATGATACGTGTCCGATACGGACACCAAACCACTTCTAATTTCCACCAAACCTTACCCACAGTTATGGTAGTCCTACATGAATGCATTTATGAAGAAAAATCAGGGTTTTAACTAAGTTTGAGGGAAAATACCTATTGGTGCAATTCCAATGAAAACCAATGAAAAGGGGGGTGTGTGTTCTTCCACTTGATGATGTCCAATGCTTCCAAATCCTTGATTGCTAGTTCCCCTTAGCTCCCTAGATGTTGTAGGGTCCCAATGCAAGAAACTAGAGTGAATTTGGATCAAGAATGATCAAGTTGTGAAGGGTTGAAGGAATGGGAATTTTTGTGGAATAAAATTCATGTAATTTTCTATGAATTAATACTATGGGGTTATATAAAAGTGTGTACCAGCTAGGGGGGGTACCCTTGGCCGGCCATGGCATGGGGGGGTGTCCTTGCCCCTTCCTTCATGGCTAAGGCTTGGACTTTGGTAAAGGGTTTAGATATTTGGAGTGTTTTGTGCAAAATATCAATAAAGTTAATATCTAGATATTTAACCACTTTATCCCATGACCAAAACTTCATCATAATGCTTCTAGGTTAGTGGCTAACCACTAGTTTAGGGTAGGATAGGTTAGGGACTAGTCATGAGACTCAACCATGATTAACTAATATTAAAAAAATCACATAATCTCAAATAAAGTCTAGTAAATTACCAAAATACCCTTTTGGCCAAAAACTACTAATTTGATGTTCTAAGCCTATGGCTAAGCTCACATGGTCATGGCAACTTCTAGGTTAGAGAAAACTAGGATTTACACTAAGTTATACTAACAAAATCACAAGTCATAAGTCATGACTTAGCATGACTTAGAAGATGGTTCTAAGTACACTAAAATCACCATAAATCATATCATGCCCTAAACACCATTAATAATTAATAAAAATAATAATTTTTTTTAAAAATCCCCAATTTCAGAAAACAGGGTGTTACAAGTCTACCCTCCTAACAATAATTTCGTCCTCGAAATTTAAAGACGAAACTGAAACTAAATGAGAAGGATAGAAATCATACCTCAAGGTACAAATAGATAAGGGTATCGCTCGCGCATCTCATCCTCCCGTTCCCAGGTGGACTCTCCGGGAGAATGATGCCTCCATGCGACACGAACCAAAGGTATCGTCTGGTTCCTCAATGCCTTCTCCCGTCGATCCAGAATCTCAACAGGCTGCTCTGGATAACGAAGAGTAGGACCAACCTCGATCTCGGAATGATCAAGTACATGGCTAGGATCTGCCACGTACCGTCTCAACTGCGACATGTGAAATACGTTGTGTACTCCAACCAATGCTGGTGGTAAGTCTAGCCTGTAAGATACGTCACCGACTCTCCCGCTGATAACGAAAGGGCCGATGAAACGCGGGCTAAGCTTCCCACCTCCACCAAAACGTATCATGCCACGTGTCGAAGATATCCTCAAGAATACCTGGTCTCCGACCTAAACACAAACAAGGTCTCAATTTAATTATGATAAACAAACATGATTAACAAAACACAAACAAGACAACCTAATTCTAATCCTATCTCTAAACTGTACCTCAAACTCCAAAGGTCTGCGGTGGCAATCGGCCCAGTGCCGATGTCTGTCTTGCGCCACGCGAAGCCGATCTCTGATAAGCTTCACCTTCTCTGCTGCATCTACAACCATCTCAGGCCCCAATAAAACTCGCTCCCCAACATCATCCCAAGACAAGGGTGTACGACATCTACGCCCGTACAGTGCCTCAAAAGGGGACATCTCGATGCTGGCCTGAAAGCTGTTATTATATGCAAACTCTACTAAGTGCAGGTGACTCTCCCAAGATCCTCCAAAGTCCAGGACACAAGTCCGCAACATGTCCTCCAGTGTCTGAATGGTCCGCTCTGACTGTCCGTCTGTCTGCGGGTGGTATGTAGTACTAAACTTAAGCTGAGTGCCCAAGCTAATATGCAAGCTCCTCCAGAAATATGAAGTAAAACGACTGTCCCGGTCCGATATAATGCTCACTGGAATCCCATGAAGTCTGACTATCTGCCTCATATACATCTCTGATAGCTTCTCGGTAGACAAACCCACTTTGAATGGCAAGAAGTGGGCCGATTTGGTCAACCTGTCGACGATGACCCAAATCGCATCCTTCCCTCCTGGAGTACGCGGCAATCCCGAGATGAAGTCCATCGTGATGTGCTCCCACTTCCACTCCGGAATGGACAATGGCTGCAACAGTCCTCCTGGCCTCTACCTCTCCGCCTTGACCTGCTGGCAGATCAAACACCTAGCTACGAAGTGTGCTACCTCGTACTTCATCCCACTCCACCATACATGCTCTCTCAGATCTCTATACATCTTGTTGGCTCCCGGATGTATCGAGTACTGAGAACGGTGGGCCTCCTGCGTAACCTGCTCCCGAAAGTCTCCACTGGGCATACACAGTCTGGAACCTTGCCTCAATGTGCCATCCCCTGCAAGAGTGAACTCATCGTCCGCAAATCCCTGTCTGACCTGCTCCCTGATGCATCGTAGAGAAACGTCATCGAACAGAGCTGACTTGATCCTATCAATCAAGTCCGACTGAATCTGGAGGCCCCACATCTGCATCTGCACTCCCGGCACAATCACCTCGATCCCAAGGCTCTCCAAGTCCGCTAACAAGTGACGATCCATCGTCAAGCACATAGCTGTCGGATATCTGCTCAAAGCATCGGCAACTACGTTGGCCTTCCCTGGGTGATACTGCAGAAGAATATCAAAGTCCTTCATCAGCTCCAGCCATCTACGCTGCCTCATGTTCAGCTCCTTCTGCATAAACACGTATTTCAAGCTCTTGTGGTCTGTGAATATCTCCACGCGCTCTCCATACAAATAGTGTTTCCACAGCTTCAGAGCAAAAATAACTGCCGCCAACTCTAAATCATGGGTAGGGTAGTTCTTCTCATGGGGCCGTAACTGCCTGGAAGCACAGGCAATCACCTTCCCATGCTGCTGCAAGACACAACCCAAACCCTTCCCCGAGGCGTCACTGTAGATAGTGAACCCGCCTGATCCTGATGGCAATGTCAGAATCGGGGATGTCGTCAACCGCTTCTTCAACTCATTGAAAGCGGCCTGACACTCCTCTGACCAGAGAACTCTACGTCCTTCCGGGTAAGCCTAGACAACGGCTCTGCAACCCGGGAGAAATCCTGGACGAACCTCCTGTAGTAGCCTGCCAATCCTAGGAAGCTCCTGATCTCTGCCACTGACGTCGGCGCTGCCCAAGCCTCAACTGCTGATATCTTCCTCGGGTCGACTGAGATCCCATCTCCAGTCACTACATGACCCAGGAAGTCAACTCTGTCGAGGAAGAACTCGCACTTCGAGAGCTTGCCGTAAAGCTGCTCCTGTCTGAGAGTCTCCAGGACCACTCTCAAGTGCTCCTCGTGCTCCTCCTCGGTCTTCGAGTACACCAGGATGTCGTCGATGAACACCACCACGAACTTATCTAAGTACTGGTGGAACACCTTGTTCATCAATTTCATGAAAACCGCCGGAGCATTCGTCAACCCAAACGGCATCACCATAAACTCGAACTGGCCGTACCGCGTCCTGAACGCCGTCTTCGGGATGTCCTCCCTTTTCACCTTTACCTGATGGTAGCCTGACCTCAGATCAATCTTCGAGAATACCCGAGCTCCGCTCAACTGATCGAAGAGATCATCGATCCGCGGCAGTGGATATCTGTTCTTGATCGTCAGACTGTTGAGTGCCCTGTAGTCGATACACATACGTACCGACCCATCCTTCTTTGGTACAAAGAGTACCGGTGCACCCCAAGGTGAAGAACTAGAGCGGATGAAGCCTTTGTCCTACAACTCATCCACCTGTTTCTTCAATTCTACCAGCTCGCTGTTGTTCACCCGATAGACATGCTGAGAAATGGGTTCCGCACCTGGAACCAAGTCTATCGAGAACTCAACGTCTCTGTCTGGTGGAAGCCCAGACAATTCCTCTGGAAACACGTCTATGAACTCAGCAATCAAAGGATGTGGAGCTGGCTGCTCCTCGACTGAAGCTCCACAGAAAACTCCGCAAGTCTGCTCTGCCTGCCGTCGGGAATATATAAACTCTGGCTCTCCTGGCGCTCTGAACAGAACTCTACCCCCGTAGCAATCTATGCTGGCATGGTGCATGCTCAACCAATCCATACCGAGTACAATATCGTAGTTCGGTAGTGGCATTACGAGCAAACACACATCCAACTCTCGACCGCCCAAAACTACTCTCCATCCCTTGCAAATATCACGAACGAGGATAATGCCACCCCCGGTCGTAATCTTGCAAGTCTTAGGCAACGATTCAGATATAACATGATGTCGAATCGCAAAAGATACTGATACAAAGCTATGGGAAGCCCCAGAATCGAACAATGTATAAGCTGGAATAGAGTCGAGAAGAATAGAACCTGCTATCAGCTCTCCAGTAACCTCGGCATCCTCTGCTGCCATGGCGTAGGCTCGCCCCTGCTGTCCACCCCTGGCCTGATGCTGGTGCCGGGTGAACCTCTGCTTCTGAGTCGGCAAAGGTCCCTTCTGCTGCCCTGACGGAGCCTTGGCTCCGCCTCTCTGAACTGGTCGTCCCGAAGACATGGGACACTCTCTCAGCTGGTGGTCTCCGGAACCACATAATAGACACCTGCCAAGCATCTTTCTGCAGTCATTCCATCCATGACCCTGCTTCTTGCAGAAAGTGCAACTGACGACCTACTGCCTGGGTGCCTGCTGCTGGTGCCTCGGCTGCTGCACCTGCTGGAACGGCCTCTGCTGCTGGAATGGCCTCTGCTGCTGGTGCTAAAAATGAGGCCTCTTGGCCTGTCCTCCACTGCTGCCAGCTCCCTGGGTGTCGCGGCCCTTCTTGAGCTTCAGCTCAAGATCATCCTCAGCCGCCATCGCTCCTGATAGGATCTCCTCAAAAGTGGCGTTTCTGTCACTCTTGGTCAAGGACTTGACCTCCTTGACCAAGCCCTTCCTGACCCTCCTCGCCTTCGCTGTCTCGCTAAGGCCCTCCACGAATCTGCTCAATCGGCAAAACTCACCAGAATACTCCTCTACAGTCTGGTTCCCCTGAACCAGGTTCTCGAACTGGGTCTCCAAAGCACCGACTGCCTGATCCGGGAAAAACTTCCCCTTGAAGAGCTCCTTGAAAGCTCCCCATGTCTGCCCTGGAGTGCCTACTCTCGGGTCCGTCTGATACCAGGTACGGGCAAGATCCCGCATCTGACTGGCTGCTGCCTCTAGCTGGAGTTCGGCTGGTATCTCCGCCAGTCAGAAAATCTCCTCAATGTGCTCAATCCAGTCATCAGCATAAAGAATCCCCTCTGTCCCCAAGAAGTCCCTGGGGTTCATCTTCTTGAAGTCCTGAATGCCCGGAATCCTCTGCTGTCGCGGCTGTCCCAATCCTCCATGTGGCTGGACAGCCAACCTCTCCACCGTAGCTCTAGCCAGCTGATGGGCCTCATCTATGCCCCTGGTAAACTCCGCTGTCTGACGCTGCTGCTGGTACTGCTGCGTCTCTAGAAAATGCTGGAAGTATGAAAACATCTGTGCAGCATCCACTAATCCAGATGGCATCGACGGCTGGAACTGCTGCTGGTGCTGCTGGTGCTGCTGAAACTGTGGCTGACGCAACTGTGGGGGAGGCATGTCTGGGGTAGCTGGGATGGTCCCCCGAATGAGTAGAGGTGCACCCCCAAATATGGCAGAAGCTCCCACATGAGCTGGAGTAAGGGGAGCTGCAGTCCCCGGGTCCTGGTGAGATGGACGAGAGGTGGCAGACCTCTCAGTGGTGTCACCTGGACCGAGACGCTGCGATCGTGTCGCCACCATCCTGAAGACAGATCAACAAGAAAATCAATACGGAGAAGAAACGATATAGTCAAAGGGGACAGTTTATTTCAAAAGAAACAATATCAGCAAGAATATAGATAGCAGAGATTTAGATAAGAGTTTTTCCTAATGTGATTGAGTACCTCAACTACATCCTGTTTCCTACTGCAGGCTGTGGCGATACTCTAGTTCGAATACCACCACATAAACTGGACCTGCATGGGCCACCACTAAAAACGTGTCACGACCCGCACCCTAGAGTAAGGGCACGAGACGTGGGTACGTCCAGCCTACGCCGCAGTGTCGGCGGTAGAATGCTGTCCTAGGTCAATCATCTAACAATATAAAGGTACCTGTACAGTTTATACACTCCGAATGGAGGTAACATCACAACATGCAGTCTCAATCACATCTAAGGTAGAAGAATGAAAGACAGATAGATAGATAGTAACTCAAAGAGAACAATAGCAAAGATAAAATAAGTCTAAGTGTCTAGGATACATAACATCCAGAATGTCAACTCCTAATACAATAAGTCTAAGAGTCTATACATCTCCACATCTCAAAATACAACTCAGAATGTGAGACAAAATATAATGTAGAAAAGACTGTCTAGCTAACTGGTCTAGACTACTGGAGCAACATCCTCAGCTGCAGGTGGATCCTGCTGAGGGTCCTCAACACAAGTGTCATCTAGTTCTGCTCCATAATATGTAGTCACCCATGCCTCATCCTCATCTTCAGTAATATTTTCAACAGGTCCAGTCAGGACAGGAACGAGCACAATACATCTCACACAGTCCATTGTGGCATTTCACCAAACAAGGGTTTTAAACCTATAATACGTGTCCGATACGGACACCAAACCACTTCTAATTTCCACCAAACCTTACCTACAGTTATGGTAGTCCTACATGAATGCATTTATGAAGAAAAATCAGGGTTTTAACTAAGTTTGAGGGAAAATACCTATTGGTGCAATTCCAATAAAAACTAATGAAAAGGGGGGTGTGTGTTCTTCCACTTGATGATGTCCAATGCTTCCAAATCCTTGATTGCTAGTTCCCCTTAGCTCCCTAGATGTTGTAGGGTCCCAATGCAAGAAACTAGAGTGAATTTGGATCAAGAATGATCAAGTTGTGAAGGGTTGAAGGAATGGGAATTTTTGTGGAATAAAATTCATGTAATTTTCTATGAATTAATACTATGGGGTTATATAAAAGTGTGTACCAGCTAGGGGGGGTACCCTTGGCCGGCTATGGCATGGGGGGGGTGTCCTTGCCCCTTCCTTCATGGCTAAGGCTTGGACTTTGGTAAAGGGTTTAGATATTTGTAGTGTTTTGTGCAAAATATCAATAAAGTTAATATCTAGATATTTAACCACTTTATCCCATGACCAAAACTTCATCCTAATGCTTCTAGGTTAGTGGCTAACCACTAGTTTAGGGTAGGATAGGTTAGGGACTAGTCATGAGACTCAACCATGATTAACTAATATTAAAAAAATCACATAATCTCAAATAAAGTCTAGTAAATTACCAAAATACCCTTTTGGCCAAAAACTACTAATTTGATGTTCTAAGCCTATGGCTAAGCTCACATGGTCATGGCAACTTCTAGGTTAGAGAAAACTAGGATTTACACTAAGTTATACTAACAAAATTACAAGTCATAAGTCATGACTTAGCATGACTTAGAAGATGGTTCTAAGTACACTAAAATCACCATAAATCATATCATGCCCTAAACACCATTAATAATTAATAAAAATAACTTGATAGTCTTGTTCTTGAGTATCTTCTCTCTTCGGTCTAATATGGATACGGGTCTCGCCTCATACGAAAGGTTGGAACCAACAACCAATTCTGAATGATCAAGGACATGACTCGGATCCGGGATATACCGTCGCAATTGGGATATATGTAAGATATTATGTACCTCACATAACGACGGCGGAAGAGCGAGACGATATGTCACGCCCCAGTACCGGAATAATGAAACGGACTAGGCCAGCTACTCCATATGAGGTATATAAACGTCATACGACGATTGTGGCTATCAAGAGACAAGGGGATGCATGCTACAATCAAGTCTCCTATGGTCTCACAGAGCATCTATGTCTCAATCAATCAAAACAAGAAGCAGTAAATAATGATCATATAAGACAAAGCAGTAAGGCGTCCCCGACGTTTCATCAAAATGATTCATGACCCTAGCTATACAAAATGATAAGCTAGTGCCGAGAGTCGATAGTATATAACCGTAGTCAGCTGCAGTCTGATTTAATTATAATTATGCAAAGAAAACTAATATCCAGAACAGCCGGCTAAACAGGTATCGGTGGCTAAATGCCAAGTACAAAATAGAAGATATTAGAACGGAGAAGAAGAAACCCACTCGTGTTCCCTGGCGCCCATACTCCTGGTGTGCACCGTTGTTCGGGTAGAAGGCTGGATCCTCTGGCGCTGCTACGAGATCTGGCCAAACAAAACCAGTGAGGTCAGGCCCCGAATAGCAAGTACCACAAGGGAGCACAAAAGAGTGAGATAAAACCCAAGCGTAATAATAATAAGACCTGATTCACGAGTTATAGGCTTATACCATATCATCGAGACAATACGATACCCTTACAACCAAACAAGGACAAACGGTGCCAATATCGTGCCGAGATAAGATATTTCCTATAACCATGGGCAGGTGAAGGGCTTCTGGTCGCGACTTCCGACCATAGCCTATCGCAGCACAATAGCCCAACCCAACAACCAAATAAGGATAGCCCAACCCAACAACCAAACAATGACATGGGTTGGACCACGCACCACGATAGTCCATGTTCCTCAGTTGCTAACAGAAGAAAATATATTACAAAACAAGTCAGCTTATAAGCGGCCAATCAATCCTACGGCTTTCTATGATTTGTCTGGATTATCACATTAATACAAATTATAGGAATCCTCATATCGTGTCAACGCAGCAGGGCAAGCCAAAAGATTATATATACGCAAGCACGAAATACACCGGTCCCTCGAAAGGCCACCGTGCTAGAACAAGCAGTAACGGTTCTAGCTCTCCTATAGGAAGAGCTGTCACGACCCGCACCCTGATTAGGGGCATGAGCACGTGGTTACGTCCAGCCTACGCCGCAGAATCGACGGTAGAACGCTGTATATAGGGTCTGTAAATACTACGACTAAAATAGATAAAGGTACCTGAATAGTATATACACTCCGAATGGAGGTAACATAGCAATACAATCTCAATCACAAAGTAAAACTAAGGTAGATAGCATGGAAAGAAAATATGACAGATGAAAGCAGAAAATAAATTCGAGATCCACACAAGCCCAAAGCTATACACAACACCACAGAGTCACAGAAATATAGCATAAAAATCTACAGTCTGAAAAGTACTAGCTGGCTCGCAGACCAGGCAAACCTAACTAAGCTACACTACTCTGGGTGAGCAAAGTCTAGTGGCTCTACTAACAAGCCACGGTCCAGGTCTACTCCATCTGACTCGACCCCATAATAGGTCGGGCAATCTGCCTGAGAATTATCTATAATATATCAACGGTATCCTGTCAGGAAAATGAGCAAGTACAAACACTAACAGCAGTTCCATATGAATTGACAAATTCTATAAGAGACAGTATAATAAAATACAAGATAAAATCAACAGGAAATATATATCAAGATGTGAGTACTGAATAGGACGACAATATATATTTATATATATATATATATATATATATATATATATATATATATATATATATATGATGATGATGACTTGGGAACTATCCGGAAGTCGAGTTACAACCCTTAAACCAAACAAGGACCGGAGTTGTAACCCTTTCCCCCGAATAGAACTTAGCCTCCTATGATAAATAAATATAAAAGGTGCCTTGAATTATTAGTGCATTATGTGATCGGCTTGGCAAAAACATGTTCAGGCTTTCCATCCGACCGGCTACGAACAAGTAACAAGTAACAAGTGTGAAGAATAAGGCCAGTCACCATGGAAAGTTATGAACAAGTAGCTATGGACAAGTGACGAGTACAAGTATAAAGAACAAGTAGGGATTTTGATCACACAACCACTAATAACTCCCCATCCCCGAATAGTATAAAGGATCCGGACATAACACGTCATGACACGGGATTCAAAAGCAGGTGATCAGCCCACTCCCAAGTCCATGTCTATACAAGTACAAGTAACAAGTCGAGTCTTGTACCAATATACCAAGTAATCCGGGAACAACATCTAATGACAGAATCCAACATATACTAGTCCGTAAAATATTGTGTCTGAAAATCAAGTAAGACACTACAACTGAATCGGATATAGCAGATATCAAGAAAATAAAAATTATAAGTGAATGTACTCGCCTGTGATCCTGAGCTGATAAGGTGAACAGATGCTCAGAGTAATCACAGACCTAAAGATGAGAAACTACAAGTCAAAACAAGGTTTAATAATGAAAGGAAAGCTAATATAGTCATGATATGCAAGTCTAAGTCAAAACTAGGTCAAACTAAGTCACACCAAGCTAAACTAGGTCATACTAGGTCATACTGAGTCACACTAGGACAACCAAGGTCAAACAAGGTCACAGGAAGTCAATCCAAGTCAAACTAGGTCAATCTGGGTCAAAGGTTGACTTACAGTTGACTTTTGGTCAAAAAGTCAACTCTGATCAACTTTAGTCAACACTGAGTCAACCCTGGGTCAACCCTAGGTCAAACTAGTCAAATATTGACTAACAGTTGATTTTCAGTCAACTGCTCAACTCTGGTTTGATTTCGGTCAATTCTAAGTCAAGTGTTGACTTGAAGTTGACTTTCGGTCAAAAAGTCAACTCTTGGTTAACGGGGGTCAAAACTAGACTAAACTACCCTTATCTAAACATTACCTACCAAGACAACCTATATCTATCCCCATCTTAACAATCAAAACCCCAAACTTAGACTTACCCCAATACCTTACCTTTACCCTTTACAAGGTATTCCCAATACCTTGCCCATTACAAAGGAAACCCCTCTAGATCTCAGGATACTAGTCTAGGCTTCTTAGGGTAGCTAGATACTATCCTATCTAGGGTTTACCAACCAAGAAATCTAGGGTTCTTGGGCATCTAATCCATCTTATGTTCATGTTGGTCATCTCAACATTATCTTATGTATCGTCATGATACGCTATGGTATATTGAGATACCACACCCTACTCTCTACCAACCTTCCTAGTTCACTCTTCCACACTCTCCTAGTATCTAGGTTAGCCCTCTCTACAAGTCAAATAGGATATCAACCTAGTTAGGACACTAACTTAGCTAACTCACTACTAACACTAACACAAATATCACTAACACAAACACTAACTAACCCCTCTAACTAGATACTCAACCCACACTAGACACCACTCAACTAGGCACTAGCTAAGGGTTTATATAGGTCATCTAGGGGATCAATTTGTGGGACAACATGGGGTTCAAATGGTATATGTGAATGTATGAATTTGAATATGGATATTGGACGGATGAATGGATGAATGAATATGGGTGAATTCATATATGGGGTGAATGAATATATCTTGAGTGAATGAATAGGGAAACATGAAGGGAAGGATGAATAAAATCATAGAAGGATGGATAGATGGATGGATGATATGCAATGAATGAAGGAAATCGAAGAATGAATGAACGAATGGGTAAAAATGAATGCATGGATGAGTGAAATGATGGAGGAAAAATGAAAGATGAATGGGTGAACTAATGGATGTGAAGTGGGATGAAATGAATGAATGGAGGGATGGATTGGATGGACTACCAAGTGGGGCTGGCATGGCTGATTTTGGACTGAAATATAGGGTGATATGTGGGCTGGTTTGGGGGGTCCTATAGGGCTGAAATGTTGGACTGATTTGGGACTTATCAATGGGTGAAATGGTGGCTGAATTGTGTGGAAAATAGGGGCTGAATGGGGACTGATTATGTGTAAGCCCCTAAATTTAGGGCTTATTTTTTTCAATTTTATAAATCAATTATTTTGAATAAATATTATTATTTGATTATTATTTGATTTAATGCTCTTTACCGTGACTTGGATTTCTAGGGCATCAGGGATGCCAGTCTCTGGAAACTTCCTTCTTGAAGTTTGTAGTAGACGAGATTATCTTCATGTTGATATATCGTGTCCCACTCGAACTTGCTCCCTTGTACTCTTTTTGCTTCGCACAAGTTCGGGTCAATTTAGACCATTTAATCAATAATTGATTTCCTACTCTTTTCCTTGATCATCGTTTGCACGTTACCATGACTTTTAATTTAGGAGCACCAGACCAGTCATTTTCTCGGAACCAACTTCTCATGAATGATCTACTCGAGACGCTCTTCAACCATGACCTTCGTGTCCCACTCAGACACTCCATTTTGTGCTCCATTTCCTTCGCACAACTTTCGGTTCAATTTAGGCCAATTAATTATCTACCGTAAAACCTGATTTAATTTCCAATTTAATTTTCGGGCCCGACATTGGTCCAATCCAGTCGACCCAATATATGGCCCTGGCCTGTTTTGAGCCTACTATGCACGTGCCACTTGCGTGCCACCGATCTGATCTCCCTTGTGGTCCTATTCCATCCGTAATTTTAATTGGTTTAAATTATAAATTAATTAAATCTTGGCTTCGACTTTGTCCAAACTTGGCCCAACGTCCGACCCAGTTTGGCATGGACCCTACCATGATAGCCCATACGCCCCATTGATATTTTCTCATTTTTCCCCACTCAAAAATATCTATTTCTCTCTCTTTGTATATATATATATATATATAATATATATATATATATAATATATATATATATAATATATGTCTCTCTCTCTCATCACTCTCACACACACAAATATCTCACCCCCTCACATCACCTTCTCTCTCCCCCTTGTACCCGACCAGCACACCCCCCCATCTCTAACTCTCTCTTTCTCTCTTAATATCTCTCTCTCTCTTTCTTTATATAATATATATACATACATATATATTATATATATATATAATCTCTCTCTCTTCACTTATACACAACACCCATCACCATCATCACACTTCTTCCCCCCCCCCTCTCTCACAGCCGACAACCACACCCCCTTCTTCTTCTTCATTGATATTTTCCCTCCTTTCTTCTTCTTCTTCTTCTTCACACACCATTAAACCACAAACACCAACACCACCACCCTCATCATCAAGCCACCACCATCACCATTATCATCATCACCACACCATCACCATAACCATCACACCGCCACCCCCACACCATCTCCGCCGCGACGACCACACCCTCCGGCGTCGCCCACGCCGTTGGGCGCGCCGCCGCCGCTGGACGGCCTCCACAGCAGCGGCAGCAGGCAGCAACAACTGCAGCCATAGCAGCAGCGCAACACAGCAGTAGCAGTGGCCGCGGCCCTGGCCGCACGTGCAACGCCGCCGCCGCCGCCGGCCATGGCCGGCGTGGCCGTCCCCCTAGGCGCGCAAACTCCGAGCGCACACCCCCGCACCCTCCCGTGGCGGCCAACGTCCTCCGGGACGCGCCGTCTAGGCGATTTCAACGTTTTTTTTCGAAGTTCCGTCGACGCGCGCGCGGAAAAATTCCAGAATTCGCGCTCCGTCGCAGCGACTTCGTGCACATTTTCTTGGAGATCCGACCGTTGGATCGGCGAACTCCTTGCTCCATCTCAATCTCGGTATATCCCTCTTCACATTTGTCAAGTTTGAACCGTTAATTTCGTCGTTTGATACATCAAAATCGGCCACCAAGTTGACGTTTTAATTTGTACTATTTTTGGATAGTTTTGCGATGCCAACTTCGCGGGTTCGTATCTTCGTCGTCGCAGCTCCGTTTTGCGCGATACCAGTTCCAGTGCACAGCTGGTATAACCCTCTTCCTGCCCCCTTTAGATTTCATTTCAGTTTGAGCTTGTTAGGTCGGTCGAATTCGACGCCAAAGTTGGCCGTTCGAATTCTTAGTATTGCACTTGTAAAAATTCCATTTTTGAATCCGGGACTCCGGATTAAATTTCCGACACCACTAGTAAACTCGTGGCGTCGTTCTGGCATGTTTTCATTTAAAGTTTGCTTGATTTGGAGAACGTGGGCCCTGGCACGCATTTCGGTACAAAGCGGGTCCCACTTTCTGAGTCAATGGGTCATTTTGAGTTCGGCTCATCAGAATCCAATTTCGGATATACCGTTGAGTTCGTATCGTCATTCTGGACTCGTTGACATATAATTTGTTGAGTTTTGAGGACATTGGCTCTGACACGCTTTTCCGTGCAAATCGGATTTTAATGTCCCGGTCAACGGACCAATTTGAGATCGGGTCAACGGAATCCAATTTTGGATATACCGTTGGGTTCGTATCGTCATTCTAGATTCGTGGACATATAATTTGTTAGGTTTTGTGTACTTTTATTTTGGCACGTTTTTCGGTACAAAGTGTCCAACGGCGGACATCATTTTGGTCCGAAATTGCCGTTTTGCCCCTGTGTCCAAATTGGACTTTTGGACAGGCTATCCTAGCTGATTTGACTATTCTGGACACGTTGGTGATGTTAGTTTCATCATCCGACAACATCTGTAGATTTCTTCCCTTTTTGTGTCATCCTATTATTATAATCTTTCTTCTTTTGTGGTATTTTGAGATCCATCGATTCCAGTGATTTCACAACCACTGAAATTGAATGTGTTGACCCTGTAGATATTTGTAGAGACTAGCTTTGACCCAGTTTGACCATGGTTGACTACTTTGACTGAACGTCGAAGTAGAGCCAACATTTGACCTAGGTTAGACTAGTTTTGACCTTGGTTGACCACAGTTGACTATTTTGACCAAAGTCAACCGGAAGTCAACCGTAGCCTAAAATTGATTAGAACTGGACCGAAGTTGACATGTTGACCCAAAGTCAACTGTTAGTCAACGTTAGTCAAGTTTGACCTAGAGTTGACCTAGGGTTGACCAGAGTTGACCAGTTGACCAAAAGTCGACTGTAAGTCAACCCTTGACTTAGATTAACTTGGTTTGACTTCTTGTGACCTAGTTTGACTTAGTATGACTTGATTTTACTTTCAAACCCTTATATTGATACAGTATTCCACCTATAGGTCCTCGAGGCACTGTTCTTGGACCAGTTGACATATTCCACCAGATCACAGGTGAGTACATTCTCTGATAATATTTCTGTTTTATGATATCGTCTATGTTTTTTGTATTTAGTGTAGATATCCTTGTTCTTTTGACACATTGTTCACACGGATTGGTATTTCTCTGGATCCCGTCATGAGATGTTATTCCTCGTTTTCCTTGGTATATCTTGTGCAAGTCTTTCTTGTTCCTTGTGCATTGTATAGACACGATTCCTGCGAAGGCTAGCTACCCTCTCGGAGAATCGCGTGTCATGATGTATCATGGTTGGATCCACTATACTAGTCGGGGACGGGGAGTATTAGTGTAGATATGTGGTCATTATACACCTTGTTTATTCTTGTAGACCTTGAATGCTACCAATCCTACACTCCACGTAGGATTGGCTGATCAGTAGACCTTGTGCAGACCCAAGCCGGCCACATGTTAAAACTAGTACTCACACACTTAGACAGATGATTCTTGATTCTTGTACATGCCATGATCAGTTTTACTTGCCTTGTTCTAGCTCTAGATTTACAGCTTACCTTGCCATGATACTCACATGTACATTTTATGATTTCTTGTATGTTCTCTCTATTTACTGCTACATGTTCAATATCGTCTAATTAGAACTGTTTGTCATGACCCGCACCCGGGTATACGGGTACGAATACGTGGGCCACGCCCAGCCTACGCCGCGGTATCGGCGGTAGAACGCTGTCAAGTATACTATACTAACTACAACTTCTAAAGATCCATAACTAGAAATGTACTCATGTCACATCACGAAACTAAGGAAGATAAGACAAGAAATAATAACAATATCACTAGAACAACTAGAATCTATACTGATCATAAGACAGGAAAATAAAGAAGGAACAATAAGACTAACTAAGGAATAACTACCAGGCAACTCACATAGAGGAACAGTGTGAACCACCTCAGCTAGAATCATCCTGCAGTCCAACAAATGTGGCAGAACTACTCCTAAAATTTTGTCAACATATCCAGTCAGGATGGAACGAGCACAAATCTCAAATAACAGTTCTAATTATACGATATTGAACATGTAGCAGTAAATAGAAAGAATATACAAGAAATCATAAAATGTACATGTGAGTATCATGGCAAGGTAAGCTGTAAATCTAGAGCTAGAACAAGGCAAGTAAAACTGATCATGGCATGTACAAGAATCAAGAATCATCTATCTAAGTGTGTGAGTACTAGTTTCAACATGTGGCCGGCTTGGGTCTTGCACAAGGTCTTCTGGCCTGGTTAATCATACGTGGGGTGTATGATTAACACTCACAAGATCTACAAGAACAACAAGGTGGCTAATGACCACACATCTACACTAATACTCCCCATCCCCGACTAGTATAGTGGATCCAACCATGACACATCATGACACGTGATTCTCCGAGAGGGTAGCTAGCATTCGCAGGAATCGTGTCTATACAATGCACAAGGAACAAGAAAGACTTGCACAAGATATACCAAGGAGAGCGAGGAACAATATCTCATGACGGGATCCAGGAAAATACAAATCCGTGTGAACAATGTGTCAAGAGAACAAGGGTATCTACACTAAATACAAGAAACATAGACGATATCATAAAACAAAAATATTATCAGAGAATGTACTCGCCTGGGGTCCTGCTGTCAATATGAATCAGGGTTCAGAGTAAAACCACAGACCTAAAGATGAAATAATACAAGAGCTGATCAGGGACAAAAGACATACTAAATATCTAGGTCAAACTAAGTCAAACTAAGACAACTGGGTCAAGGTTGACGTACAGTTGACTTTGGTCAACTGGTCAACTTCGGTCAAGTTCTGGTCATTCCTAGGCTACGGTTGACTTTCGGTTGACTTTGGTCAAAAATAGTCAACTGTGGTCAACCAAGGTCAAAACTAGTCTAACTTAGGTCAAATATTGACTCTACTTCGACGTTCAGTCAAAGTAGTCAACCATGGTCAAACTGGGTCAAAGCTAGTCTCTATAAACATCTACAAGGCCAACTTATGCATTTCGGTGATTTAGAAATCACTGAAATCGACGGGTCTCTAAAACAACCAAAAGGAGAAAATATTATACTAATAGGGTGACACAAAAAGGAAAGAAATATACAGATGTTGTCGGATGATGAAACTAACATCACCAACGTGTCCAGAATGGTCAAATCAGCCAGGATAGCCTGTCCAAAAGTCCAATTTAGACACAGGGGCAAAACGGTAATTTTGGGCCAAAATGATGTCCGTCGTTGGACACACTTTGTACCGAAAAACGTGTCGAAATAAAAGTGCACAAAAGCTAACAAATTATATGTCCACGAATCCAGAATGACGATACGAACCCAACGGTATATCCAGAATTGGATTCCGTTGACCCGATCTCAAATTGGTCCGTTGACCCGGACATTGGAAACCGATTTGCACGGAAAAGCGTGTCGGAGCCAATGTCCTCAAAACTCAGCAAATTATATGTCAACGAGTCCAGAATGACGATACGAACTCAACGGTATATCCGGAATTGGATTCCGATGAGCCGAACTCAAAATGACACGTTAACCCAGATATTGGTATCCGACTTGCACCGAAATGCGTGCCGGAACCAATGTCTAGTAAAACCTAGCAAATTATATGTCAACGAGTCCATAATGACGATACGAACTCAACGGTATATCCAGAATTGGATTCCGATGAGCCGGCGTCAAAAAGTCCCATTGACTCAGAAAATGGGACCCACTTGCACCGAAATGCGTGCCAGGGCTCATGTTCTCCAAATCAAGCAAACTTTATATGAAAACATACCAGAACGACGTCACGAGTCTACTGGTGGTGTCAGAAATTGAATCCGGAGTCCCGGGTTCAAAAATAGAATTTTACAAGTGCAATACTAAGAATTCGAACGGCCAACTTTGGCGTCGAATTCGACCGACCTAAGAAGCTCAAACTGAAATGAAATCTAAAGGGGGCAGGAAGAGGGTTATACCAGCTGTGCACCGGAACTGACGGTGCACAAAACGAAGCTGCGACGACGAATATACGAACCCGCGAAGTTGGCGTCGCGAAACTGTCCAAAAATAGTACAAATTAAGACGTCAACTTGGTGGCCGGTTTTGATGTATCAAACGACGAAATTAACGGTTCAAATTTGAGAGGGATGAAGGGGTATATACCGAGATTGAGACGGAGTGAAGAAATCACAGATCCAACGGTCAAATTGTCCAGAAAATTGGCGTGAAGTTGCTGTCCCGAAACGTGAATTCTGGAATTTCTCCGCGCGCGCGTCGGCGGAATTCCGTGCAAAACGCACGAATCGCCTACGTGGCTCATCGGGGAGGTTGAGGACGGCGTAGGGGAGCTCGTCCAGGGGTGCGCCCGACCTAGTGGGCCTCGGGGCCGCGCGGTGGCCGGCCACGGCGGCGCACGACGGTGGCGGTGGCCGTGCGCGCACGCACTGCAGCTGCTGCTGCGTGCTGTCGCAGCTGCTGCTGCTGTCGTTTGCACGACGCGGCAGCGCGGCGGTGCTCGCCGGCCTGGCACGACGGCTACGCGGCGGCGCGGTCGTACGGGGGTGGTGGTGCATGGTGGGAGTGGTGATGGAGCTCGTGATGATGATGAAGATGACTATGGTGATGGTGATGATGATATTAATGTGTAGAAGAAAAAGAAGAAAAAGAAAAATGGAGATGATGATGATGAAGGGGTGGTTGCTGCTCTCGGCCAGGGGCTGGTTCGGCTGGGGGAGCATGGCATGTGTGGGTTAGAGAAGAGAGAGAGAGATATATGTTATAAGAATGAGAGAGAGAAAGAGATATTAATGTGTGTGATTTAAAAGGAAGGAGAGAGAGTGATATTTAGAAAGAGAGGGGGTGTGTGTCCGGCCACATGGGGTGATGTGGTCGGCTGTAGAGGTGAGGGGGGGTGATGTGGTGTGTGAGGTGTTATGGAGAGAGAGAGAGAGAGAGTATATATATATATATATATATATATATATATATATAAAATATATATATATATATATATATATATATATAAGAGATATTCTAAGATATTTAATAAAGTGGAGGGAGGACGAGATATTTTCAAAATAGGAAAAGAGAAATGTTGTGGGGTATTTGGACAGTCATAATGGAGGGCAATATGGGGCTGGGGTTGGGTTCAGTGGAGCCGGGTTGGGCCAAAATCGGACAGGGGGCACTATTCGAATTAAAATGGGTGTTTATAATCATGGGCAAATAAGTAGCATGCGTGGGCTCAAATAAATGGGACACAAGTGTCAGACGGGTAGTAAGCTTCGCGTGGGCCATGTCCCTATTTGGGGTCGACTAGGTTGGGTCGATGTCGGGTCCCAAAATTAAATGGGAAATTAAATCAGGTTTTACGCTAGATAATTAATTGGCCTAATTTGACCCGAAAGTTGTGCGAAGAAAATAGAGCACAAAAGGGTGTGTCTGAGTGGGACACGAAGGTCATGGGTGAAGAGCGTCTCGAGTAGATCAAACATGACAAGTTGGTTTCGAAAAAATGACTAGTCTGGTGCTCCTAAATTAAAAGTCATGGTAACGCGCATATGATGATCAAGGAAAAGAGTGGGAATTCAATTAATAATTAAATGGTCTAAATTGACCCGAACTTGCGCGAAGCAAAAAGAGCACAAGGGAACGAGTTCAAGTGGGACAGGATATATCAAAATGAAGATAATCTCGTCTACTACAAACTCCAAGAAGGAAGTTTTCAGAGACTGGCATCCCTGATGCTCTAGAATTCCAAGTCACGGTAAAGAGCATTTAATCAAATAATAATATATGTTCAAAATAATTGATTTATAAAATTAAAAAAAATGAGCCCAAAATTCTGGGGCTTACAATCCTACCCGCCTTATAAAAATTTCGTCCTCGAAATTAAAGGTTGGTAGTGGGGTTAAAACATGATAGAAGATTTAGGCAATATTTTAGGCACGATCCAAGAATGACGAGTTTTGCACGATCAAGATAGTCGATTTAAAATTGTTCAGGCACGATGAGGGATAGAATTGATAGAAATCAGATTATAGGTCACATAAGCACGATCAAGATCCAAGTTCAGTTACAAAAGACGATAAAATCATGAATTCGAAATCAAGGTCCTAAAAGCAAAATTTAGGAAGGAACCCAAGTCACAAGGAATTTGAAGTCATCTAGAGTATAGTCAGCAACCAAGACTCTGTGGCACGATAAACAAGACGACCAAAATTGATTGGTTATGGACAGAAGGGAATCAAAATCTTAACAATATCAAAATTTAAGAAACAATTTATATATGAAAATTTCAAAAAAATTTAGAGTTTTCAAGTAGATGACAGATGTAGATACGAGATAGGTGATTTGCGTAATCAAGAAATAGCTAAACAAGGCAAAGAAAATGACGGTAAGATGAGAAAATCATTGTGAGACCCGTCTCACTGTATCGGTATTTTATACGGATACGTATTTATTTGAGTCGTATTTCGTATTTTTCGATTTGTGTGATATTTTAAAATTTCCTAAGTATAGGATTTCATGACTTGGTTTAACTTGGATTTGGTTTTATTTGGTTCGGTTCCACTTTGACTTGGTTTGGTTTAGTTTGGTTCTTTATGAGATGAGGTGTATGGATTAGATTGAAGTGGAGAGGAATGAATGGTGGAGATTGCTTGGGCTTGTTATATAAGCCACTTTTCTCTCTCCCTCCTCATTCACCCTCATCCATTTCTTTTCCACCAAACCCTAGCCATTGGAGAGAGGCAAGTACACCTTGCCGAATGTTGGACGATCTTAATTTCGTTTGTTCCATTCTCTTCCTTGTTATATTCTAAGCATGTTTAGAACTTGGAGTTTTCCAATTTGATGGCTAGATTCTTGTAGATCTAGATTTACATTATTTTTAGTTTTCATGGGTTTTGATCTATTTAATCTTGTTATTTCCGAGTTTTAATGGTTCTATGTTGTAGAGCATTTCATTCTGCCCCATTTTGACCTATAGAAGTTCGGATTTGGACTCTGGATGAAAGATTCATGGAGCTTGGGAGCCATGGCTTGAGTGGTTCTTCTTCTCGGAAGAATGGAGAAGAAGAACAGTTCACAGCCGCATGAACTGAGCCGCATAGCTCTTATGCGGCCAGTTATCCTTCCTAGTCGTATAAGCTTACTGCATGACTTGGCCGCATGGCCTATGCTGCAAGAACTTACTCTCAGCCGCATGAAGATTTGATCCATCCAGCCGCATGGACTTTTGATTCCCGGGCCGCATGACCCTGATTAGATCGAGCCGCATGAGAACTTCTTCCCAGCCGCATGAGACTCGCTTGAGCTCAGCCGCATGGAAAGTTCTTCCAGCTGCATAAGATTCCTTATCCTTCCAGCCGCATGGACTTGAACCTCCCCAGCCGCATGTGAACTGCCATTTTTCAGCCGCATAGGGCTTCAATTGAACTCAGCCGCATAGACTGGTTCTCCCCGAGCCGCATAAGGCAGACTCGTTCCCAACCACATGAGGACTAGTCTCTCCCAGCCGCATACGACCCATCTCCCGCTGGCCGCATATGCGCCACATTCCTGAGCCGCATGAACCCGTATCATCTCGGGCCGCATGTACCCCGACCCGTCCTGAGCCGCATGGACTCGGATTTCCTGAGCCGCATGAACCCCATAATTCAGCCGTATGCATCTGATTAATCCTGCCGCATGAGCCAGCCTTGCCCGAGCCGCGTGGCTCTATCATGTCCTGTATTTTATATTTTATTTATTTTAGTGTATCCAAGTCTTGTGGCTATTTTTGTAACTTGAGTTCTTATGGCGTACACCTTTACTTTATTGTATATTTTTATGCCCATTTTATATCCTTACGCCTTTTTCCTGAACTTGATAAATCACGATTTGATTGACATGATTGAAATGACAATTGTACCTGGCATGGTGTGACCAAGAACTGACATGCTTGATAGTGACCCGTAGTGGTGCACTCCTGACATGATAACTTGACATGATAACTTGACCTGATAACTTGACTTGCTATACATGACACGATAGTGACCCATAGTGGTGCACTCCTGATTAATGACCTGACATGACCTGATGGTGGCCCGTCGTGGCGCACTCTTGACCAGTAAACTTGACATGATAATGACATGATAGTGGCCCGTCGTGGCGCACTCCCGACAAGTAGACCTGACATGATATATCTTGATAAGCTGTTGCGACGGCTACCTGACATGACATGACCTGTATAAATTAGTATCCTGACACCTGGGTGATTGTGTTTGTACAAATGAACCCGCCTCGTCTTGCATCATGTCTAGGACATGAATCCCTGGTTTTCCACGGTCAGAAATTCATACTGAAATGGACTAAGGATAATTACTAGAATAATACAGTAGTTCATGAAGAGACTTTCCCAGTTACCTGTTGCCCCTTTGATCCCGGCCTTATATATATATACATGGGATTTGTTGCTATCCGTCGAGATGAGCGCACTTCCAGCCCACCGTCGAGTATGGTACCTTAGGACACATGTATCTTACTACAGTGTGTCTGCTATATCATGCTATCTTTTTCCTTTTCTTTGCTGGGGTCATTCAGATAGTAACAAACGGGTAACCGGACTTGGAAGAATCTCGTTGCATCTTGCTAGTAACTAGGCCTGTGATAACCCTAGTTAGTTAAAGTATCAAGCCGTACTTATTGCTTGGCCGTGAATGTTGCATGGAGTTCAATCTGTCTAGTCTTGTCTTGATCTTGTACATGATTGTTACATGTCCTGATTTCTTATTTTATCTTGCCGATAAATGGTGGGAGAAACCAAGTTCCGTTCAGACGAAGGGTTACAACCCCGGTCCTTGTTTGGTTTACGGGTTGTAACCTGGTTATCTGAATAGTCCCATGGTTATCTCATCGTATATCACCTTCCCAGTTCTATTTATTTAACATGTTCTCCAGTTTACTTCACGTCAAATGATGATTTACTTACTGTCTTCCTATGTTCGGGACAAGTGCATTGGTACTGCACAAATTTCGATCCTCCTTTACTTACTTGCTTGTTGTTTGCTAATGATTGCTGGTTTTAAGTTCATAGTTCGGCCTCCTTTGTGGTACTTGCTATTTGGGGTCTGACCCCACTGGTTTTGCATGGCCAGGTTCTGATAGAAGAGCCCGAAGGATCTACCGCACCATCTACTCGACGGTGACCAGCCGGAGCACCAGAGTGTCTCAGTGGGTTTCTTTTTCATTCTCCCACTGATATGTAAATTCTATTCTTGTAACGTTTAGCCCCGAGCACATGTTTAGCTCGTGTTTTGGTATTTTCCTTGATATTGTAGCCTACGGGCATAAACATGATATGTGTATTCTAGACTATAGCTAGTCCTTATCATGTACGACTAATACTCTAGCTAGTCCTCAGTTCTGTGGTACTGGCTTCATGATCATTCATGTATATATGGTTCGGGACGCCTTACTATTGTATGTATGATGATCGTACTCTTTGCTCTTGTATAATTGCCTGTGATTGAGATACCGAGGATTGTTAAACCATAGGGTTGACTGATGGCTTGTAGAGTAACCCCCATGTCTTGACAGCTTATACGTGATTTCAGAGTATTAACGTACTTTGAGATTACGTAGCTGGCTATGTCTGCCCCCGCTCTCTAGTATTCTGGTTCTGGGGCGTGACAATCATCATACGATGGGAGAGAAAATAATGATAAACAAGAAATAATGGTAGGAATTATCTTGCTCAATTGGTAAAAGAAGTGAATCAACTTAAGATATGACCTGATAACCATACACGTCTATCCAAAATCATGTTGCCAGAATTTACGCCACGCCAATAAGCATAGCTGCAATAAACGATAGAGTCCATAACTAAAGTATACACCCTATAATCATGTCATCTAGATTCCTTACCACGCCAACCGGTATGGCTGCAAGAGAATCTAAATTCCATAACTAGGATAGTATATACAAAATCAGGCTCCATGTCCCTGTCAGGCTAGCTAATATGACTGCGATAAATTCTAAACTCCATAAATAAAGTAGACACTTACTGTTCTCATCGTCCTCGTCCAAAATACGTTTATCAGGATATCTTAACTCAATTCTTAAAAGAATTATCCAAAACAAAATCAAAGGACAACAACGAATATTAAGATTTAAAATTCAACAACAAGTCAAGGGTAAGTTAATAGAAACTACGAAAACAACTTCCGAGATAAGGTTCAGAGGAAAATCTCAGGAAAAGTCCCGAGGGTACTACCTAGGTCAAAATAGAAATTGGTGGAATATAATCTAAAACAAACCTCGACCATGATACGAGGTTGGTAAATCATATTCTCTCCCCAACCTAGATGATATATAAGTCCAACTTATACCTCCCCTCTGGGGTCCACAAACTCATCCCAAGAAGGAATAAAGTTTGATACGGACAGATATTTCAGGAATCAGGACGAATGAAAACAAATAGGAAAAGATTTGAAAGCCTTCGAAATAAGATCCCCAGGGGTCATCCCTGGGATCTACCAAGAGTTCCTAATATGTGACTGAGTACCAAATCCTAAAATATTCCATGACTCAACCTTAATCCTAGGGCAGGCTCGCAGTAGTACAGATAAACTCAAGTACTACCACGACTTTGCATTAATTGCAAAGACTGACCTGTATGGGCCACCACTAAAAACGTGTCACGACCCGCACCCGGGTATACGGGTACGAATACGTGAGCCACGCCCAGCCTACGCCGCGGTATCGGCGGTAGAACGATGTCAAGTATACTATACTAACTACAACTTCTAAAGATCCATAACTAGAAATGTACTCATGTCACATCACGAAACTAAGGAAGATAAGACAAGAAATAATAACAATATCACTAGAACAACTAGAATCTATACTGATCATAAGACAGAAAAATAAAGAAGGAACAACAAGACTAACTAAGGAATAACTACCAGACAACTCACATAGAGGAACAGTGTGAACCACCTCAGCTAGAATCATCCTGCAGTCCAACAAATGTGGCACAACTACTCCTAAAATTTTGTCAACATATCCAGTCAGGATGGAACGAGCACAAATCTTAAATAACAGTTCTAATTATACGATATTGAACATGTAGCAGTAAATAGAGAGAATATACAAGAAATCATGAAATGTACATGTGAGTATCATGGCAAGGTAAGCTGTAAATCTAGAGCTAGAACAAGGCAAATAAAACTGATCATGGCATGTACAAGAATCAAGAATCATCTATCTAAGTGTGTGAGTACTAGTTTCAACATGTGGCCGGCTTGGGTCTTGCACAAGGTCTACTGGCCTGGTTAATCATACGTGGGGTATATGATTAACACTCATAAGATCTACAAGAACAACAAGGTGGCTAATGACCACACATCTACACTAATACTCCCCATCCCCGACTAGTATAGTGGATCCAACCATGACACATCATGACACGCGATTCTCCGAGAGGGTAGCTAGCCTTCGCAGGAATCGTATCTATACAACGCACAAGGAACAAGAAAGACTTGCACAAGATATACCAAGGAGAGCGAGGAACAATAACTCATGACGGGATCCAGGAAAATACCAATCCGTGTGAACAATGTGTCAAGAGAACAAGGGTATCTACACTAAATACAAGAAACATAGACGATATCATAAAACAGAAATATTATCAGAGAATGTACTCGCCTGGGGTCCTGCTGTCAATATGAATCAGGGTTCAGAGTAAAACCACAGACCTAAAGATGAAATAATACAAGAGCTGATCAGGGTCAAAAGACATACTAAACATCTAGGTCAAACTAAGTCAAACTAAGACAACTGGGTCAAGGTTGACGTACAGTTGACTTTGGTCAACTGGTCAACTTCGGTCAAGTTCTGGTCAATCCTAGGCTACGGTTGACTTCCGGTTGACTTTGGTCAAAAATAGTCAATTGTGGTCAACCAAGGTCAAAACTAGTCTAACTTAGGTCAAATGTTGACTCTACTTCGACGTTCAGTCAAAGTAGTCAACCATGGTCAAACTGGGTCAAAGCTAGTCTCTATAAACATCTACAAGGTCAACTTATGCATTTCGGTGATTTAGAAATCACTGAAATCGACGGGTCTCTAAAACAACCAAAAGGAGAAAATATTATACTAATAGGGTAACACAAAAAGGAAAGAAATATACAGATGTTGTCGGATGATGAAACTAACATCACCAACGTGTCCAGAATGGTCAAATCAGCTAGGATAGCCTGTCCAAAAGTCCAATTTAGACACAGGGGCAAAACGGTAATTTTGGGCCAAAATGATGTCCGCCGTTGGACACACTTTGCACCAAAAAATGTGTCAAAATAGAAGTGCACAAAAACTAACAAATTATATGTCCACGAATCCAGAATGACGATACGAACCCAACGGTATATCCAGAATTGGATTTCGTTGACCCGATCTCAAATTGGTCCGTTGACCCGGACATTAGAAACCGATTTGCACGGAAAAGCGTGTCGGAGCCAATGTCCTCAAAACTCAGCAAATTATATGTCAACGAGTCCAGAATGACGATACGAACTCAACGGTATATCCGGAATTGGATTCCGATGAGCCGAACTCAAAATGACACGTTGACCCAGATATTGGTATCCGACTTGCACCGAAATGCGTGCCGAAACCAATGTCTAGTAAAACCAAGCAAATTATATGTCAACGAGTCCAGAATGACGATACGAACTCAACGGTATATCCAGAATTGGATTCCGATGAGCCGGCGTCAAAAAGTCCCATTGACTCAGAAAGTGGGACCCACTTTGCACCGAAATGCGTGCCAGGGCCCACGTTCTCCAAATCAAGCAAACTTTATATGAAAACATACCAGAACGATGCCACGAGTCTACTGGTGGTGGCAGAAATTGAATCCGGAGTCCCGGGTTCAAAAATGGAATTTTACAAGTGCAATACTAAGAATTCGAACGGCCAACTTTGGCGTCGAATTCGACCGACCTAAGAAGCTCAAACTGAAATGAAATCTAAAGGGGGCAGGAAGAGGGTTATACCAGATGTACACCGGAACTGACGGTGCGCAAAACGAAGCTGCGACGACGAAGATACGAACCCGCGAAGTTGGCATCGCGAAACTGTCCAAAAATAGTACAAATTAAAACGTCAACTTGGTGGCCGGTTTTGATGTATCAAACGACGAAATTAACAGTTCAAATTTGAGAGGGATGAAGGAGTATATACCGAGATTGAGACGGAGCGAAGAAATCGCCGATCCAACGGTCGGATTGTCCAGAAAATCGGCACGAAGTTGTTGTCCCGAAACGTGAATTCTGAAATTTCTCCGCGCGCGCGTCGGCGGGATTCCGTGCAAAACGCACGAATCGCCCACGTGGCTCATCGGGGAGGTTGAGGATGGCGTAGGGGAGCTCGCCCAGGGGTGCGCCCGACCTAGGGGGCCTCGGGGCCGCGCGGTGGCCGGCCACGGCGGCGCGCGACGGTGGCGGTGGCCGTGCGCGCACGCACTGCAGCTGCTGCTGCGTGCTGTCGCAGCTGCTGCTGCTGTCGTTTGCACGACGCGGCAGCACGGCGGTGCTTTCCGGCCTGGCACGGCGGCTGCACGGCGGCGCGGTCGTGCGGGGGTGGTGGTACATGGTGGGAGTGGTGATGGAGCTCGTGATGATGATGAAGATGACTATGGTGATGGTGATGATGATATTAATGTGTAGAAGAAAAAGAAGAAGAAGAAAAATGGAGATGATGATGATGAAGGGGTGGTTGCTGCTCTCGGCCAGGGGCTGGTTCGGCTGGGGGAGCATGGCATGTGTGGGTTAGAGAAGAGAGAGAGAGATATGTTATAAGAAGGAGAGAGAGAAAGAGATATTAATGTGTGTGATTTAAAAGGAAGGAGAGAGAGTGATATTTAGAAAGAGAGAGGGGGTGTGCGTCCGGCCACATGGGGTGATGTGGTCGGCTGTAGAGGTGAGGGGGGTGATGTGGTGTGTGAGGTGTTATGGAGAGAGAGAGAGAGAGTATATATATATATATTTATATATATATATATATATATATATATATATATATATATATATATATATATATATATAAGAGGTATTCTAAGATATTTAATAAAGTGGAGGGAGGACGAGATATTTTCAAAATAGGAAAAGAAAAATGTTGTGGGGTATTTGGACAGTCGTGATGGAGGGCAACATGGGGCTGGGGTTGGGTTCAGTGGAGCCGGGTTGGGCCAAAATCGGACAGGGGGCAATATTCGAATTAAAATGGGTGTTTATAATCATGGGCAAATAAGTAGCATGCGGGGGCTCAAATAAATGGGACACAAGTGTCAGACGGGTAGTAGGCTTCGTGTGGGCCATGTCCCTATTTGGGGTCGACTAGGTTGGGTCGATGTCGGGTCCCGAAATTAAATGGGAAATTAAATCAGGTTTTACGCTAGATAATTAATTGGCCTAATTTGACCCGAAAGTTGTGCGAAGAAAATGGAGCACAAAAGGGTGTGTCTGAGTGGGACACGAAGGTCATGGGTGAAGAGCGTCTCGAGTAGATCAAACATGATAAGTTGGTTTCGAGAAAATGACTAGTCTGGTGCTCCTAAATTAAAAGTCATGGTAACGCGCATATGATGATCAAATAAAAGAGTGGGAATTCAATTAATAATTAAATGGTCTAAATTGACCCGAACTTGCGCGAAACAAAAAGAGCACAAGGGAACGAGTTCAAGTGGGACAGGATATATCAAAATGAAGATAATCTCGTCTACTACAAACTCCAAGAAGGAAGTTTCCAGAGACTGGCATCCCTGATGCTCTAGAATTCCAAGTCACGGTAAAGAGCATTTAATCAAATAATAATCAAATAATAATATATGTTCAAAATAATTGATTTATAAAATTGAAAAAAAAATGAGCCCAAAATTCAGGGGCTTACACTGTTATTTGAGATTTGTGCTCGTTCCATCCTGACTGGATATGTTGACAAAATTTTAGGAGTAGTTGTGCCCTCAGTATTGGACTTCATGATGTTGCTAGCTGAGGTGGATCTCACTATTCTTCTATGTGAGTTGCCTGGTAGTTATCCTTAGTTAGTCTTGTTATTCCTTCTTTATTTTCTGTCTTATGATCATTATAGATTTTAGTTGTTCTAGTGATATTATTATCAATTCTTGTCATATCTTCCTTAGTTTTCGTGATGTGACATGAGTACATTTCTAGTTATGGATCTTAGATGTTGTAGTTAGTATAGTATACTTGACAGCGTTCTACCGTCGATACCGCGGCGTAGGCTGGGCGTGGCCCACGTATTCGTACCCGTATATCCGGGTGCGGGTCATGACACATTTTTAGTGGTAGCCCATGCAGGTCAGTCTTTGCAATTAATATGAAGTCGTGGTAGTACTTGAGCTTATCTGTACTACTGCGAGCCTGTCCTAGGATTAAGTTTGAGTTATAGAATATTTTAGGATTTTGGTACTCGATCACATATTATGAACTCTTGGTAGATTCCAGGGATGACCCCTGGGAATCTTATTTCGAACTTTTCGAAACTCTTCCCATTCATTCATGTCCGTCCTGATTTCTGAAATATCTGTCCGTATTAAACTTTATTCTTTCTTGGAATGAGTTTGTGGACCCGAGAGGGAAGGTATAAGTTGAACTTATATATCTTCTAGGTTGAGACGGGAATATGATTTGCCAGTCTCATATCAGGTTGAGATTATTTTAGATTATATTCCAATGATTTCCTTTATCCTGACCTAGATCGTACCTTTGGGACTTCTCCTGAAAACTTTTCCTAAATCCTGTCTCGAAATCTGTTCTGCTAGTTTTCATTACTTATCCTTGATTCGTTGTTGAATTTTGAATCTTGATGTTCGTTCGTTGCTGACTTTGACTTTGTATCTCAGATCAATTTTTATGAATTGAGTTAAGATATTCTGATAAACTTATTTGATGAGAACGATAAATGTCTACTTTATTTATGGAGTTTAGAATTTATCGTAGTCATATTAGCTAGCATGACAAGGACGTGGAGCCTGATGTTGGTTATACTATCATAGTTATGGAATTTGGATTTTCTTGCAGCCATACCGGTTGGCGTGGTAAGAATTCCAGATGACATGATTTAGGGTGTATACCTTAGTTATGGTCTCCATCGTTATTGCAGCTATGCTTACTGGCGTGGCGAAAATTCTGGCAACATAATTTCAGGAAGACGTGTATGGTTATCAGACTGTATCTTAAATCGGATCACTTTGTTATGACCGGATGAGCAAGAACAAATTCTTATCATCATTTTTTCGTCTTGGTCAACTCTGTCTATCTACAGCTTAATTAGGATTTTCTCAACATGATTATTTGTGTTCTATCTTCCTATGATTTGACTAAACTCTTCTTCGCTAACCACTTGCCTTTCCGATAATTGTTGAAAGTGCCTCATGGGTTGATTCAGGAAAGGTTCGAAAAATAATTTATCCTTGTATTACGGAATCGGGAGTTTGTATCCAGAGAAATACTGGCGAGGCATGACTTCGGATAACGGCATCATGGTTAAATATGTTTCTCGAATTCTACTTGGACCACTCCCTAAGCATTTTGACTAACATCTTCTCCTTATTTTTGCAAAATTGTTTGGAAATATTTCACGGATATTAGCCAAGTTAAGTTCAGGAACCTATATTATCTGGCGTGGCAGCTATGCACTGCAGCCATCCGTCGTAGTATGGAACAAGGAAGTTAATCGCAGCTAGATGCACACTAGCGCGATAGTAACTTCATGTGACATAATTACGGAGGTATATGGTTCTTGAGTTTTACTTTGACTACGTGTTATGCATCTCGTTTGGCCTCGTACTATTCTTGAAAATATTTCGACAATCTTTCCTGTCTTGCTTGACCCTTACCTTGGTTGAATGTTGATATGGATTGCTAGACCCAGTCTTAGGTCCTGTTACCTTCTATTTTGATGATTGGATAGCCAAACCTAGTTAACAGATTCTGTAGTGTAACTATAATATGTTATTATGTGTGATTGTGATGAGTATATTTTCTTAGGGATTTATTGGGTTAAGCTTATAGGACAGATACGAGTGACTGATTAGAGTGGACTTAGAAAACCATTAAGGATGATTAGTTTGATAGTATAGATTGATTTTAAGGTATCTAAGAAGGAGTAATGAAATCTTATATTTAGTGACTACGGATTTAGGACTAGAATCTTGTGCTTAGATTTGAGGGTTTATATTCAGGAGTTCTTGAGTAAAAGAGAGAAGGCTCAATGCCAGGAATAAGATTTGAAGGTATAATTTCATGGAGCTTGTGATTGGTAGGATAAAGATACTTAGGACGGGATAAGGAAACAAAGAAATTGCTATTGAGATTGGAATTTTGGTTGATGGCCAATCATTGTTGATATATACGTATCTCGAGGATGACCTATATTTTAGAGTATATGTAAAGGTTCTAATTGATATGAAGATTCTAAGGGGTAAAATGACGTAGGTTTTATGGAAGAAGCTTGATGAACCTGAACCAAAATACCTATAGAGGGAAACAACATAGATGATCACAAGGGTAGCAGATTTAGTACTGTAGCCATAGCAGTTGCATGTTTTAGCTTGACCTATTGGATGATTTTAATTTCGAGGACGAAATTTTTATAAGGTGGGTAGGATTGTAAGACCCTAAATTTAGGGCTTATTTTTTTTAATTTTATAAATCAATTATTTTGAATAAATATTATTATTTGATTATTATTTGATTTAATGCTCTTTACCGCGACTTGGATTTCTAGGGCATCAGGGATGCCAGTCTCTGGAAACTTCCTTCTTGGAGTTTGTAGTAGACGAGATTATCTTCATGTTGATATATCGTGTCCCACTCGAACTTGCTCCCTTGTACTCTTTTTGCTTCGCACAAGTTTGGGTCAATTTAGACCATTTAATTAATAATTGATTTCTCACTCTTTTCCTTGATCATCGTTTGCACGTTACCATGACTTTTAATTTAGGAGCATCAGACCAGTCATTTTCTCGGAACCAACTTCTCATGAATGATCTACTCGAGACGCTCTTCACCCATGACCTTCGTGTCCCACTCAGACACTCCATTTTGTGCTCCATTTCCTTCGCACAACTTTCGGTTCAATTTAGACCAATTAATTATCTGTCGTAAAACCTGATTTAATTTCCAATTTAATTTTCGGGCCCGACATTGGTCCAATCCAGTCGACCCAATATATGGCCCTGGCCTGTTTTGAGCCTACTATGCACGTGCCGCTTGCGTGCCACCGATCTGATCTCCCTTGTGGTCCTATTCCATCCGTGATTTTAATTGGTTTAAATTATAAATTAATTAAATCTTGGCTTCGACTTTGTCCAAACTTGGCCTAACGTCCGACCCAGTTTGGCATGGACCCTACCATGACAGCCCATACACCCCACTGATATTTTCTCATTTTTTCCTACTCAAAAATATCTATTTCTCTCTTTGTATATATATATACACACATATATATATATATATATATAATCTATGTCTCTCTCTCTCTCATCACTCACACACACACAAATATCTCACCCCCTCACATCACCTTCTCAATCCCCCTTGTACCCGACCAGCACACCCCTCCATCTCTAACTCTCTCTTTCTCTCTTAATATCTCTCTCTCTCTCTTTCTTTATATAATATATATACATACATATATATTATATATATATATAATCTCTCTCTCTTCACTTATACACAACACCCATCACCATCATCACACTTCTTACCCCCTCCCCCTCTCTCACAGCCGACAACCACACCCCCCTTCTTCTTCTTCATTGATATTTTTCCTCCTTTCTTCTTCTTCTTCTTCTTCTTCACACTCCATTAAACCACAAACACCACCACCCTCATCATCAAGCCACCACCATCACCATTATCATCACCACACCATCACCATAACCATCACACCGCCACCCCCACACCATCTCCGCCGCGGCGACCACCCTCGCCCGTGCCGCCCACGCCGCTGGGCGCGCCGTCGCCGCTGGACGGCCTCTACAGCAGCGACAGCAGGCAGCAACAACTGCAGCCACAGCAGCAGCGCAACACAGCAGTAGCAGTGGCCGCGGCCCTGGCCGCGCGTGCAACGACTCCGCCGCCGCCGGCCATGGCCGGTGTGGCCGTCCCCCTAGGCGCGCAAACTTCGGGCGCACACCCCCGCACCCTCCCGTGGTGTCCAACGTCCTCCGGGACACACCGTCTAGGCGATTTCAACATTTTTTTCGGAGTTCCGTCGACGCGCGCGCGGAGAAATTTCAGAATTTGCGCTCCGTCGCAGTGACTTCGTGCACGTTTTCTGGGAGATCCGACCGTTGGATCGGCGAACTCCTTGCTCCATCTCAATCTCGGTATATCCCTCTTCACCTCTGTCAAGTTTGAACAGTTAATTTCGTCGTTTGATACATCAAAACTGGCCACCAAGTTGACCTTTTAATTTGTACTGTTTTGGACAGTTTTGCGACGCCAACTTCGCGGGTTCGTATCTTCGTCGTCGCAGCTCCGTTTTGCGTGCTACCAGTTCCGGTGCACAGCTGGTATAACCCTCTTTCTGCCCCCTTTAGATTTCATTTCAGTTTGAGCTTGTTAGGTCGGTCGAATTCGACGCCAAAGTTGGTCGTTCGAATTCTTAGTGTTGCACTTGTAAAAATTCCATTTTTGAACCCGAGACTCCGGATTCAATTTCTGACACCACCAGTAGACTCGTGGCATCGTTCTGGCATATTTTCATATAAAGTTTGCTTGATTTGGTGAACGTGGGCCCTGGCACGTATTTCGGTGCAAAGTGGATCCCACTTTCTGAGTCAACGGGTCATTTTGAGTTCGGCTCATCGAAATTCAATTCCGGATAACCGTTGAGTTCGTATCGTCATTCTGGACTCATTGACATATAGTTTGTTGAGTTTTAAGGACATTGGCTCCGACACGCTTTTCCGTGCAAATCGAATTTCAATGTCCCGGTCAACGGACCAATTTGAGATCGGGTCAACGGAATCCAATTTTGGATATACCGTTGGGTTCGTATCGTCATTCTGGATTCGTGGACATATAATTTGTTAGATTTTGTGCACTTTTATTTTGACACATTTTTCGGTACAAAGTGTGTCCAACGGCGGACATCATTTTGGTCTAAAATTACCGTTTTGCCCCTGTGTCCAAATTGGACTTTTGGACAGGCTGTCCTAGCTGATTTGACTATTCTGGACACGTTGGTGATGTTAGTTTCATCATCCGACAACATCTGTAGATTTTTTCCCTTTTTGTGTCATCCTATTATTATAATCTTTCTCCTTTTGTGGTATTTTGAGATCCATCGATTCCAGTGATTTCACAACCACTGAAATTGAATGTGTTGACCCTGTAGATGTTTGTAGAGACTAGCTTTGACCCAGTTTAACCATGGTTGACTACTTTGACTGAACGTCGAAGTAGAGTCAACATTTGACCTAGGTTAGACTAGTTTTGACCTTGGTTGACCACAGTTGACTATTTTGACCAAAGTCAACCGGAAGTCAACCGTAGCCTAAAATTGATTAGAACTGGACCGAAGTTGACCAGTTGACCCAAAGTCAACTGTTAGTCAACGTTAGTCAAGTTTGACCTAGAGTTGACCTAGGGTTGACCAGTTGACCAAAAGTCAACTGTAAGTCAACCCTTGACTTAGATTAACTTGGTTTGACTTCTTGTGACCTAGTTTGACTTAGTATGACTTGATTTTATTTTCAAACCCTTATATTGATACAGTATTCCACCTATAGGTCCTCGAGGCACTGTTCTTGGACCGGTTGACATATTCCACCAGATCACAGGCGAGTACATTCTCTGATAATATTTTTGTTTTATGATATCGTCTATGTTTTTTGTATTTAGTGTAGATATCCTTGTTCTCTTGACACATTGTTCACACGGATTGGTATTTCTCTGGATTCCGTCATGAGATGTTATTCCTCGTTTTCCTTGGTATATCTTGTGCAAGTCTTTCTTGTTCCTTGTGCATTATATAGACACGATTCCTGCGAAGGCTAGCTACCCTCTCGGAGAATCGCGTGTCATGATGTGTCATGGTTGGATCCACTATACTAGTCAGGGACGGAGAGTATTAGTGTAGATATGTGGTCATTATCCACCTTGTTTATTCTTGTAGACCTTGAATGCTACCAATCCTACACTCCACGTAGGATTGGCTGATCAGTAGACCTTGTGCAGACCCAAGCCGGCCACATGTTGAAACTAGTACTCACACACTTAGACAGATGATTCTTGATTCTTGTACATGCCATAATCAGTTTTACTTGCTTTGTTCTAGCTCTAGATTTACAGCTTACCTTGCCATGATACTCACATGTACATTTCATGATTTCTTGTATGTTCTCTCTATTTACTGCTACATGTTCAATATCGTCTAATTAGAACTGTTATTTGAGATTTGTGCTCGTTCCATCCTGACTGGATATGTTGACAAAATTTTAGGAGTAGTTGTGCCCTCAGTATTGGACTTCATGATGTTGCTAGCTGAGGTGGATCTCACTATTCTTCTATGTGAGTTGCCTGGTAGTTTTCCTTAGTTAGTCTTGTTATTCCTTCTTTATTTTCTGTCTTATGATCATTATAGATTCTAGTTGTTCTAGTGATATTGTTATCAATTCTTGTCTTATCTTCCTTAGTTTTCGTGATGTGACATGAGTACATTTCTAGTTATGGATCTTAGATTATGTAGTTAGTATAGTATACTTGGCAGCATTCTACCGCCGATACCGCGGCGTAGGCTGGGCGTGGCCCACGTATTCGTACCAGTATATCCGGGTGCGGGTCGTGACATTATGGGCTGTTTATAGGCTGCTAAATAGCAAATTTTGCCCTCAATTTTGAAAACTGGAGGTGACAAATCTATCCACCTTAAAAAAAATTCGTCCTCGAAATTAAAACAAAGCAATCACAGAAAATCATGCAGTTCGATAATCAGATGCGTCTGTCCAAAATTATGATACTCAGAATCTCCGTCATACTAGTGAGCAAGGCTACGATAATCACAAAGTCCTCGACTAAGGTACATACCTCTAAAATTATGGTATTTAAAATTTTCGTATTGCCGCATGCTTGGCAGCAAAAATCTCAAATTCCCACACCCGAGAAATACGTCCATAATCCGACTTTATGTCCTCACTATGCCTGCTAGCAAGACCCTAGAGGATTCTAAAATCTCATAATCGAGACGACCTAGCCCATACGACTTATCTCAGAAGAATATCACACCACAAAAACAAAATTTTATCAAACGATCAAGGAACAGATGGTATCGAATTTCAAGACAGTTTATAAGGAGGCAAATGCGAAAATGAGATCGAAAGATTGGAACCTGCTATCTGCTCTGCTACTGTCGGAGTGCCCTCAACTGGCATGGCAAAAGCATGCCCCTGCTGGCCTCCTCTAGCCTGCTGCACTCTGTCCTGGCCTGCATGTCTGGCTGCACGAGCAACACAATTCTTCATCTGGTGATCTAGAGCTCCATAGAATAAACAAACTCCCAGCCTCATCCTGCAAACCTCCCGGGTGTGCCCCATCTTCTTGCAGAAGGCACACTGGATGGCCTGCCTCTGGCCCTGTCCCTGGTGCTGCTGGGTACGCGCTGGTGCCTGCTGAAACTGTAACTGAGGCTGCTGCTGAAACTGCCTCTGCTGGAAATAAGGGTGCTTCGCCGGCCCCGCACTCGAGCTCGCTCCAAAAACGTCGTTGCCCCTCTTCGACTTGAGGCTGAAGTCCTCCTCTGTAATTTGTGCCTCCATCAGGATCTGCTCGAAGGTCGCGTCACGTCGCCCAAAGGTACGAGTGCGTACTGCATGGATAAGACCCCTCCGAAACTTGCGGGCCTTGTACCCCTCATCCTGGATCAGATCCGGTACAAATCTACTAAGACGGAAGAACTCCGCTGCATACTCATCCACCGACGAGTTCCCCTGCTCCAATCCGACGAACTGGGCCTCCAGAGCTGTCAAGGCCACATCGGGGTAGAACTTCTCCTTAAAGAGTCGCCTGAAGTTCTCCCAAGTCAAACCCCTCACCGACGTACGAGGATCCGTACGAAACCACGTCAAGGCGATGTCGAAGAACTGACTCGCCGCAGCTGTGACCCATAGTCCCCTCGAAACCTCTACTAACTCCAAGCTCCTCTCGACGTCCTCCAACCAGTCATCTGCATACAGGATGCCCTCGGTACCCTTGAAGTCCCTCGGGTTCATCTTCCTGAAATCTAGGCATGTGCCAGGCCTCCCCTGACCCTACTGCTGAACTGGGACACCCTGAACTATACCCGGTGCAACCCTTTCTACTGCTGCCATCGCCAGATGGTGGGAGTTCTCCATGCTCTGTCGTAACACCTCTGTCTGGCGGTGTTGTGCCTCGGCCTGTGCCCTCTGGGTCTGCAACATCTGCTGCAGAAGGGCCATCATCCCCTGGGTATCAGTCGGTAGCGGAGGCTGCGGAGGAAGAGTATCAGGAATGACTATAGATGGTCTCATTGCTGGAGGTGGAAGACCTCCTGGAACCGTCGCTGCTACTCCCGTCTGAAGGGCTGGAACTGAGGTGGCAGCTCCCTCAACTGCAACTCCCGCAGCCGGAGGTGGAAGACCTCCTGGATCGGACCTCTCTGGAACTGCACTAGGCCCTGCTGCCTGAGAACGAGTCACTGTCATCCTGAAGACGAATTGAACCCAAGAGATCAATATGGCACAAGATAAGATATTATCAAAGGAGGACAATTGAATTCAAATGCAAGAAGAGTTTTCATGATAATCAAAAGATCAGAATTTTCCTAAAATATGATTGAGTAACTCCTATCATACCCTAGATCCTACGACCTAGTCGCAGGCTCGTAATTAGCACTCTAAGTAGAGCACTATTACGAGATTGCACTAATTGCGACACTGACCTGCGTGGGCCACCACAAAAATTTATCACGACCCGCACCCTGATTAGGGGCACGAGCACGTGGTTACGTCCAGCCTACGTCGCAGAATCGACGGTAGAACGCTGTACATAGGGTCTATAAATACTAGGACTAAAACAGATAAAGGTACCTGTACAGTATATACACTCCAAATGGAGGTGACATAGCAATACAGTCTCAATCACAAAGTAAAACTAAGGTAGATAGCATGGAAAAAAATATGATAGATGAAAGCAGGAAATAAGTTCGAGATCCACACAAGTCCAAAGCTATACACAACACCACAGAGTCACAAAAATATAGTATAAAAATCTACAGTCTGAAAAGTACTAGCTGGCTCGCAGACCAGGCAAACCTAACTAAGCTACACTACTCTGGGTGAGCAAAGTCTAGTGGCTCTACTAACAAGCCACTGTCCAGGTCTACTCCATCTGACTCGACCCCATAATAGGTCGGGCAATCTGCCTGAGAATCATCTGTAATATATCAACGGTATCCTGTCAGAAAAATGAGCAAGTACAAACACTAACAGCAGTTCCATATGAATTGACAAATTCTATAAGAGACAGTATAATGAAATACAAGACAAAATCAACAGGAAATATATATCAAGATGTGAGTACTGAATAGGACGACAATATATATATATATGATGACTTGGGAACTATCCGGAAGCCGAGTTACAACCCTTAAACCAAACAAGGACCGGGGTTGTAACCCTTTCCCCCGAACAGAACTTAGCCTCCTATGATAAATAAATATAAAAGGTGCCTTGAATTATTAGTACATTATGTGATCGGCTTGGGAAAAACATGTTCAGGCTTTCCATCCGACCGGCTACGAACAAGTAATAAGTAACAAGTGTGAAGAATAAGGCCAGTCACCATGGAAAGTTATGAACAAGTAGCTACGGACAAGTGACGAGTACAAGTGTGAAGAACAAGTAGGAATTTTGATCACACAACCACTAATAACTCCCCATCCCCGAATAGTATAAAGGATCCGGACATAACACGTCATGACACGGGATTCAAAAGCAGGTGATCAGCCCACTCCCAAGTCCATGTCTATACAAGTACAAGTAACAAGTCGAGTCTTGTACCAATATACCAAGTAATCCGGGAACAACATCTTATGACAGGATCCGACATATACTAGTCCGTGAAATATCGTGTCTGGAAATCAAGTAAGATACTACAACTGAATCGGATATAACAGATATCAAGACAATGAAAACTATCAGTGAATGTACTCGCCTGTGGTCCTGAGCTGATAAGGTGAACAGATGCTCAGAGTAATCACAGACCTAAAGATGAGATACTACAAGTCAAAATATGGTTTAATAATGAAAGGAAAGCTAATCTAGTCATGATATGCAAGTCTAAGTCAAAACTAGGTCAAACTAAGTCACACTAAGCTAAACTAGGTTATACTAGGTCATACTGAGTCACACTAGGACAACCAAGGTCAAACAAGGTCACAGGAAATCAATCCAAGTCAAACTAGGTCAATCTGGGTCAAAGGTTGACTTACAGTTGACTTTTGGTCAAAAAGTCAACTCTGGTCAACTTTGGTCAATACTGAGTCAACCCTGGGTCAACCCTAGGTCAAACTAGTCAAATGTTGACTAACAGTTGATTTTCAGTCAACTGGTCAACTCTAGTTTGGTTTCGGTCAATTCTAAGTCAAGTTTTGACTTGAAGTTGACTTTCAGTCAAAAAGTCAACTCTTGGTTAACGGGGTTCAAAACTAGACTAAACTACCCTTATCTAAATATTACCTACCAAGACAACCTATATCTAACCCCATCTTAACAATCGAAACCCCAAACTTAGACTTACCCCAATACCTTACCTTTACCCTTTACAAGGTATTCCAATACCTTGCCCATTACAAAGGAAACCCCTCTAGATCTCAGGATACTAGCCTAGGCTTCTTAGGGTAGCTAGATACTATCCTATCTAGGGTTTACCAACCAAGAAATCTAGGGTTCTTGGGCATCTAATCCATCTTATGGTCATGTTGGTCATCTCAATATTACCTTATGTATCGTCATGATACGCTATGGTATATTGAGATACCACACCCTACTCTCTACCAACCTTCCTAGTTCACTCTCCCACACTCTCCTAGTGTCTAGGTTAGCCCTCTCTACAAGTCAAATAGGATATCAACCTAGTTAGGACACTAACTTAGCTAACTCACTACTAATACTAACACAAATATCACTAACACAAACACTAACTAACCCCTCTAACTAGACACTCAACCCACACTAGACACCACTCAACTAGGCACTAGCTAAGGGTTTATATAGGTCATCTAGAAGATCAATTTGTGGGGCAACATGGGGTTCAAATGGTATATGTGAATGTATGAATTTGAATATGGATATTGGATGGATGAATGGATGAATGAATATAGGTGAATTCATATATGGGGTGAATGAATATAGCTTGAGTGAATGAATAGGGAAACATGAAGGGAAGGATGAATGAAATCATAGAAGGATGGATAGATGGATGGATGAAATGCAATGAATGAAGGAAATGGAAGAATGAATGAATGAATGGGTAAAAATGAATGCATGGATGAGTGAAATGATGGAGGAAAAATGAAAGATGAATGGGTGAACTAATGGATGTGAAGTGGGATGAAATGAATGAATGGAGGGATGGATTGGATGGACTACCAAGTGGGGCTGTCATGGCTGATTTTGGACTGAAATATAGGGTGATATGTGGGCTGGTTTGGGGGGTCCTATAGGGCTGAAATGTTGGACTGATTTGGGACATATCAATGGGTGAAATGGTGGCTGAATTGTGTGGAAAATAGGGGCTGAATGGGGACTGATTATGGGATGTTTATAGGCTGCTAAATGGCAAATTTTGCCCTCAATTTTGAAAACTGGAGGTGACAAGAGCTGGCTCGACATTCATAAATTAGATACTGCACTCCACTAGTGCGGATGACTATACAGTATCCGAGGCGGCCAATCCGACGTGCCAGGATGGGACCCAGGGCGGCTAGTATGGCACGATCTCGAGATTCTGTTCCCTCCCAATGCTTCTACCGATTTAAGTTGCTTATCTTAACCCTATCTTGATATTGGAATTACATGTCGTAGTCACATGGTCATCCTCCTATATGTCGTACCATAGTACGTGTACCCTAAGTATGAATCCACATCGGCTCAATCTAGATCCATGCTTAGTGTAATGCTTCAAACAACAATCAACATACCACGATACTATTGCTGACCAATTACCATAACTGTGCTGGAAGGTACACATGTATTGACATATAACACGAATGATCACTTAGCACGTAGAGTCACATCTCAGTGCACTCATTAAATAGCACTGCAGTGCATACTAGTATTGTATCTCAATACACACTTAGAATAGGTACTAGCATGTATACAGGTAATCAGGTCAGGAACACGGTCAAGTCAGGAAGTCACGTGGACCCCTCATGACATAAAAGTCACATATGAATTCTGGTTAAAGTGAGACATGAAGGTCCTTGAAGCCAAGACAAAGATCTACAACTTTTATGTTGGGAGTTGGAAGAAATTCTGGCCACGAATCAGCCAAATAGGACATAAAACATACAAAAACAACCGAAATAGGCACTATGAGCGACAGTAGATGGATGCCCATCTATGCGGCAGGGTAAACAAAATCCCATACGGCAGTAGATGGGTACTCATCTATGCGACTGGGTAAATGGGTACCCATCTATGCGGCTGCATAGATAGAATCCCATACGGCAGGTTAACAAAATCCCATGCGGCAGGTTAACAAAATCTCATACGGCAGTAGATTGGTACTCATCTATGCGGCTGGGTAAACAGAATCCCATGCGGCAGTAGATGGGTACTCATCTATGCGGCTGGGTAAGTGGGTACCCATCTATGCGGCTGCATAGATAGAATCCCATGCGACAGGTTAACAAAATCCCATGCGACAGGTTAACAAAATCTCATGCGGCAGTAGATGGGTACTCATCTATGCGGCTGGGTAAACAGAATCCCATGCAGCAGTAGATGGGTACTCATCTATGCGGCTGGGTAAACAGAATCTCATGCTGCAGTAGATGGGTACTCATCTATGCAGCTGAGTAAATGGGTACCCATCTATGCGGCTGCATAGATAGAATCCCATACGGCAGGTTAACAAAATCCCATGCGATAGGTTAACAAAATCTCATGCGGCAGTAGATGGGTACTCATCTATGCGGCTGGGTAAACAGAATCCCATGCGGCAGTAGATGGGTACTCATCTATGCGGCTGGGTAAGTGGGTACCCATCTTCTCCGAAAATCTGAGAAGGATGGCCATGGAACCCACAGCTTCCAAGCTCCGCAAAACCTTCAATGTAAGTCCAAATTTGGACTTCCATGGGTCAAAATGGGGTAGAACGAAATTCTCTACAACATAGAACAACTAGATTTTGAAAACAAAAAAGTTTGATAGATCAAAACCCAAGAAAATCGAAAATGGCATAAACTTAGATCTACACAAAACTAGCCATTAAAATCAAAAATTCTAAGAACTAAACTTGCAAAGGATGATGAAAAGAACAATATAGGCAAATCATATCAAAAAAAATCAAGAAATAAAAAATGCAAGAATCTCTCTATTTGGTGCAAGATGTACTTGCCTCTCTCCAATGGCTAGGGTTTTGGTGGAGGAAGAAAAAAATGAGAGTTGTGAGGAGAGAGAAGAAAAGAGGGGTTTAAGTATCAAGTCATGTTAATCTCCCACCATCCATTCCTCCCTACACAATCTAGACCATCCATGCTTATCATGTTGAACCAAGTTAAACCAAGTTGGTTCAACATGAGCAAAATAAACCAAGAGCTAAGTAAAAGCAGAAATAAAATACAAAAAAATAATTAGCATAAAATTAAAGAAATTGGATACAGAATAAATACAAGATAAATATTAAATAAATACATTCAAGCAGTACATATATTAAAATGCGTATTCTGGGAACGGAAAGTGACACAATAGGATACATCACCTACTCGCTCTAGAATATCAAACGGTCCTATATACCTAGGGCTGAGCTTTCCCCGCACGCTGAATCGAATGACGCCACGGGTAGGCGAGATCCTAAGGAATACGTGGTCGCCGACAGAAAACTCAAGGGGACGCCGATGGAAATCAGCCCAATGACGCTGGCGATCTTGTGCAACTCGAAGATGATCTCTAACTTGTCTGACCACCTCAATAGTCTGCGTCACCATCTCTGGTCCAAGCATTTGCTTCTCACCGATATCATCCCAAGCTAAAGGAGATCTGCACTTCCTGCCGTACAAGGCCTCGAAAGGTGCCATCTGGATACTAGTCTGGAAACTGTTGTTGTACGAGAACTCCACGAGATGCAGGTGATCTTCCCACGAACTACCGAAGTCGAGTGTACATAACCGCAGCATGTCTTCAAGAGGCTGGATCGTGCGTTCTGACTGACCATCTGTCTGCGGATGGTAGGCTGAACTGAACTTGAGACGAGTCCCCAAACTTTCCTGGAGACTCTGCCAAAAGTGAGACGTGAATCTCGAATCTCTGTCGGACACAATGCTGACTGGTACTCCATGCAATCTGACTATCTGCCTGAGGTACATCTCTGCAAGCTGATCCGTCGACTGGCCGATTCTGAAAGAAAGAAAATGAGCCACCTTGGTGAGTCGATCGACTATAACCCAGATAGCATCTCTTCCAGCTGGAGATTTAGGTAATCCAGTTACAAAATCTATGTTAATGTGCTCCCATTTCCATTCTGGGATCGGTAGAGGTTGAAGAAGTCCAGCTGGTCTCTGATGTTTGGCCTTAACTTGCTGACAAACCAAACAACGAGAGACAAACCGGGCTATCTCCCTCTTCATGCCATTCCACCAAAAATGCTGCCGAATATCACGATACATCTTCGTACCGCCGGGGTGAATGGAATACTGAGAACTGTGGGCTTCTGCCATGATCTCCTGTCTGATATCTCCACTGGGTACACAAAGACGCCTCCCATGTCGAAGTGTACCATCTTCATGAATGCATAATTCTGGTCTCTGTCCTGCTACACATTCTGTCCTAAGTCGCTGAAGCTTAGAGTCCACTGACTGAGCTAACTTGATCCTCTCAACTATATTGGACTGAACGTGCATACTGGCCATCAATGCCACACTGGAAGGAAGAACAACTTCAATACCCATCTTCTGAAGATCTGCTAACAACTCTGGCTGCGCTGTTAGGAAATAAACTCCGGCTCTCCTGCTCAATGCATCTGCTACTACGTTGGCCTTCCCAGGATGATACTGCAAGTTGATGTCATAATCCACAAGTAGCTCTAGCCATCTCCTCTGACGCATATTAAGGTCCTTCTGGGTAAACACATACTTCAGGCTCTTGTGGTCGGTGAACATCACCACCCGATCTCCATACAAATAATGCCTCCAAAGTTTCAATGCAAAAACTATGGCTGCTAACTCCAGGTCATGGGTTGGACAATTTCTCTCATGATCACGAAGCTGACGTGACGCATAAGCGACTACCTTACCATGCTACATCAAGACACATCCTAATCCTTGCCGGATGCGTCGCAATAAACTGAAAATCCTCCCGTTCCGTCGGAAAGAATGAGAATGGGGGCCGTCATCAATCTCTGCTTCAACCTTTCGAATGATCTCTGGCACTCTGTTGTCCAAGCAAACTGTACATCCTTACGGGTCAACTGCGTCAATGGTGCTAAAATCCGAGCAAAGTCCGACACAAACCGCCGGTAATAGCCGGCCAATCCAAGGAAACTCCAAACTTCTGCGACGGTGCTGGGAACTGGCCATGTCTCTATGGCTACAATCTTCTGGGGGTCCACTTCTACTCCACCTCTGGTGATGATGTGACCCAAGTATGAGATACGATCCAACCAAAACTTACACTTACTGAACTTCGCATACAACTGGTGCTCTCTGAGAATCTGAAGAACTACACGGAGATGTTGCTCATGCTCCGCTTCACTCTTGCTATAGACCAGGATGTCGTCTATAAATACTATCACGAACTGGTCCAAGCAGGGCATAAAGATACGATTCATGAGGTCCATGAATACGGCTGGCGCATTGGTTGCTCCAAATGGCATAACAAGGAACTCCCAATGTCCATACCTTGATCTGAATGTTGTCTTCGGGATGTCTTGCTCTCTGATTCTCATCTAATGGTACCCTAACCGCAAATCAATCTTCGATAATACTGCCGCTCCTCTGAGCTGATCAAATAAGTCATCTATCTTCGGAAGAGGATATATGTTCTTGATTGTCACTGAGTTCAAGGCATGATAATCAACACATAATCTTGACGTACCATCCTTCTTTTTCACAAGAAGCATCGGGGCTCTCCAAGGTGATCCGCTAGCACGAATGAATCCCTTGGTTCTAAGTTCTTCAATCATCTTGTACAATATCTCCAACTCTGAAGGCGCCATTCTGTAGACCTTTTCTGACACTGGTGCTGATCCGAGAATCAAATCAATGGTGAACTCGATCTCTCTCTCTGGGGGCATGCCTGGAAGTTCTTCGAAAAATACGTCAGGAAACTCTTCTACAACTCTGGGAAACTGAACTGCTGCTACTGCCATCCGCAATGCTGGAGAAGAGGGCTCTACTCCGCCTCGGAGAAATAAAAACTCTGGCTCACCAGGAATACTAAAAATAATCTTGCCGATATGGCAATCTATTCTACCATGATGGTCTTTCAACCAATCCATCCCTAGGACCACATCATAATCGGCCATCGAGAATTCTATCAACCTAGCAGAAAATTCTCTACCGCTAACTACGATTCGACACGAGTAAAACACTCTATCTACTCCCACAAGACCGTTACCAGTAAGTATATTGAGCCTTACTGATAATGACTCGGGCTCCAGTCCTATTCGTGTCGCGAATCGTGCAGACATAAATGAATGCGATGCACCTGAATCAAATAATACTGATGCAGGAAAAGAGTTGTCGAGAATGGTACCTGCCACCACCTCACTTGAGGCCAACTCCTCCTCTACGGTCAAAGCCATCACTTGACCGTGCCCTCTGGTGCTGGTCCCCTCTGATGGAAACCTCTCTAGCGGTTCTGATTCTGAGCCTGGGCCTGGACATACTGCTGCGGTCTCTAATGATGAAATGCTTGAGCCTGAGGCGGCAATGGCCTCGGAGGCTGGTACTGCTGCTGCTGCACTGGTGCTGGTTCCCTCACCGAGGGACTAGTCTTGGCTGATGAAGATGAACCGGCTCTCTGTGGGCAGGATCCAACCATGTGATCCGATGCTCCACAAACCAAACACAATCCTTGTGCTCGGCGATATTCTGACACTACGTGTCCTGGCTTTCCACAATGAGTGCAGCCCATTGTGGAAGACTGCATCCGCTTCTGCTGTTGAGGATACGTCGGAGTCGAATGCTGAACCGACGTAACTGATGCCGCTCTCCTCGGAGCTCCAATGGTCTAGGCCCTAGTTGCCGGGGCTGGGGCTGAGGACTGGGTCATCTGACCATGGGATCGCTTCCTTCCTCCAGTTCTGTCCACTATCCTCTGGGAGGTATACTCATGCCTCCTAGCTGCTCGTAAAATATCATCAAAAGTCTGATGCTCAAACTGCTCCACTACTAGAATGATCTCTAGGTGGAGTCCCCGCTGGAACCGCTGCGCTCGATCAAACTCGGTTGCCACCAAAGTGGAAGCAAACTGACTCAGTCTTGAAAACTCAGCCGCATATCCATCGATCGTCCTGCTCATCTGCCTGAGATTGGTGAACCTCGTCTGTAGGTCATGCTGAGCTACTGCATCGAAGTACTTGATCTGAAACTTGCCATTGAATACCCCCTATGGAACAGGCGTCGCCAACCCAACTGCTATCATCGCCCACCAGGAATGGGCTAGGTCCAAGAACTGCAGGCGCACTACAGCTACCTTCTCTCCTTCTGGAGTCATGGCTGCATCCAAGATAATCTCGATATCCTGGAGCCACACTTCAGCTGCAATAGCATCTTCACTGCCGTCGAAGAATGGAGGGTTGAGGCGCTTGAAACTGTTGGCTGTATTGTTCCCTTGATAACCAATACGGCCCATGTCATCTTGTACTGTCTGATGCAGGGCATCGCCCCGACGATCTTGAGATGCAATCAACTCCCTGATGAGATCCACTAGGGTTCCATTGTCAGACTCTGCAGACTGGACTGGCTGAACTGGTGGCTCTTGACCCCCAGTAGGCATGACTCTAGAGGCTACCCCTGAGTGCTGGGCTTAATCTCCATGTTGCTGCTGGTCCATGGGAGGTGCTCCGTCTTGCTGATCGGCAGGAACAATGTCGCTGAAAAAACGACATAGAGAACAATAAGGAAGGACCATGATAGATCGAGAATATAAACACGTGATCAGGTCCAGATTTCAGATAGACTAGAAAACACGAGTAGAGATCAAGTGCGAGTGCTGATTGAGACACCAATCCAGTAAAACCCTCACTCATCTTGATTTACAAGACCTGCATGGGCCACCACTTAAACCGTGTCACGCCCCAGAACCAGAATACTAAAAAGCGGGGGACAGACACAGCCAGCTACTTACATTAAAGTGAACCCCATCTCGTAATACGATCACGGCTGTCTAGATGCATGAGGGTTTACTACAAGCCATCAGTCTCTTATGGTCAATATCAAGCCTAGAGTCTCAATCTCAAGCAAGCAAGTAAATGTAACAAGATGGTAGATCACCGGACATACAAAGTAAGGCGTCCCATACATTATATATTCAGATGATCATGAAGCTAGTCATACAAAATGTGAGAACTAGCAAGAGTTTCAGTCATACATGATCAATCCTAGGATTTGTCAATCATGTTACAGCCCGTAGGCAGATAGTAAGTAAAGTTGCAAACGAGCTAACACTTGTTCGGAGGCTAAACGCCTCAAAAGAATATTTTTACAATAGAGTGGGAGAGCAAAATAAAACCCATTCGTTGCCAGGATTCCTTCTAGTGGTTGTAATGCCCCGTTCCGCATCGGTGCATTATGATGAGTCGTTGACTCGAAGAGTTGCATTGACCCGAAGAAGTATCGATACGAATCGATGCGAGAGTTACGTTGGCCCAAGGTAAGCTTTGAGTCGGTTGGAATCTATGAATCGAATCGATGCAAAGGATAAGTTCTGTTGAGCAAGTGCTAATGTTGGTTGAGCTGGTGTGCAGGTTATGCCTTTATGCTGGATTACGGATCGTGGTATGGGCACGATAGGCCAAATCAACCGAGTAGTTCAAAGGAATGGCTAAGTCCGGGAGTTAGCTATGCGATCGAGTTATGGAAGTGAGACGCTTCAATCGGCGAAACGACAAGGCGTATCGGCTTAAGGTGGGCGGGTTCTTGACTCTCTCTTCCTATTCCTTCACGTCTAATAAAATATGTTATGGTATGCGTAAGATGTTATCGAGTTAGCGAGCGTGGCTCGGCGATGAAAGATCTAAATATCCGTTGAACACTAAGATAGAACATTGAACAATCGAACAATTGAAGCGATGTGCATCAAGTGTACGAGTCGCGGTAGGGCAATAATGGTAGAACATTTAAAGACGATATTGAGATGTGCATCATGTGCACGGCTCCGAGAACATTGAACACTAGGCGTAGAATATTGAATACGGCGCTGAGCGTGCCCTCGGGCACTTATGCTACGAAAAGACTAAGTAACTACGGAACTAGGCTATGGGAATGACTTATGAATGGTACGCGTTGAATATGTGTACGAGATGACTAAGCCGTTGGGTATCGTGCATCAATATGGATGTGTTGGGGCATAACGCCGATGGAGCTCCCCATATGAATGGTGGATTATGTTTATGGCATGGGAAACCGTTTATGGAACGAGACTATGTTTATGAAACGGAGGATTTAGTTGGATTGTTATGTGTGTTTGCTATAGTGCGTATTGCATGGTCAATGGACTCGAATGGCCCGTGCACGGGTACGGCTTCCCTCGAACGGTTACGCCGGGGCGCCGGGACCGTTCGGCCTAGGAGGGAATTATGTGTGGTATTTATGGTGCACAACATTCGGACGGATTGCGACCGTCCAGTGCTGTGATAAGCTATGATATCCGTAAGTTTGGGATCCTTCGGATACTGGGCTAGCAACCCGTATCGAAGCGATTGTAGGCTTACACATAAGAGATGCCAAGTCCATTACGGTACGAAACACCGTGACCTTCATATAGATAGGGCCGGTGGGCTGAGATGAGAGTTGGGTGCAGGCGCAGAGCCTGCGACCCTTATGCATGGTCTAAGTTTATGGTTGGATGTTGCATAAATGATATGATTCTATGTTAAGTTCTAACCCGTGCAGGCTAGGCAATATGGGACAGAGATGAGCACGAACACTATATTTACGTTCATATTATGGCTAACTGTATCTGCTGCAGGAACACGGTATGGGACACATTTATGATAATGTGCTATGACTAAGTATTGCTATGAAACTGATCCTAAGGCTAAATAGAAAGATCACCAATTAAGATGCATATTTCACTAAATGACTAAGTGTTTGGTTTGGGTGCGAGCGGGTCTTGATCAGTACGAAGCAAGGACGAAAGCACTAATCCCCCACTATTTTATGTGCAGGCTCAGGTTATGATCGGCTTGGGGCGGAGCTTGGCTTGGACGTGCCGAGGCATGGAGTCCTTGGCATTCAAGAGGAGCTTCCGCATAGGCGTTCGGACTTGCGACATGGAGATGTTCGGTCGAAGACTACTTGGTGGCTATATAGAGGCATAATGTATGGAACAATGCAATCCTTTGTGAGCTAGAGAGATCATGAGCGTTGTAGCCAATTGGCATTTTATGTTGGGCTATTCAGAACCCTTGTAACCTTCAGTTCATAATCAATAAAAGAGATTCTTATGTTATTCTTGTTTTCCTTCCGCTGCTTATGTTACGAATTTGAGATAATCACTATGTGAACCGTTATCTTGCCTTGCACGAGCGCAACTCCAGGCTCGTGCGGCATCACGCCCCAGCGAGGATGATGATTCGGGTAAAATCTAGCGAGGACGAGCGATTTCTCGGATCGGGGCGTGACAAGTTGGTATCAGAGCGGTTCTATCCTTTGGACCGTGCATGAATCTCTTTGACCCTCAGTTGCATCGCTATCGAATTCAGTTGACTCTAAGTTGTTTCCGCAACCGCATGGCTCATGGATCTGCTCGACGCTACATTGGATGTTCCATACAATAAGTCTATATTAAGTGGGTACGTCTGCCACAAGTATGTCGCGACTATTACGCTATCTCCGGGTGCCATCGGAGAGTGTTGGTTGCACGAAGTGCAACGGGTTATCGGTTTATGGTTTTTCGAAGTGCAACGAGTTATGGAATGCTGGTCGCACGAAGTGCAACGAATATGGTGATGTTAGTTGCATGAAGTGCAATGATATATGTGTTGTCGGTCGTATGAAGTGCGAGGAGTTATGTGTTGTTGGTCTTACGAATTGCGAGGAGATATGTGTTGTTGGTTGCACGAAGTACAACGGGTCGATATGTGAGGCGATGCGTGTTATGTTGCTATGAGAACGGTTATATGTTATGGGTTGCACGGAGTGCAGCAAGTCGTGAATCGTTCGTTGTATCAGTGCAATGAGTCGATATGGTATGATGCGTGTTGTATGGCTATGCGGATGGATAACGATATGTTGCACGAGATTGAGTAAAGACCTTGAGTATCGAGAATGAGTTGTTGCACGTGTTACAATGAGTGAGATTGGAAGATCGCGGATGCGATAGTAACGAGTCGAGATAGTCGCTAAGTCGAGTTTGAGTAGGCGAACGTTTATGTTGGCCGTACGTCGCGTTGAGCTTTGAATAAGCAAATGTTGCGGGTGTGGTCGATATGATCGCCAAGATACGGTTAGAGTGAATGTGTATCAAACTTGAGCTAACGTTAGAGGTGGGATCGGAAGGATCGCCATACGGGACGGTTAAGTTGAGATAGAAGTCGGACCTATGCGAAGTGTGATGTTGAGTAATGACTCGATTCCGAGTGGTATATGCAATACCAATTACGCGAGCAAGTATAGTGAAGTATTGTATCAATAACGATAGGCTCGATCCTGAGTAGTATATGGAATACCACTTAGTGATAGCTATGTTAAGCCGGTTGGTGACTTACGATAGGTTACGTCGAGACAATTGTATTGTTACGATATGTTTGTCCGCAACGGACGAAGTAGTACCGAGACTCGAATGGGAATGACTCGATAAAAGTCGATGCGAGTATGCCTCGATGAATTGAGTTGAATGAGTATGTGCGAAGTCGGTACCCAAGGATGATACGTCAGGCGAGGATTCGTTAAGTGTAAGTCGAACGGTAGACGGAGCATAGCGAAAGAAATATTGCGTCGAGGAAATAGTCGACTCGGTCGAGTTGAGTTAAGTCGGTACGAAAACCATTCGGAATGAATTGAGTAGGTACAGGGAAATCGTGCGAACGAATTTGGGTTAACACGATGAGTCGGTAGCACGATTGAAAGTACGAGTTAGGAATATGAGAATGGATATGTGAAATTGAAATTGTGTCGCGACGATGTTAAGTAGTTACAACTGAAGGGATCTTGATAAGTGCGACACTTGATTCGCATTCGAGTTCGGATAATGGCAATGATTGCAACGGGTTTGAGCTTATGAGAAAGGAAGATGTTCAAGTTATGCATATCGACGATGGTATTGAGGCGTATCAAAGACGATATGCAATAACTCGGGGATACTCTGATCGAATGAACGAAAATTATGTTGAGCATTGTTGTTGGATGAACAAGATGCAAGCTAAGTTATGGCAGTTGGAATGATAACGGTAGGAGTGCTTCAGAAAATTCGAGAGGGGATGTACGTTACTTGGATGAATCGAAAGTGCTTGATTGTTTCGAGGATAACCACAATGTTGACATTCTTGTCTTATGCGAGTGCAACTCCAGCATCGCACATGCGTCACGTCAAATTAGGACGATCATTCCGCGTGAGCGCTGGTATGGTGATTCATCCAGCGGGGATGATCGAACTTGCAAGGCGTGGCAAATTGGATTTGACTTGTGGTTTGATGCGAAAGTTGTTCGAGGATGGTTTCGATGAGTACGGAATGTGTCGGACTATGATCACGGATAGGTAAACTCGGACTTGAGGCGAGTAGATGTCATACGACTATCAAAGACAGTCGACGGTAATGCATGAGTGATTCGAGTAGTAACGGCGCGCAAGCGCATGAGTCATTCGAGTAGCAACGGCGCATCAGTTGCGTGGGGGTAGATAAATTATGGATTGGTATGTCGGATTGGGTAAAGTTCCATAGGAATTGTCGGGAATTGATTTGGCTCCGCGATAGGACATAGCATGGTTCGTTGTAACTGTCTCTCGTTGATGATCTTCAATTATCGAGCGTAGTTTCGGGGCAGATGATCCTAGAAGACTTGACCGCCAAATCAAGTGAATGTTGAAGTCCCATAGGATGACCCTAAAGAAGTCGCATAAGGAAATTTTGTCGAGGAGAAATGAGGTAGTGCATGTTGAGGATAAGTCTAAGCGAGTGAGTATCGTGTCTCGAAAGTTAGCGAATACTATAATCGATATGGTCAAGAAAAGTTATGTTGGATCGAATAGATGTCGAGGAACGTGCTTAGCGTAGTGACGCGGTAAGGCGATTGCAAGGATTCTGCAATGTGCGAGAGCGACGAATAATAGAATGACCCTAAGAGTTGTGTCGTAGATCGGTTTGAGTAACGGTTAGGCGGTGTGTGTTGAGCGCACCATCGGCGTTACGAAATGAACTAGTCGGAATTGAATCGAAGAATTGAGTAAAGGATTCGTACTCGGTCGAGAATAGGAGATGGACGCATCGAAGAGACCTTGGGTCGGAAAGATTGTTGCCTTTGAGCATCGTAGACTCAAGTCGACCTCTTGTGTCGGGAGAGATTAAGCATGATGTCTGGATAAGTTACTGTCACCCCCATTTCCTGTATTACGTATTTATGCTCGTATTTGATTTTGGCACGTATTTTAATTTTCTCGACTTGCGGATTTTTGTTTCTCGTAAATGGGTTTTGGACCATGGCTTGGTTTTATTTTGTGGAAGTTGGTTTGGTTTGGTTCATCATGAGTGGAACACTTTAACCTACACTCTACCCTCAACACAACACAACCACCATCATTATATCTCCACCAACCTTTCTCTCTCCTCTTTACTCTCCATTAATTTTCTTCTTCTCCTTCCTCCACACACCAGTCCCCAACCCATAGGCAAGTGCACCTTGCCATCAAATAAGCACCACTTTTTATTTGTCCATTAGCTAGATTAGGCCATGGAGAACAACTTTAGAACTTGACATTTTGTGATTTGGAGCTTCCATTTTTCTAGATCTAGGTTTTAACTATTTTCGAAAATCTTTGGTTTTGATCTATTAAACTTTGATTTTTGTATGTTTTGATGCTTCCATGTGGAAGAGAATTCGATTTTACTCAAGATAGAACTTTGAAAATCTAGATTTGGTTTTGATTTGGTCAAGTTATGAAGAATTGAAGTTTTGAAGTTCTTGGAGTTCTTCTCGGGTTGGAGAAGCAGCCCTCTCGGCCTGCGCTCTTTAGCGCAAGGCCGATTGCGCAGCTCACCCTTTGGTAAACTGTGCACCTTCCTTCTCGGCCAGCGCCTTCATTGCGCATAGCCGATTGCGCCCGGCCTCTTGGGCTGGACCGCGCATCTCCCTTGGCGCACTAACTCATGCGCAATCCACCCTGCGCAAGCCAGCCATGCGCAATCCACCTATGCGCAATCCATCTCTGCGCAACCAACTCCTGCGCAGTTCACTCCTGCGCAGTCTACCTTCTGCACAATCCGTCCATGCGCCATCTGCCCCTGCGCACTTGGCACCCTGCGCAGTTGGTACCCTGCGCAGCTCATCCTGCGCACTTGGCACCCTGCGCAGTACATACCCTGCACAACCTACTTGTCTATGATGAATTTGTTATTTCTTGATCTTGGCTCTTCTATAGTCCTATTTATATTAGTATTTTATTAGATATTTTACGCCTATTTTATATCCTTACGCCTTTTGACATGAACTTGATTTTGCTTAATATGTTGGGAATGACTATTGTACATAGCATGGTATGACAAGGAACTAGCATAACATGATAGTGATCCGTAGTGGTGCACTCCCAACAAGTACCCTGACATGATTTATCTTGATAACTTGATAGTGGCCCGTGGCGGCGCACTCCTGACTTGACTTGACTTGTAACTTGTAACTTGACTCGTATAATCAACTTGACACCGTGGGTGCTCCTGCTGGCTTGCTTGTACAATCCACTTGTCTTGTCTTGCATCATGTCTAGGACGTGACTTCCTGGGTACCACGGCCAGGGACTCACGCTAAATTGGATTAGGCTAATGATTAGATCAAACTAGAACATGGAGAATTCCCAGTCACAGGCAATCTCGTTATCTGGGCGCTTTAATGGACTTGTAGCTTGCCGACGAGTAGAGCACATTTCCAGCACACTGTCATGTGTTGCACCCTCTAAGTCACCTAAGGGTACATTTGTCTTCCGGGCAATGTACCCACCTATAACTCTCAACCCGCGGAAGGATAACTGGATAGTCTGCAGGGCTTGGGACTGGGAGTTTCTCACTTGCATCTTGTTAGTAATTAGGCTTGTGATAACCCTAGTTAGTTAAAGTAGTAAGCCGTAGTACTTGTCTGGCCGATTGTGAATGAATGGTGTCCAGCTCTGCCTAAGTCTTGTCTAGCCCCTGCACCTGGAACTCTTGATCTTGATTGCTTTACTTAATTCTAACGATAAATGGGTAGAGACAGTGAGCTATTCAGGCGAAGGGGTACAATCCCGGTCCTTGTTTGGTTTAAAGATTGTAACCTGGCTCCCGGAATGGTTCCACATCCCTAGTCGTTTATCGCCCTGTGTACCTTACTACTTGTACTTTCTTTTATTCTTTATGTTCTGATATGCTGGCTTTTGTTCTTATTTGTGGCCTCCTTTGTGGCACTTGCTCTTTCTGGGGTTTGACCCAGCTGGTTTTGTGTGGCCAGATTTCGGAGCAGCTCCCGAGGATCTACCGAGCTTCCAGCCCAATGGTGACAACTAGACGGAACCCGGGCCAAGAGTGGGTTTTCCTTTTTGTTTCACCCACTTATATGTAAATTTATTCTTTTGAGGCGTTTAGCCGACGAGCACCTGTTAGCTCGATGCACATTTACTTACTGTCTGCCTACGGGCTGTAAGCATGATTAACAAATCCTAGGGTTGATCATGTATGACTAAACTCTTGCTAGTCCCATCATTTTGTACGACTAGCTTCATGATCATCCAATATGTAATATTTGGGACGCCTTATATATATATATATTTGATGCTCTAACATCTTGTAACTCTGCTAATTGCTTGAGATTGAGACAATAGGCTTGACCTTAAGAGACTGCTGGCTTGTAGTAAACCCTCATATCTAGACAGCCGTGACCGTATAGTTGAGATGTATTCTATTTCAATATACGTAGCTGGCTATGTCTGCCCCCGCTCTCCAGTATTCTGGTTCTGGGGCGTGACATGGTTTAAGTGGTGGCCCATGCAGGTCTTGGTATTCAAGAAATGTGAGGGTTTACCGAATAGATGTCTCAATCAATATTTCGTCCTTGATCTCTGCTCGTATCTTCAAATCCCTGAGATTCTTGACCTGGTCACACGCTTGTATCATTGATCTGTCCTGGTCCTTCCTTACTATTCCCTATGTCGTCTTCTTCAGCGGCATTACTTCCGGACCTGCCAACCAGCCAGAGGAAGCTCGACAAGCACCCCAGCGCCAGGAAGATCAAGCTCAGCACTCTGGAGTAGCCTCCCGAGTTATGCTTTTCGGAGGCTCAGTACCTCCAGTTCAGGCAGCTCCGCCTGCTAGACAGGATGAGGGACCTTTGGTAGGGCTTATCAGAGAACTGCTTGCATCCCAAGATCGTCGAGGCGACGCCTTGCACCAGGAAGTTCATGATGCACTAAACCGAGGAGGTCCCCAAGGGAATCAGGCGGCCAACAGTTTCAAGCGCTTGAACCCTCCCTTCTTTGACGGCAGTGAAGATGCGATTGCCGCAGACGCTTGGCTTCAGGATATTAAGGTGGTTCTAGAAGCAGCTAGGACACCTGAGAATGAGAAGGTGGCGGTGGTACGGCTACAGTTACTAGACTTGGCTCGCGATTGGTGGGTAGCTCAAGCCATGGGATTAGCAGCACCAGTCATTTGGGCGACGTTCAGAGAGAGGTTCCAGACAAAGTACTTTGATGCGGTGGCACGGTACGACCTGCAGACTAGATTCACCAACTTGAAGCAAGGAGGCAGGACGGTCGATGGCTATGCGACCGAGTTTTCCAGGCTGAGTAGGTTCGCCCCCACCTTGGTGGCAACCGAGTTCGATAGGGCTCAGCGATTCCAGCAAGGGCTGCACTTAGAGATATTATTAGCTGTGGAGCAGTTCGAGCACCAGACGTTCGATGCAGTGTTGAAGGCAGCAAGGAGGCATGAGTATACCTCCCGGAGAATTGTGGACAGGACCGGAGGCAGGAAGCGGTCCCACAACCAGATGCACCAATCTTCAGCTCCAGCCCCGGCAGCTAGGGGTATAACCATTGGAACTCCGAGGCGGGCGGCCTCAGTGACGTCGGTTCAGCATTCAACCCCAACGTACCCGCAGCAGCAGAAGCAGAAGCAGTCTTCCGCGGTGGGATGTTCTCATTGCGGGAAGCCGGGCCATGTAGTGGCAGAGTGTCGTAGGGCACAGGGATTGTGCCTGGCTTGTGGAGGAGCAGACCACCAGATAGGGACCTGCCCGAATAGGGGAGGTCCATCATCATCCAACCTTTCTAGTTCTTCGGTGAGAGGACCAGCCCCAGCTCCAGTTCAGCAGCAGCAGCAGTACCCGAGGCCATTGTTGCCTCAGGCCCAGGCCTTTCAGCAGCAGAACCAGCAGCAGTTCACCCAGGCTCCAGCACAGAACCGACAGAGGGGTTTCCAGCAGAGAGGACCCGCAGCTAGAGGTCAGGCTATGATGATGACCATGGAAGAAGAAGTTGCACCAGGTGAGGTAGTGGCAGGTACTATTCTCGTCAACACCTTTTCAGCATCTGTATTATTTGATTCTGGTGCATCGCATTCATTCATGTCTGTACGATTCGCGACACGGATAGGATTGGAGCCCGAGTCATTATCAGTGAGGCTCAATATACTTACTGGTAATGGTCTTGTGGGAGTAGATCGAGTGTTTTCCTCGTGTCGGATCGTAGTTAGCGGTAGAGAGTTCTCCGCTAGGCTCATAGAGTTCCCTATGGCAGACTATGATGTAGTCCTAGGCATGGATTGGTTGAGGAACCATTATGCTAGGATAGACTGCCATGTTGGCAGAGTTGTCTTTAGTATTCCCGGAGAGCCAGAGTTTGCATTTTCCAGAGGCACAGTAGAGCCATCTCCTCCAGTATTGCGGATGGCAGTAGCATCAGTGCAGTTGTCCCGGATAGTTGAAGAGTTTCCAGATGTCTTCCCAGAGGAACTTCCAGGGATGCCACCAGAGTGGGAGATCGAGTTCACCATTGACTTGATTCTCGGGACAGCACCAGTATCAGAGCGAGTCTACAGAATGGCGCCTTCAGAGTTGGAGATTTTGTACAAGATGATTGAAGAACTCAGGACCAAGGGATTCATTCGTGCAAGTGGATCGCCTTGGGGAGCCCCGATGCTTCTTGTGAAAAAGAAGGATGGTACGTCTAGGCTATGTGTTGATTATCGTACCTTGAACTCAGTAACAATCAGTAACAGATACCCTCTTCCAAGGATAGATGACTTGTTTGATCAACTCAAAGGGGCTTCAGTTTTCTCGAAGATAGACTTGCGGTCAGGATACCACCAGATCAGAGTCAGAGAGCAGGACATCCCGAAGACGGCATTCAGATCTAGGTACGGGCATTGGGAGTTTCTAGTTATGCCCTTTGGAGCGACCAATGCGCCGGCAGTGTTCATGGACCTCATGAACCGTATCTTCATGCCTTACTTGGATCAGTTTGTGATAGTGTTCCTTGATGACATCCTGGTCTACAGCAAGAGTGAAGCAGAGCACGAGCAACATCTCAGAATTGTCCTCCAGATTCTCAGAGAGCACCAGTTGTACGCCAAGTTCAGTAAATGCGAGTTCTGGCTCGATCGCATTTCTTACTTGGGTCACATCATTACCAGAGGAGGAGTGGAAGTGGATCCCCAGAAGATTGTGGCTATCGAGGCATGGCCAGTACCCAGCTCAGTGGCAGAAGTTCGCAGCTTTCTTGGATTGGTCGGCTACTACCGACGGTTCGTCTCCGATTTTGCAAGGATTTCAGCGCCGATGACCCAGTTGACCCGCAAGGATGTGCCGTTCGTTTGGAGAGCAGAATGCCAGGAATTATTTGAGAAGTTGAAGCGAGGTTTGATAACGGCTCCCATTCTCACCCTTCCAGATGGGACCGGAGGATTCACAGTTTATTGCGACACTTCAGGCAGAGGATTGGGATGTGTTTTGATGCAGCATGGGAAGGTAATCGCTTATACGTCACGTCAACTCCGTGATCATGAGAAGAATTACCCGACCCACGACTTGGAGCTAGCAGCGGTAGTGTTTGCACTTAAGTTGTGGAGGCACTACTTGTACGGAGATAGAGTGGAGATCTTTACTGACCATAAGAGCCTGAAGTATGTCTTCACCCAGAAGGATCTTAATATGCGGCAGAGAAGATGGCTCGAGCTACTTGTGGACTATGATGTGGACTTGCAGTATCATCCAGGGAAGGCCAACGTTGTAGCAGATGCGTTGAGCCGGAGAGCCGGAGTTTATTTCCTGACGGCACAACCAGAGTTATTGTCGGATCTTCAGAAGATGGGAATTGAAGTGGTTCTTCCTTCCAATGTGGCCTTGATGGCCAGCCTACAGATTCAGTCCACCATAGTTGAGAGGATCCGGACAGCACAGTTAACAGATTCCAAGATTCAGCGGCTCAGAGCAGGGTGCGAGGCAGGAAGAAGGCCAGAGTTATGTATTCATGAGGATGGTACACTTCGACACGGCACGCGTCTTTGTGTACCCAGTGGAGATATCTGACAGGAAGTCATGGCAGAGGCTCACAGTTCGCAGTATTCCATTCACCCAGGCGGCACGAAGATGTACAGAGATATTCGTCAACACTTTTGGTAGAATAGTATGAAGAGGGAGATAGCCCGGTATGTCTCTCGATGTTTGGTTTGCCAACAGGTCAAGGCTGAACATCGGAGGCCAGCTGGACTTCTTCAACCTTTACCGATCCCAGAATGGAAATGGGAGCACATAACCATGGATTTCGTGACTGGGTTACCCAGATCTTCGGCAGGCAGAGATGCTATTTGGGTCATTGTGGACAGGCTTACCAAGGTGGCACACTTTCTTCCATTTAGAGTTGGACAGTCGACGGCGCAGCTAGCAGAGATGTATCTCAGGCAGATCGTCAGACTTCACGGAGTGCCAGTCAGCATAGTATCAGACAGGGATACGAGATTCACATCGCACTTCTGGCACAGTCTTCATCAAAGTTTGGGGACTCGTCTCAAGTTCAGCTCAGCGTATCATCCGCAGACAGATGGGCAGTCAGAGCGTACTATACAAACTCTTAAAGATATGTTGCGGTCGTGTACCCTTGACTTCGGTGGTTCGTGGGAGGATCACCTGTACCTGGTGGAATTCTCGTACAACAATAGTTTCCAGGCCAGTATCCAGATGGCACCCTTCGAGGCTCTGTATGGTAGGAAGTGCAGATCCCCGTTAGCATGGGACGATATCGGAGAGAGGCAGATGCTCGATCCAGAACTGATTTCTCAGACGGTTGAAGTGGTCAGGAGAGTCAGAGATCACCTCCGAGTTGCTCAGGATCGCCAGCGCCATTGGGCCGATGCTCGTCGGCGTCCCTTAGAATTTGCCGTCGGCGACCATGTATTCCTTAGGATCTCGCCTACCCGCGGCGTCATTCGTTTTGGCGTGCGAGGAAAGCTTAGTCCTAGGTATATAGGGCCGTTCGATATTCTAGAGCGAGTAGGCGATGTGTCCTATCGTCTCACTCTTCCGCCGTCGCTAAGTGAGGTACATGATGTATTCCATGTATCCCAATTAAGACGGTACATCCCGGACCCGAGCCATATCCTAGATCATTCGGAATTGGTTGTTGGTACCAACCTTTCGTATGAGGAGAGGCCCGTGTCTATTTTGGACCGGAGAGAAAAGATGCTCAAGAACAAGACTATTAACTTAGTCCGTGTTGCTTGGGGTCATCACTCTCTAGGTGAGTCGACATGGAGCGTGAGGACAACATCCGATCGCAATACCCCTACCTGTTTGACTCGTGAGGTATAATGTCTTTCTTATGCCTTACGCTTTCCCTTCCTTGCTTGCATTGTATGATTGTATGATTGAACTGCTTAGTGTAGCTTACCTGTGCTTAGTATAGCTTGTCGTGGCAATCTCTAGCTCCTTGATTAAATTTCGAGGACGGAATTCTTTGAAGGTGGGTAGAGTTGTCACCCCCATTTCCTGTATTACGTATTTATGCTCGTATTTGATTTTGGCACGTATTTTAATTTTCTCGACTTACGGATTTTGGTTTCTCGTAAATGGGTTTTGGACCATGGCTTGGTTTTATTTTGTGGAAGTTGGTTTGGTTTGGTTCATCATGAGTGGAACACTTTAACCTACACTCTACCCTCAACACAACACAACCACCCTCATTATATCTCCACCAACCTTTCTCTCTCCTCTTTACTCTCCATTAATTTTCTTCTTCTCCTTCCTCCACACACCACTCCCCAACCCATAGGCAAGTGCACCTTGCCATCAAATAAGCACCACTTTTTATTTCTCCATTAGCTAGATTAGGCCATGGAGAACAACTTTAGAACTTAACATTTTGTGATTTGGAGCTTCCATTTTTCTAGATCTAGGTTTTAACTATTTTCGAAAATCCTTGGTTTTGATCTATTAAACTTCGATTTTTGTATGTTTTGATGCTTCCATGTGAAAGAGAATTCGATTTTACTCAAGATAGAACTTTGAAAATCTAGATTTGGTTTTGATTTGGTCAAGTTATGAAGAATTGAAGTTTTGAAGTTCTTGGAGTTCTTCTCGGGTTGGAGAAGCAGCCCTCTCGGCATGCGCTCTTTAGCGCAAGGCCGATTGCGCAGCTCACCCTTTGGTGAACTGCGCACCTTCCTTCTCGGCCAGCGCCTTCATTGCGCATAGCCGATTGCGCCCGGCCTCTTGGGCTGGACCGCGCATCTTCCTTGGCGCACTAACTCATGCGCAATCCACCCTGCGCAAGCCAGCCATGTGCAATCCACCTATGCGCAATCCATCTCTGCGCAACCAACTCCTGCGCAGTTCACTCCTGCGAAGTCTACCTTCTGCGCAATCCGTCCATGCGCCATCTGCCCCTGCGCACTTGGCACCCTGCGCAGTTGGTACCCTGCGCAGCTCATCCTGCGCACTTGGCACCCTGCGCAGTACATACCCTGCACAACCTACTTGTCTATGATGAATTTGTTATTTCTTGATCTTGGCTCTTCTATAGTCCTATTTATATTAGTATTTTATTAGATATTTTACGCCTATTTTATATTCTTACGCCTTTTGACATGAACTTGATTTTGCTTAATATGTTGGGAATGACTATTGTACATAGCATGGTATGACAAGAAACTAGCATAACATGACAGTGACCCGTAGTGGTGCACTCCCAACAAGTACCCTGACATGATTTATCTTGATAACTTGATAGTGGCCCGTGGCGGCGCACTCCTGACTTGACTTGACTTGTAACTTGTAACTTGACTCGTATAATCAACTTGACACCGTGGGTGCTCCTGCTGGCTTGCTTGTACAATCCACTTGTCTTGTCTTGTATCATGTCTAGGACGTGACTTCCTGGGTACCACGGCCAGGGACTCACGCTAAATTGGATTAGGCTAATGATTAGATCAAACTAGAACATGGAAAATTCTCAGTCACAGGCAATCTCGTTATCTGGGCGCTTTAATGGACTTGTAGCTTGCCGACGAGTAGAGCACATTTCCAGCACACTATCATGTGTTGCACCCTCTAAGTCACCTAAGGGTACATTTGTCTCCCGGGCAATGTACCCACCTATAACTCTCAACCCGCGGAAGGATAACTGGATAGTTTGCAGGGCTTGGGACTGGGAGTTTTTCACTTGCATCTTGTTAGTAATTAGGCTTGTGATAACCCTAGTTAGTTAAAGTAGTAAGCCGTAGTACTTGCCTGGCCGATTGTGAATGAATGGTGTCCAGCTCTGCCTAAGTCTTGTCTAGCCCCTGCACCTGGAACTCTTGATCTTGATTGCTTTACTTAATTCTAACGATAAATGGGTAGAGACAGTGAGCTATTCAGGCGAAGGAGTACAATTCCGGTCCTTGTTTGGTTTAAGGATTGTAACCTGGCTCCCGGAATGGTTCCACATCCCTAGTCGTTTATCGCCCTGTGTACCTTACTACTTGTACTTTCTTTTATTCTTTATGTTCTGATATGCTGGCTTTTGTTCTTATTTGTGGCCTCCTTTGTGGCACTTGCTCTTTCTGGGGTTTGACCCAGCTGGTTTTGTGTGGCCAGATTTCGGAGCAGCTCCCGAGGATCTACCGAGCTTCCAGCCCAATGGTGACAACTAGACGGAACCCGGGCCAAGAGTGGGTTTTCCTTTTTGTTTCACCCACTTATATGTAAATTTATTCTTTTGAGGCATTTAGCCGACGAGCACCTGTTAGCTCGATGCACATTTACTTATTGTCTGCCTACGGGCTGTAAGCATGATTAACAAATCCTAGGGTTGATCATGTATGACTAAACTCTTGCTAGTCCCATCATTTTGTACGACTAGCTTCATGATCATCCAATATGTAATATTTGGGACGCCTTATATATATATATATATATATTTAATGCTCTAACATCTTGTAACTCTGCTAATTGCTTGAGATTGAGACAATAGGCTTGACCTTAAGAGACTGCTGGCTTGTAGTAAACCCTCATATCTAGACAGCCGTGACCGTATAGTTGAGATGTATTCTATTTCAATATACGTAGCTGGCTATGTCTGCCCCCGCTCTCCAGTATTCTGGTTCTGGGGCGTGACAGTTACCTAGCGGGGGTAGCCCCAGACGCAATGCGTGGATTGAGCGAGAACGTGAATCATATATGGATAGTTGTGTGCGAGACTCAGTACGGATTGTAGGCAAAGAAATTTATGACATGTTGGACTTAGTCCATGTCGTTAAGGCCAATGTTATAAATGATTGGATGAAAGACTCGAGTTATGCGAGAGATAGAAAACGGTTGGACGAATAGGCGTTGCGGAGAATTGTTGTGATCGGATGCGCAATGACTCGATGCAATGCGAGTGTTAGGTGGCCGGCGAGAAACTTATGAGATCGAAGTTACGAGTTTGAATCAAGTTATGTGCAGAGATGTTGGAAAATGATCACATGTTATGGAATAAATGTACAAGGAGTATTTGGGAATAAGCGCTAAGATATGACTAGGTCGAGTACGGACTGATTGGTGCTTGAGGATTAAGTTGAGCTTGTTAGTTGTCCCGATATCCTACAACTGAGCTTGGCTGAAATACATATATTGGTGGGACGCCTAAAATATGTGTATGATCCAAACTAAGTTATATGATTCCAACGATAGTAGCACGAGATCGTGAAACGATCTAGCGAGGCACTTGGATTAAGTGTTGGTTTCGGTTCGAGGACGAACCTGATTTTGAGTGCTATATTATGTAATGTCCCGCTCCGCATCGGTACATTATGATGAGCCGTTGACTCGAAGAGTTGCGTTGACCCGATGAAGTATCGATGCGAATCGATGCGAGAGTTACGTTGGCCCAAGGTAAGCTTTGAGTCGGTTGGAATCTATGAATCGAATCGATGCAAATGATAAGTTTCGTTGAGCAAGTGCTAATGTTGGTTGAGCTGGTGTGCAGGCTATGCCTTTATGCTGGATTACGGATCGTGGTATGGGCGCGATAGGCCAAATCAACCGAGTAGTTCAAAGGAATGGCTAAGTCCGGGAGTTAGCTATGCGATCGAGTTATGGAAGCGAGACGCTTCAATCGGTGAAACGACAAGGCGTATCGGCTTAAGGTGGGCGGGTTCTTGACTCTCTCTTCCTATTCCTTCACGTCTAATAAAATATGTTATGGTATGCGTAAGATGTTATCGAGTTAGCGAGCGTGGCTCGGTGATGAAAGATCTAAATATGCGTTGAACACTAAGATAGAACATTGAACAATCGAACAATTGAAGCGACGTGCATCAAGTGTACGAGTCGAGGTAGGGCAATGATGGTAGAACATTGAAAGACGATATTGAGATGTGCATCATGTGCACGGCTCCGAGAATATTGAACACTAGGCGTAGAACATTGAATACGGCGCTGAGCGTGCCCTCGGGCACTTATGCTACGAAAAGACTAAGTAACTACGGAACTAGGCTATGGGAATGACTTACGAATGGTACGCGTTGAATATGAGTACGAGATGACTAAGCCGTTGGGCGTCGTGCATCAATATGGATGTGTTGGGGCATAACGCCGATGGAGCTCCCCATATGAATGGTGGATTATGTTTATGGCACGGTAAACCGTTTATGGAACGAGACTATGTTTATGAAACGGAGGATTTGGTTGGATTGTTATGTGTGTTTGCTATAGCGCGTATTGCATGGTCAATGGACTTGGATGGCCCGTGTACGGGTACGGCTTCCTTCGAACGGTTAAGCCAGAGCGCCGGGACCGTTCGGCCTAGGAGGGAATTATGTGTGGTATTTATGGTGCACAACATTCGGACGGATTGCGACCGTCCAGTGCTGTGATAAGCTATGATATCCGTAAGTTTGGGATCCTTCGGATACTGGGCTAGCAACCCGTATCGAAGCGATTGTAGGCTTACACATAAGAGATGCCAAGTCCATTACGGTGCGAAACACCGTGACCTTCATATAGATAGGGCCGGTGGGCTGAGATGAGAGTTGGGTGCAGGCGCAGGGCTTGCGACCCTTATGTATGGTCTAAGTTTATGGTTGGCTGTTGCGTGAATGATATGATTCTATGTTAAGTTCTAACCCGTGCAGGCTAGGCAATATGGGATGGAGATGAGCACGAACACTATGTTTACGTTCATATTATGGCTAACTGTATCTGCTGCAGGAACACGGTATGGGACACATTTATGATAATGTGCTATGACTAAGTATTGCTATGAAACTGATCCTAAGGCTAAATAGAAAGATCACCAATTAAGATGCATGTTTCACTAAATGACTAAGTGTTTGGTTTGGGTGCGAGCGGGTCTTGATCAGTGCGAAGCGAGGACGAAAGCACTAATCCCCCACTAGTTTATGTGCAGGCTCAGGTTATGATCGGCTTGGGGAGGAGCTTGGCTTGGACGTGCCGAGGCATGGAGTCCTTGGCGTTCAAGAGGAGCTTCCGCATAGGCGTTCGGACTTGCGACATGGAGATGTTCGGCCGAAGACTACTTGGTGGCTATATAGAGGCATAATGTATGGAACAATGCAATCATTTGTGAGCTAGAGCGATCATGAGCATTGTAGCCAATTGGCATTTTATGTTGGGCTATTCAGAGCCCTTGTAACCTTCAATTCATAATCAATAAAAGAGATTCTTATGTTATTCTTGTTTTCCTTCCGCTGCTTATGTTACGAATTTGAGATAATCACTATATGAACCGTTATCTTGCCTTGCACGAGCGCAACTCCAGGCTCGTGCGGCATCACGCCCCAGCGAGGACGATGATTCGGGTAAAATCTAGCGAGGACGAGCGATTTCCCGGATCGGGGCGTGACAGTGGTCACCATCTGGCAGGAAGGCTGGGAGATCCTCGGTAGCTGCTCCGAAATCTGGCCATACAAAACCAGCTGGGTCAGACCCCAGGAAAAGCAAGTGCCACAAAGGAGGCTTCACTTAAGAACTAAAACCAACACATTAGTACATAAGTTATAGATGAAATAATAATAGACATCAGTTGAATAAAACGGGATGATAAACGATTAGAAGAGCTAAAGGACTATTCTGATAACCAAGTTACAACCCGTAAACCAAACAATGATCGGGGTTGTAACTCTTCACCCGAACCGAACTTAGCCTCTAACCAATTATCGGTAAAGTAAAGCATTCACAATCACGTCCTGAGATAGCCATGCACTGGGTCTAGACAAGACTAGACAAATGGGGCTTCAATCAATCATTCACGGTCAATCAATGAGTACGGCTTGATACTTTAACTAACTAAGGTTATCACAAGCCTAGTTACTAGCAAGATGCAATGAGGATTCCTACAGCCACAAGCCCTGCAGACTATCTAGATTATCCAGGCGCAAGGTTCATGTTAAGAGTTATCAATACTTGTTAGGTGACTTGAGTGCAACACATGACAGTGTGCTTAGTAATCGTTGCTTGCTTGAAGTGCCCCACATAACAGTGAGCTGGAAATGTGTCCTACTCGTCGGTAGGCTACAAGTCCATCAGGAAGACGCCCAGATAACGGGATTGCTTGTAGCCGGAATACCTGCCTATATGAACTACTTGATCAATCTAGTCATTAACCTAGTCAGATTCAGTATGGATCCCTGACCGTGGTAACCAGCGACACATGTCCTAGACATGATGCGAAACTCGACTGGTAGCTTATACAAGCACATACAATACAATCACCCACGGTGCCTTGTCCAGTTAGCTGTCGCAACAGCGTTCATGAGTTATCTGTCAAGATTACTTGTCAGGGGTGCACCACAACGGGACACCATCATGTTACGTTATATGTCATGTTCTTGTCTGGAGTGCGCCACGACGGGCCACTGTCATCTTGCGTTACTTGTACTTGTTGCTAGTTAGGAGCGCACCACGACGGGCCGCCATCATGGTTCATTACATATCAATCATCATTTCATATTCACGTATCATGGTTATGATCATATCATCATGTAAGCAGAAAGACATATCCTGAGTGCACCATAACGGGCCACCAATGTAAAAATGCTAAATCATTGTGTGCCCCAAAGATATGCGTCTACGGGGTTTCGTGCGCCTACATGAAGGCCACATACATGCCAAATCGTGCCAAGCTTGCACAAGTCGTGCCGTGTCGAATTCGTGTCAAAAGGGGTAAGGATATAAACAGGGGATGCCATGCGCCTAATGAGGGGGATTAAAATAGGACAATTAGGGTTCCATGGCTAGGCTGCACCAGGCCACTGGCCCGACTGTGCCAGGGGCACAGGCCAGATTGCGCCCAACTGGTTCTGGCGCTAAGAAGCGCGCAGGTTGGCCAGTTGCGCCGGGCTAGGGATTGCGCCGGTGCAAGATGCGCCGGGGGCAAGATGCTTCGGGGGCAAGATGCGCCGGAGGCAAGATGCGCCGGGGAAAAGATGCGCCAGGGCAAGATGAGCCCAACTGGTTCTGGCGCTTAAGAAGCGCGTAGGTGGGCCAGTTGCGCCGGTTGCGCCCAACTGGTTCTGGCACTTAAGAAGTGTAAACCCCGTTTTCGATATTTTCAAAATTTTATTTGTTTTATTTAATTTTTATAAAGAAAATATATGTTTAACGAGAATGTTTTCCGATTTAGAAAAACGGTTTATCAATTGTATTTTCGAAAATTCGATTTTGTTTTATGAAAATATTTCTAAATTATTTTGATGGTTAAATTGTATTTGAGTAGCAAGCAAATGTTAAATTTTGTTTTATGAAAACATTTTCAATTGTTTTGATGACTAATAATAGTTTGATAAAAAGGAGATTTGATATTATGAAATCTATTCCTCAAAATATTTAAATATATTAAGTATTAGTTTTGAAATTATTATTCTAAACAAATATTAGAATTAAAATTGTTTTAATTTTAAATTATAGATTATTGTAAAAAATCTATTTCTAGATTATTTTGGATAAGAGTGTAATTATGAAAGACCTATTTTTCAATATTCATATTATTCCTCTTGTAACCAATATTTGATTTGGTCAAACAAATTTTTATTTAAACTCATATAAAACTAATTTTGATTGATTTAAATTATGAAAGATTGATCCATATTGGATTCCGAATCTCTCCCTTATTAGGAACCTACAACCCCTATATAAAGGGGGAGTTCTCCTTTGGTTCTTCACAACCAACACAATTTCTCCACAAATCAACCATAACCAATAGGCATCACCATCATCGTGCGTGTACCGTGTCGGTGCCCATGTTGCTTTCCATTATTTTTCTATTACAATTACAGTGTCTCCTCCTCTGTGTCCGACAATCTCGGACACGCGATCTCCATCCCAAAACCAAAACCTAACTGCCGCCACCGTGCCCCTGTTCTCGACTCCGCCCTGGCGAACACCTTCCACCAACCACCACCATCAGTAACATCAACACCACCAAAGAAAAATCATCACAACAAAACCCTAACCCTAGCTTACCGGACCGTCGATGACCATGCCACGCTTCGTCGGCAACGATCTCGCCGAACCCCGCCTCCCGCGAGAGTCACCACCGCCGCGTGCCTCTCCGGCGTTCCTCGTGCAGACCAAGGCCGCACGTTGCTCCGTCCTCGTGCACCACCGCGCTCGAGGTCTTCCGTTGCCCCCTCTTTCCATTTCTCCATCGAATTCGGAGCTTACGCCTCCACGCGCGCGGAGCCGCCTCCGGGAACTCCGCCTCGTCGGCGAGTGCACCAGCGCCGCTGCAGGACTCCGCGTCTCTCCGAAGCCGGAGCCGTGCCTCTCTCAAACGGCACTGTGCGCGACCAGCACAGCACCGGGCGGTGGCCTGACCACCACGATCCTTTCCGAAGGCTTCCCTCGCCTTCTCCCTTCCTCGCTCAACCTTTCCTTCGACTTCTTCTTCTTTTTCTTAGTTCTGAGAAGAAACCATATCACTCCTCTTTTGTTTTATTCTACTGCTGATTTCTCTCTCTTGTTCCTTTTCCAAACTTTATGCAGGACGAGAAGAACAGTGATTTTAGATATTTTGTTATTGTTATATTTGTAATATATATTATTAACATGTGTAGATAAGCTGGTATGCTTACATAAATTAAGTATGTATGTACACTATTAGGTTACTATTATCACTAATTTTATTTTGATATTAAGTAAGTAATATTGTTTAGCTTTATTGATATTAAATTGGTTAATTATTATTATATATTGAGATATTCCTGAAGTATATTATTGTATTACTTTATGATATTAAATATTGTTGTAATATTTTCTACAAGAAAATTATAGTTTTGATATAAAGATGATTTTATGACTTTCAAGTATTTATCTAAAACTATTTTACTAATAAGAATATATTTTTCAAACATAATAAATATTTTCAAAAATATTTATATATCTAAAACTTCTTCGATTATTAAAACTCGTCCCTGGCTAGTCACCTACTCCTATCTTCTTGCAAATCTCGAACTTCTTCATATCGTCCCTAGCTAATTTGGCTATTCTGAACTTAATGACATAATTCGTTCCATCGTCTGAAATCGTCTTGCGTAGCTTTGACTTCTGAGACTATTTTTGTGCCGACATGACAATATTGTGCCAGTCAGCTTCAAATCAAACCGAGGCAAGTATCACTATGACCTATGTTTCCTTTATTTTATACTGCATGTATCTTCGTGTCGTCTTTTCACTATTACTCCATTATGGTTCATAATTGTCATTGTTCATGATTACTATCGTGCACGAGAGTTAGAATCGGTTGGATATGCATACATGTTCATGTCTTACTCATTGTTTTCTATTGATTACAGTTTATCGTATTGCTAATGTTTATCGTAGTGGACATGTATTGTGAGTGAGTCGGGCGGGGGAATACAACGAGTAAGCATGTGGTCAACGAATCGAATACAGACCCCCTATACATTGATTGCATAATATCAGTCATGCACCACACGTATGACTGACGGATATCCCAAGCCGTCTACATGCTGAAAGTTGGTATTCTAAAACACACAGTACACGTGACTTAATTATTGTTGCTCTATTGTCTATTGTTCTTCTTTCGTCAAGTCTACCTTCTTATTGTCATCATGTCTTAGTGGTATGTCAAGTCTACCTTCATATTATTATCATGTCTCAAAGGTACTTTCTTATCATACAATGTCATACCTATACTCATCTTCAGTTAAATTTCTTTTATCGTTCCTTCATGCTTGTATAATATATTGTGTAATGTAGTGTTATGGTGATCTTGCTCCAATCCTGACTGGATAACTATTTTTCAGTTGACAGATTCTTGATGACTATTCTCGATGACTTGCTCTCTTGCTTTGGGTTCCTTCGGGTAGAGTTAGAGCTATCTTGGAGGCCAACCATAGATTCTAGAATAGAATAGTCACATGTAGCGGGTTTGTATCTGTATGCAAATTTGAATGTATCATTGGAATTGTAATTAAAATAATTATTGTGAATGAGCAAAATAGAGATATTTGTTATATTTGAGATTTATATTGAGCCCAGACAGCGTACTACCGCCGATGCTGCGGCGTAGGCTGGACTTGGCCACGTATTCGTATCCCGAAAAGCGGGAGCGGGTCGTGACAAGAAGCGCGCAGGTTGGCCAGTTGTGCGGGCACTATAAAGTGCGTAGGACGACGAGATGCGCTGGGCACTAAACAGTGCGCCGAACGACGAGATGCTCCGGCTGCTACAGGGCCTTCTTCTCCACCAATGCTGAGAGCCATGGCCAAGAAGAACCCAAGAACTTCCAAGGTCCATAGAACTCTCATTCTAAGCCAAAATGGGACTTCCATAGGTCAAAGTGGGGTAGAACGAAATTCTCTACAACATGGAACCATCAAAACTTGAAAATAAAGAAGTTTGATAGATCAAAACCACCAAAATCTGAAAATGACTAATTTTTAGATCTACAAAAATTAAAGCTTCAAAATAGAAAATGACAAGTTCTAATGTGTCTTAGAAACATGAGAAGAAGCTAATAGAACAATAAAAATAGGTTCTCTTGTGGAAGCAAGTTGCACTTGCCTATGGAGGAGGAGGGGTTTTAATGGAGAAGGAAGAGGAGTTATGGAGAATAATTAGGTGAGAGAAAAGTGGTTGGATTTATAAAGGGGGATGGTGGTAGGTAGCGGTTTTTCTCCATGATGAACCAACCAAATAAACCAAGCCTACTCCAAAATGAACCAAGCTAGACCATTACATGCCATGATGAACCTAAACAAGATTAAACCAAAATTAGCTAGCCAGGCAGGAAAAATAAAAATACATGCCAGGATTCCGTATACGCATACTGAAAATACGTAGAACGAAAAACGGGGGTGACAATGATGAAAGGACTAAATTGCCCCTCTCTCTATAAGAGAGGAGGAGGTCCCATGTTGGGTGTGGAGCAACCGGTTGTTCCAACGGCAACCCCACCTCCAGATCCTCTTGCACCGCCCCTTCCTCCGTCGCCTCCGCTCCATCCTCGCCCACGCCGTCGTCGCCGGCCTCTTCCGCAACCCCTTCGTCACAAGCAGCCTCCTCCACCGCGTCGCCGACGTCGATCCTTCCTTCGCCGCCTCCCTCTTCTCCGCAATGACCAACTCCAACCCATTCTCCTTCAACACCGACATCGCCATCTCCGTCGACCCACTCTCCATCTACTCTCAAATGCTCCGCCGTCGCGTCCCTCCCGACTCCCACACCTACACTTCCTTGCTCAACACCTCCGCCGCCACCAGGTCGCTCTACGCACACGCCCTCCTCCTCGGATTCCGGTCTGACCCCTTCGTGCAGACTGTCCTGCTCATCGCTTACTCCCGACGCGGCTCCGCCGACCACGCCCTGCGAGTATTCGACGGAATGCCGCACAGGGACGTCGTCTCCTGGACCGCCGCCGTCTCGGGCCTCACCGCCCTCGGACGTCCCGCGACGGCCCTGCGCGTCTTCGACTCCATGAGGCTCCACGCTGCCCCGAACGCCGCCACCGTGGTCTTTGCCGTGTCCGCCTCCGTCGGGCTCGTGTCCCTGGCGCTGGCCCGATGCCTGCACGCCTACGTCGAGAAGGCCGGATTCGGAGGCCGCGTCTCCGTCCGGAACTCCCTTGCGCTGGCCCGGTGCCTGCACGTCTACGTCGAGAAGGCCGAGTTCGTGTCCGTGCCATTTTGGCACGGGTTATCCACTAGTATTGATATAGCGGAGAGAGGTAACCAAGTTTACAGGTTTAGCTGGTCAAGGGCTTTTGAAAAATATTCTTTAAACATTTTTCTTATGTTAATTGACTCCCAAAAAGTTTAGGCGATGACATCTCTCATTATGTGGCATCTGACATGGAAAGTGACATGACAGCTGACATGTCATGTTTTAACCCAAAAATTATTTACCCAAAAAATTTATTGTTAATGTTAATGCTAATGCTAATTTTAATTTAATGTTAATATTAATTTTAATATTAATGTTAAAACTAATATTAATTCTAATTAATGTTAATATTAATATTCATATTCATGCTAATTTGAAATTAATATTAATTTTATTATTAATTTTAATGTTAATGCTAATTTTAATTTAATGTTAATATTAATTTTAATGTTAATGTTAAAGTTAATATTAATGTTAATTCTAATGTTAATGTTAATTTTAATATTAATGCTAATGTTAATCAGCTAAACATGTAAACTTTTTTTTTTTTGAAATCACACTCACACACACAATTGGGGGGCTCGAACCTTGCCGGCCCCTCCGGGTGTCCGCTCTAATACCACTAGGCTAGAGAGCTCGGACTAAAAATGAGCTAAACATGTAAACTTGGTTACCTCTTTCCGTCACATCAGTATTTTCTAGTAATGAGCTAGTACTAAGCTAGCCATAGAACAATTTCTTTATAAAAAAAAGTGGAAAAATATATTTTCTTTTCCTTTTACTTGAGCGTATATTCAAGTGCATGTTTTTGGATTTTTGGTTAGGTTCCAAGGCCAATCAAGACTAACCCTATCCCGCGTATCAAGGGCCATATTGGTTTCCATTTGAAATGATAAGTTCTATTTCAAACTACAATGAGAATCAGACATTTGTTTGTTTGAGGTTTTGACCAAGACGCTGACATAAATAACAAATACTCAATTTTAAAATAAAATCAAACTAAAAGCCCAATTTTTTTTTGTCAAACTAGCTAACTTTGTTATATGTACTCTCCATAAGTTATGCTATAGCGTACACCATAGGAAAAAAAAAATCAAAGAACGTTCCATTTTACCAATATAGAAATGGTTCGACAGTTTGATGGAGTTTACATGTATGATTTTGTGGAAGAGAATCTCGATTACGTTCCAAGGGAGTGTTTAGTATGCTAATTTTCTTTTTATTTATAGATAAATTTAGGGTGTGAAATATATTTCCATACCTGGTTTAGGTCCTAAAAAATTATTTTTGGAAATGTGAATGCTCCGATAAACAATTTGCCCACAAAAAATGAGAATTTTATCCCTTAGGAATGTATGATTTTTTTTTTGCTCCGATAAAATATTTTTTGTTTTCTATGTACTCTTTAAAAAAAATGGTTTTCTTTTTTTTTCATTTTTTATCCTTTTTCATTTTTAAAATTTTTTTTTATTCTTCTTTCATTTTTTAGAATGTTTTTTTAATCTATTTTTAATTTTTTAAGAATTTTTTGGTTTTTTTTTTCCTTTTTTTTTTCTTTTCTCATTTTTTAAGAATGTTTTTTTATATTTTTTTCAGTTTATTAAAATATGTGGGAGATTGTTGATGTTAATTAGGCCATCTCCAATGGGGGTCCTATATTTCTATGGTAGAAATCCATTTTAGAAAAAAAAAATTCTCCCGATGATGGTTTCTATCTCCATTTCTATCCTATGTGACAATGATGTAGGATAGAAAATTTCTATGAGAATTTCTACATGTAAAAACTCTCATAGAAACTCTCTATCTCTCATGACAATTATTATTGGGTCCCACACTATTAAATTGGTCATTTTATTTTGTGACACCTAAGATGAAAATAGAGAACGAGAGTATTTTTTTTGTGTGTGTATAATTTCTATGTAGAAACTCTTCAAACTAGGATAGAAATCTTCTTAAAGTACAATGACAACTAGGATAGAAACTCAATTTTAGAAATCACCATTGGAGATGGCCTTATATTACTCTCTAGAAAGTGGTCCCACATCCATTGGTCAAATTATAAGATGTATTTCAATATAAGATATTTATTTAATTGATTTGCACACATGGCGAGTAGTAGCACATGTGGTTGGTACGGTAGAGTTTTGGCTAGAGGCCGAAGTTCAAATCATTTAAGGCCAGGGTCGGTCCAGAGATTTTTAGGGCCCAGGACAAAATTTAAAATGATGTCCCTTTTTAAAAAAAATTGAAACCATTTTTAAAAAAAAATACTTCCAACAAGCCTTGAACCCATGACCTTTTACGTAATAAGTATAAGTAAAAGACCAACTATACTAAGTAAGTTACTATGTCGCTTTGTATGAACACTAATATTTAACATACTATAAAGGTTATATATATATATATATATATATATATATATATATATATATATATATATATATATATACTAGCATACGTGCACGTGCCATGCATGTATTTTAACATTCTTTTAATTAACTAATGAAGACTCTTTAGGAAGACCAAAGGGTAGTCTTCTTAATTACTAAATTGTCCTTATTAAAATTTTATATATATATATATATATATATATATATATATATATATATATATATATATATATATATATATAAATTATTTTCAAAGCCCTCCAAGCCCATGGGCCCTGCGCGGTCACCATGGGCCAGGGTCGGCCTTGTCTAAGGCCATATCCAAAGGAAAGATAGTAGAAACTCATTTTAGAAAGAAAAAAAAAACCTCAAATCTCAATAGAGATTTTTATAACAATTTCTCACCTATGTGGCAGATGTAGGATGGAGAGTTTATATGAGGATTTCTACATGTAGAAATTCTCATAGAAATTTTTTCTCTCATACAATTAAAATTTGACCCAAATACACTAAATTGATCCTTTTAGTTGTTGTCGCGTAGGATAGAAATTCAGAACCATTGGAGAGTGTTTTGTGCAATTTCTATATAGAAACTCTACCAACATTACGATAGAAATTTCCATAAAGTACAATAACAAGTAGGATACAAACCCAATTTTAGAAATTCCCATTGGAGATGGCTTAAGAAACATTGAATTTTGTCACTTATTTCTTGAAAAAATTTCTTAGGAGCTAAGCGCGGCTCGAACTCGGACGTGGATATAAAGTGACACTTTGATGGCACATCGAGTGGGAGATGGTGCTTTTATGTGTCATTGCGTATGTTCAACATGGTGCAGCAAGGCGTAGCAGCGTGTAGTAGCATGGTCTAGCGGGCCACTGCTTCAACGTGACTGCTGGTTCCGCTAGAACTTGGGTTCCAACGTTTAGGCTTCTCCTGCTGGACCTTGGTTCTAGCATGGGAGCTGCTCTTGCTGGATCAGATTGCTAGCTTGGGAGTTGCTCCTGCTGAACGTAGCTTCCAACGTGAAAGCTGCTCCCGCTTGACCTGGGTTCTAGTGTTGTTGATGCTCCTACTGGACTTGAGCTCCAGCGTGGCAGGTTTAGTGTGCTACAGCATTACCATTTTTGCTTCGTAACTACCCACTTATTGGGGGTTAACCATCCACTTAATAGGGTTATTCTCCGAATTAATTGTCCATCATGGAAGCTATGGCGGCTAGGGGGTTGGCTCCCTATATATGCTCCTGGTTTTGCTCTTAGTAAGATATTTGAGAACATAGATAACGAGAGGAGAGTTTGCAGCAGCCGTGGAGCCATAAAGCTCTATCTGAGTGTTGTCCAATTTCTGAAGGGTGATAAGTGAGCATTCCGGAAGTTCAACTCTTTGAATTGCTTCCTAAATCAGAATGACGGAAATGGTCGAATCTTATTTTGAACAACGATGATCTTCATCTCCCAACAAGTTATCTTCTTCAGTTTCTTCTTCTTGATTGTTGTTGTAGCAACGAATTTGCCAGTTAATTTTTAAAGCATTCTACTTCTAGCAACTTATATTCTTCCACTTCGAGTCGGTGTAATTTTGAAGTTGTAATTACAGTTTGTTTAAAAGTTGTACAATTTTCTGTAACTGCTATAACATTATTGATTTTCTTGCTCCCGATTTCTCATCTACGTCTGTAAAGCCTTTTTGGCAGTATTTTAAAAATCGGCCTAGGCGTTAGGCGCCGGCCCACCGCACCGAAAATCCCCTAGGCGGTGAGCTAGGCAGCTAGGCGGGCCTAGGCGCCCCTAGGCAGCCATATTTTTTAATTTTTTTTTTGATTTTTTGATTTTTTTTTTTTTTTGTTTATTTAGTTGTATTTTGGATATTTGTTTGGGTTTTAAGATAGTATTTGGATTTTAGAACATTGAAATTTTAAATTTGAATTTTCAAATTTCAATTTCAAATGTCAAATTTTCTAAAATTTCAAAAAAAAAAAAAAAAATATAGGCGGACTAGGCGCTAGGTAGACCTCCGCCACACCGAATCCGCCTAGCAATTTTTAGAACACTGCTTTTTGGGAGGTGAAACAACGTTTAAAACAGACATTCCGAAATGATATTATTAATATATAAACACGATCACGGTTATCCTGGACTGTGTTCCAGAAACGTAGCATGCCAACTTGATAGAAGGAAAATGGCAAGTATACAATCAAATGCTTACAACCTTCTTACACTCATTCTCTCCCACCTCTTACACATAAGTCCCATCGGATCTCACCTCCCTGTTACATGTGCTCCATCCGACCCCACCATTTTCTCCCCAAGTTCGATACATGTGGTTATAAAGAAATTGTAACATTTGGTTGTAGGCATAGCAATGCTCTTGATAGATCCCACCTTACTTTTTTAGTTGTGGGCCACTATATGCTTACAAAAAATATTCACATTAGCGGAACTACTAAGGTACTGTTTGGGAAGGGTGGAAAATGGGAGGAAGAAAAAAGTTGAGGAAAAAGTGAGGAGAAAATTTTAAATGATGGTGTTTGGAAAGGGGGAGAGAACATGGAGGAGGAAAATTTGAGAGGAAAAAGTAGGTGGGTCCCACCAAAAAAATTTCCTCCCAAATGTGGGAGGAAAATGGAGAGAGATGAGAGGAATTTGAGTGAATTTACCCCACCACCCCTCAAAAAGTTAATATTAAATCATCATTTGAGAATATTAAGGAGGAAATAGTAATTATACCTATATCCATAAACAAATAAAAAATTATTTTTAAACTTTTCCTTCCCCTACTTTTTGTCCATCCAAACAAAGGAAGGAAAAATTAACTTTCCTCCATTTTCCTTCCCCTCCATTTTCCTTCCCCTCAAATTTTCCTCTCCCTCCCCCCAAATGTTCCCAAACACAGTGTAAAGGGCTGGGATGGGATCCATCTCGTCCAAACAAAATTACTTTTTTTTTTCATATATTTTATGTGAGTCAGCTCACCTTAAATTTCTGACTCCGCCCAAGCGTCTCAACGAATTGCCACTGAATGGGTTGGTGGTTCCGTCCTCCCACCCTCTTTGCTTCACTTCGATTATTTTAATATAAATTTAAATTTAAAACATTTAAATATAGAATAATACTATTTGTTCTTTCAAATTGTATCTCTAAATCGTTCCTCCTTACGTGGCAGCTGACGTGGCATGTTGATAAGACAGCTGACGTGACAAATTTTAAAATTAAAATTAACATTAACATTAAAATTAATATTAATGCTAACATTAACAATAATATTAATATTAACATTAAAATCAACATTAACATTAATTAATATTAATTAATATTAATATTAACATTAAATTAATATGGACAAAATTGGATAATTAACTTTTTTGGTTAAAATTTGCCATATCATCGGCTATGTCAGATGACACATAATATTATTTAACATGCCACATCAGCTTTCACATAAAGAGGAATGTATTAGAGAGACAATTTGAAGGTACGAATAGCATTACACTCTTAAATATATTCTATAATACTAAATGTATTCATGCTCATTTTGCATCGTTTTCTATTTTTTTTCTAGTATTTGTAAACACCACCCATTAACACAAATACCGCTCGGCCATTGGCTATACCATTCGTGTCAGTGGCCAACAATTCTCTTCACTCTCCCTTCATCTGCACATTGTAAAAATTTCAAAGTTTCTTGCTATGTTCTTCCCTCTCCTTCCTCCTCTCCGTTGCTTCTGAATTCTCCATCACTTTCCTATCTCTCTCCCTCGTCCTCGACAATCATCAAGATTACTCGCACGCGCGCACGATGTCAGTTGTCGACCTATCGGTGAACCTATCATCCTTTAAGCCCATCACGAAAATATGTTACGACAATAACTTGGTGACTTCTCAAGGCGTCTTCCTCGGTCACAACCCCCTCTTATTCTCTCTCCCGACTCTTCTCCTCGAGATGTCTCTCATCTTTCTCAGCTCCACCATGGTACACTGCGTCCTGCAGCGCCTCGGCCAGCCTAAGGTCATCTCGCACATTGTGGTAAGACACACAGCTATTTTGCCTTAGCATACAAAATATTATAATAACAATTTAAATTTTTTTGAGTTGCACCTCATCTATTTTATCCAAAATCAAGGTGCACCACATCCAATTACTATAATGCAAAACATCTTTCACTTTTGACGGAAACTGTCCTTCGCTAACGGTCAACTGCTTTGACTAATTTTTTTTGACAAAAATACTCTCATCTTCTTCCTCACGACCCTCGTTCCACACCTCCGCACCCCCCGTCGCGCGGCACACACCAGCCGGCAGCTACTGCGGCCGTCGCTGCCGCCTCGTCGCTGCTGCCACAACCGCTGCACTGCGGCTGCCGACGCCGCCGCTGCACTGTTGTTGCTGCCACTGCTGTCGTCGCCGCCGCGGTGGGGAGGGAGCTGCGATGAGCAGCAGAGGCGAGCGGAGGAGGGGTGTATTGCATTATAAAAATTGTGTAGGGTGCATTTTAAATTTGGATAAATAAAGTGAGATACAAGTCAAAAAAATTCTAAAATTTTTGAAAGCGATATATAGAACTTATGAAGGTTTTAAAAACAATTAATGTGCGGTAACTTTATATGGTCAATTCTTTTAAGGAGTTAATTTTGTGCACAGACGGGAATACTGCTGGGCACAACGTTCTTGAGCCGCAGCATGGATTTCTCCGCGACCGTCTTCCCGGCGCGCGGCATGTTCATCCTCGACACCTGCTCCCTCTTCGGCCTCATCCTCTTCCTCTTCAACGTCGGCGTGAAAACGGACCTCAGCCTGCTCCGCAAGGCCGACAAGCGGGACGTCGCCATCGCCGTCTGCAGCTCCATCCTCCCCCTCGCCCTCGTCTGCCTGGTCATCCTGGTCTCGCACGGCACGGGTGAGTTCCAGAAGGCGAGCGTCGTCTTCTACCTCGCGCAGCGCCTCTCCCTCTCTTCGTTCCCCGTGATGAGCGAGGCGCTCGAGGAGCTGGGGCTGCTCAACTCCGACCTCGGCAGGGTGGTCATGTCGTCGACGCTCATCGCGGACGTCGTCAGCTGGGTGCTGATCGTCGGCAACACGACGGTGATCCTCATCGTGCAGATAAAGACGCCGCAACTGGCAGTGGCGACGTGCGTCTCCGTGGTAGCGTTTGCGCTCTTCGCCGCGTACGTTGTGCACCCCTTGGCGGTGCGGCTCACCAAGAGGGTGCCGGCGGGGGAGTTGATCGGAGAAGGTACTTTCGTGGTGTTGATGGTCGCTGCGTTGACGTCCGCATTCATTACAGAGCTCGCTGGGTGGGTAATGTTTAACACAAACCTAGCTAAATTTTGATTAGACCGTTATAATTGATAGTGTGTCACTTAAGTTCGTTCTAATAGTTCCTCAAACTACTAGTGTTTCCACTTGTCCTTATTTTAAATGGCATCGGAACTATTACATTGCATTATTATGGGATTTTTATTAGTAAATAATTAGTATTGTTTTCTTAATTAATATTAATAATTAGCATTACTAAATAATTAGTAATAAGTGAACAATTATTAATTTAGTTAGTCCAATTAACTAAATTTTTGTTACTATTATAACATTTTTTTTTCTATACCAATTTTTTACTATTTGATATCTAAACACAGAAGTATAAATTTGATCACATACAAAATCTCTCTCTGTCCAAACGTTCGAAGTCGAATTTTAAAACAATTAGAACTAACATAAAATTCAAATATGCATGAAAAACACTTTCACATTTTATGTATACAATTTATCACTTCATTCTCACGACAACCAAACACAGCTCCTTAGTAGATGACGTGACAAACATCCAGACCCGTCGGTTAAATTTGTTTTTAACTCCATCGGCCATCTACGAAATATAAATTCATTTTGATAATTCAAAATTAAAAACATATACAATAATAATAATAATAATAATACAAAAGAAGCTGTGAATTACAGGTTCCATCCAGTTATGGGGGCAATCTTCATAGGGATCATGATACCGGGAGGGATGCCCATCGGAGCGACGTTGACGGAAAGGCTCAACCCGTTCCTCGAGCTGCTTGTGCCGCTGTACTTGGTGCTCGCCGGCTACAGAACCGCCTTGTGGGACATCACCGACTGGGAACCCTTCTTCTACGTTCAGAGGATCTTCTTCATTTGCTACGTGGGGAAGATCGCCGGAACGGTCGGGGCGGCAATCTACTTCAAGACGCCGTTGCGCGATGCCATCACCATGGGACTAATGCTGAACATCAAGGGGATAATGGAGGTCTGGTTCTTTAATACTTCCGGTGACGAAGAGGTAACTAATTAATTAATTAATGGCGCCTAACATGTTAATAGTTCATTATGAATTTATAATTAAAATTCATTTTTAACCGTTTATGAAACGAACAGGTGGTGAACTCTAACCACTTCACCTTCCTCATGCTCTCCCTCCTCGTCAGCACCAGCATCACCACCATGCTCGTCAAGTTCATCTACGACCCCGCTATCCGCTATGTCGCCACCAAGCGCCGCACCGTGCAGCACGCGAAGCCCCACTCACACCTCCGCATCCTCGCCTGCGTCCACAACGACGACCACGTCGCCCCTCTCATCGACATCCTCGAGGCTGCCTACCCCTCTGCCCGCTCCCCGCTCTCCCTCCACCTCCTCCACCTCACCGAGCTCGTAGGCCGTGCCAGCTCCGTCCTCCGACCTTACAAGAACCGCCGCACCACCGTCTCCTCCCTCTCCGACCGCATCTTCAGCGCCTTCCGCTACTTCGAGCAGCAGCACCCCTGCGGCGCGGTCTCCGTCCACCCCTTCGTCGCCATCTCCCCCGTCGCTACCATGCACAACGACGTTTGCTCCCTCGCCCTCTCCAGCAAGTGCCACCTCATCATCCTCCCCTTCCACAAGCACTCCGACGGCGCACGCGAGACCGGCAGGGCCTCTCTCCAGAACCTCAACCGCAACGTGCTCGACTTTGCCCCGTGCTCCGTGGCCATACTCGTCGACCGTGGAGGCTCCATCGCGTGCGCCCAGACCAACCACCTTCTCCAGCGCGCGGTGGTCTACTTTCTAGGCGGGAGCGACGACCGCGAGGCGCTGGCAGTCGCGATGCGGATGGCTGAAGGGGAGGTGGCAGTGACAGTGGTCAGGTTCCGGCCTAGGAACGACGAAGGCCACAAGGAGGTCGACGAGCAGGACGAGGAGGCCGTCAAGGAGTGCAGGACTAAGTACGAGGATGGCGAGGGGGTGGTGTTCGTCGAGAAGAAGGTGGCGGACGGGGAGGGTACGGTGGCGGTGATGATGGGCATGAACGAGAAGTTCGATATAGTGATTGTGGGGAGGAGGAAGGGGATGGATTCGGTGCTGACGTCGGGACTGTCGGCGTGGAGTGAGTACCCAGAGTTGGGGACCCTAGGCGACACGCTGACGACGTCAGAGTTCGGGGGAAAGATGGCGATACTGGTGGTGCAGCAGCAGGAGAGGGTTGGCCAAGACGGTGGCGATGGGAAGTGTTTGTAGCTTAGTAGGAGGCAGGATACCATGTAGTACTGTGTAGTAGTTTGCTCTCCAGTTGCAGTGCAGTTATGGAACTAATCAGAAATTGTAGTTGAAATAGGCTGGTTGTGGACTGATTCACATATAAAAAAACAAAAATTTGTATATAGTCTGCATTCATCATCCATTTTATTTTTGGATAATACTAATATCTGTTGTGTGGACAATTAGCTCAACCTCTCAATGTATATCAATGTGTATCAATCTATCTACAAGCTATTCCAACCTCTCTTTATATAGGAAGAGAGAGGTTGGGAGTTACATAATGAAAGGTCACTTAGGAGTTACAAAATGAAGAGTCATGAGTTACAAAATGAAGAGTCACCATGATTCACCATGATGAGATGAGTTACAACACTCCCCCTTGGCTCTTCACAAACTCTGCTTGTAAACACCTCTGAGCTTCTTTGTCTGTCTGTAGCTTGCAGATTCAAAAATGACCACTTACTTGTGCCTCGTTAAAACCTTGCCAAAGAAAACCCAGTAGGAAAAAAACTTTGGTCGAAGGACAAAAGAGTACACACAGGTCAGTGTGATGGGGGTAAACTAACCATTGCAAAGGTGCCTCGTCAAAACCTTGTCAGGAAAAACCTAGTGGGAAAAAATCGCTGATCGAAGGACAAAAGAGTACACGATGGTTTAGAAGTATACACTGGATACTCCCCCTGATCACAATAGTCCTTAGTGAATAAGAGATTTGAAATGTGTCTCGTTAAAAACCATGCCAAGGAAAACCCAGTGGAAAAAACTTTGGTCGAAGGGAAAAAGAGTACACAAGCATACATCAGGATGCTTCTCTTTTCACTCGCACTCGACAGGGTGCGGGATATACGCACAACAGGGCGTTTGGAGGCGCTCGTTGGGGCGCTCCCCCTCACATGCACACAACAGGGTGCAGGAAACATGTTTCATTTAGGCTAGCTCTGAAAGCTTCCTAAGTCCAATCGCTCTGACATGTTTCTGGAACGTGGCAGTGACTTGGTGAACAAGTCTGCACGGTTATTCTCCGATCCAATGTGTTGCACTTCAATCTTCTGAAGCGCTTGTTGTTCATGTGTAAAGAACAACTTGGGCGATATGTGCTTGGTAGCATCCCCTTTGATGTAACCATGTTTCGCTTGATCAATAACAGCGGTATTGTCCTCATAGACGACAACAGGTTCATCTGGGTCATATGGAAGATCACATGTACTTCGAATATGGCCAATAACAGCTCGAAGCCATACACACTCTCTAGTCGTCTCATAGAGCGCGAGTAGCTCAGAGTGGTTCGTTGAAGTAGCCACTAAGATCTGTTTGTGAGACCTCCAAGAAATCGCCGTGTTCCCAATGGTAAAGACATAACCAGATTAGGAACGCCCCTTGTGCGGATCAGATAAGTATCCCGCATCGGCGTAGCCAACAAGTGTCGCGTTGGTTCGAGTGCCAAGAGCGTTGGACTCACTCAAAACCGCATAGGGATAGAACAAGCCCAAGTCCGTAGTACCCTTAAGGTAGCGGAAAATGTCTTTTATGCCATTCCAATGGCGGCGTGTTGGCGCGGTGCTGTGTCGAGCTAGACAATTCACAGCAAACGAGATGTCCGGTCTAGTACATTGGGCCAAGTACAATAAAGCGCCTATTGCACCCAGATAAGAGCACTCAGGACTCAATATCTCTTCGTCGTCCTCCTTTGGACGGAATGGGTCCTTAGTAATGTCTAGAGAGCGGACGATCATGGGAGTAGCGGACGGCTTAACGTCAAAATGACTAAAGCGTCTCAACACCTTTTGGGTGTAGTTCGCTAGATGGACAAGAATTCCATCTTTACGGTGCTCGATCTGCAGGCCGAGGCAAAACCGTGTCTTCCCAAGATCCTTCATCTCGAATTCCCTCTTCAGGATATCAGCAGTTTTTGACAAGTCTTTTTCGGTTCCTATGAGATTCATGTCATCTACATAGACCGCGATGATTGCGTATCCTGAAGTGGATTTCTTTATGAACACGCATGGGCAAAGTTCGTTATTAACGTATCCCAAACCGATCAAGTATTCGCTTAGGCGGTTATACCACATTCGTCCGGATTGTTTCAATCCATATAGCGAACGCCTCAGTCTAATCGAGAACGCGTTCCGTGGTCGGGAACTACTTGATTCAGGCATCTTTAGTCCTTCAGGGACTCTCATGTATATCTCTGTGTCCAGATCCCCATAGAGATAGGCTGTGACCACATCCATGAGCTGCATATTCAGTTTTTCGGAAACTACTAAACTGATTAAGTAGCGGAACGTTATAACGTCCATTACGGGAGAATATGTCTCCTCGTAATCAATTCCAGGACGTTGTGAGAAGCCTTGCGCCACAAGGCGAGCCTTGTATCGCACAATCTCATTTCTCTCATTACGCTTCCTTAGGAAAATCCATTTGTGACCAACTGGTTTAACATTGGGTGGTGTTGGAGCAACAGGTCCAAACACGTTTCTTTTCGCTAAGGAGTCTAGTTCAGCCTTGATTGCTTGTTTCCATTGTGACCAGTCCGTTCGTCGTAGACACTCGGCAACACTACGAGGTTCCATGTCATCATTGTTCATAACGTCAGTGGCCACTGAGTATATGAACACATCATCGATGACAGTTTCATTTCGCTTCAAGATATCGTCTAAGCTAGCATACTCGACGGATATTTCGAGGTTATCGGCATAATTAGGAATAGGCGTTTCATCTGGAACGCGCTCTTCTAATACATCGTCGTGATCCTTAATGATCTCATGTGGCAAAACGCTTTTAACAAGATTTCTCCGCTTCTGGGGCAGAACATCTTTGGAACCAACCGGTCTTCCCTTCTTCTTGGGAATAGCGGCGGACTGGACGGCCGATGGCAGCGTCCTTTGCTCGACGGGTTCGACCGGAGCAACATGTTTCACAGGAACATGACGTCTCTCAGGGACGTCTATCCTTGCAGGCACATTTGTAGCAGGTATAATTGATCTCGTGACTTTTGCTAGGTCGCTAAATGCGTCTGGCATTTGATTTGCAATATCTTGCAGACCTAGAATCCTATGCACTTCCTTATCACTATGTGCAGAGGGGAGATCATGATGAGCAAAAGCGGGCACATGCCACGCTAATTCATGTCGTTACTCATCAACGTTAGCGTGCATTTCTCCCCCCAACGACGGAAAGATTGCCTCATCAAAGTTACAATCCGCGTGTCTCGCGGTAAAGAGATCGCCTGTCAAGGGCTCTAAATAGCGAATGATGGACGGGGAGTTATAACCGACATATATTTCCCGTCGCTTCTGAGGTCCAAATTTTGAACGCCTTATCGGCTCAATTGGAACATTGACTAGGCACCCAAACACGCGTAAATGTGAGATGTCAGGCTCACATCCAGTAACCAGCTGGTACGCGGAAAGTGGTTGGGTGGCCATGGGCCTCAGACGGACCAAATTTGCGGCGTGCAAAATTGCATAGCCCCATGCAGATAGTGGGAGTTTGGTGCGCATAACCAAGGTCCGCGCTATCACTTGCAGTCGCTTTATAAAAGCTTCCGCTAGGCAATTTTGGGTATGAACATACGCAACAGGGTGTTCAAGATTTATTCCCAAAGTCATGCAATAATCATCGAAAGTCTTCGATGTAAACTCCGCGGCATTATCAAGTCTAATAGACTTTATCGGATAATCCGGATGGTTTGCCCTTAACTTAATGATCTGGGCGAGGAGTTTAGGAAACGCTGCGTTTCGGGTGGACAACAACACTACGTGTGACCATCTAGTCGATGCATCAACCAAAACCATGAAGTATTTAAATGGTCCGCATGTTGGTTGGATTGGTCCACAAATATCTCCATGAATTCTCTCAAGGAATTGGGAAACCAATCTCGTAGGTTTCACATGGAGTGGCTTAAGATTCGTCTTCCCAATCGAGCAAGCTTGGCATAGGCTTTTCGGATTTATAACGAAATTTTTTTCTCCAAGAGGATGCCCATGTGATGCATTCATAGTGCGAAGCATCGTATTTTGACCCGGATGACCCAGCCGGTCATGCCATAGCATAAAAGTCCTCTCATCAACTGGCGCTCGGCGAATGATGAGATTACTCTCGATGTGTTGTATCGTAGTGAGATACAAACCACTTGAAAGACATTTCAACTTCTCCAAGATACGCTTTTGGCCGTACTGAGTGGAGGTAATGAAAAGATACTCGAAGCCATGTTCTCGAGCAGTTTCAACATGAAATCGGTTTTCTCGAATATCCTTAAAACTCAGTAAGGTACGACTGGACCTTGGAGAATATAAGGCCTCTGATACTTCAACGGGAGTACCATTGGACAACGAAAAATGGGCTTTGCCAAAACCTTGAACAAGGGTTGAGGGTCCCGAAATGGTTGTCACTGAGGTTACTTTAGGCGTATAGGAGATAAAGTATGATTTATCTCTCAAGATAGTGTGAGTCGTTCCACTATCAACCAGACAATCTACTGCCCCGTGGTCCATGCCTATAAGTAAAGAAAATTAAAGTTTGTCACACGTTTGAGGAAAGTGCTCGAAATAGAACTTTAATTTATCGAGAAAACAGAAAATACAAACCACCAAAAGTTTCATGACTTAAATCAAATATAGAGAGATAATGAAGATTCATTCTTCCATTTCTGCTACAAAATCGGGGGTCTCAAGATTTAGATTTTCGCACTCGTTGACCAGATTTGCTTCGACCCGGCGCCCCTTGTGATAGTTATCAACTTCTTGGGGGGTCGCCCTGCAAGTCCGTTGCATATGACCATAAGCACCACATTTGTAGCAGAGAGTAGGCGCTTGGCCTTCCACTCTCGCTTTGGGACGACTGGCCCGTTGGTTCTTACCATGAGACTGCCTAGGAGTCAAAGGTCCTTGGTTCTTGTTAGAACCTCGCTTTGGGTGGCGAGACTTAAACTCGCCTCTGTTCCTTGGCTGGGACGACTGGCCCTTGTCTCGTTTCCATCGTGGATTTGGTCCACGGAGAGCGTTTGCATCAGGCATTGGAATTGTCTTTGTTCCAGCAGGACGAGAATTGTTTCTCATTAAAATGAGACTGTTCTTCTCGTCTAGTAAAAGCTGGGTGATGAGCTCGGAAAACTTGGTGAACTTAGACTGACGGTATTGCTTTTGGAGCAAGTTGTCAGTGGAAGGAAATGTGGTGTATGTTTTCTCCAATAGATCACTGTCAGTTAATATCTCACCGCAGTATTGGAGAAGTGATCGAATCCTGCAGACTTCATTGTTGTAATCAGTTACACTCTTGAAGTCTTGGAAGCGCAGGTTCAACCAGTCATGGCGTGCTTCAGGTAGCCATATGGTCTTCTGGTGGTCGAAGCGCTCTTTCAGAGAGTCCCATAGCGTCTTCGGCGAGGAGATTTCAATGAACTCCGACTTCATGGCGTCAGATAAATGCCTGCGGAATAGAATCATCGCTTTGGCGTTCATTGAGCGAGTGACTTCCACTTCACGCTCTTCCTCGTTATAGATGACGTCCAAGAGGCCCTGCGCATCTAGATGGTTCTGGATGTCTTGCGTCCAGTCCAAGTAGTTCTTGCCAGAGGCTTCAAGGATGGGAAAATCAATCTTGATCGACATTTTTTACAACAGGAGAAAAAATCTTGATCAGTCAACCTATAAAACGACAGGTTTATATGAATTTGGTTTGTATAAGCAACAACAAACAATCGTAAATAAAAACAACGGTTTTGAAAAAACGATTTTTGTTTAAAATTATCTTATATCGATCGACGGGCCGATATAGAGAGGTCAATAAGTTTCTTGCAAAAATGCATAATTATAAATACAATTTGAGCAAAAAAATAATATTCGTTTAACCCCTTTCAGTAGCTCTACGTGAATATGACCAGGCAGAAAAATGAGGGAGGAGGGTCACCGGGGACCACTTAAAAACCAAGCCCCCAAGTTCTTTCTGACATCATACCCAAATAGGTGAGCCTATTCGGAGAGACTTCGTAAAACTTTTGTCAAATGTAAGAATAAATAAAAAATTTCAAGAAATTCACGCTATTTGCGAACTGTGCAAAATATGTGACAATTTAGTGCGTGCTCAAAATGAGCGTTGCCTTTGAAAAATTATTAACCAAAAAGGTTATTTTTGGGAGACCCAAATTTGGCGGTGCCAGAATTTGTTTATGTAGCTAAGACAATTTTTCAATTTTCACGCCATTACGCTAAAAAAAACGTACAACATAAGTAGGCAACAACACACAAAAGAATTGGTGCCTAAGCAAGCGGCACCAAAAAAATGTCAACTATTTTTCCGACGTCTAATGAAGCGACGCCAAAAAAAATAGCGAGAAAAAAATACAATTTTTACTACCCATCTGTTACAATAATTCACTGAGTAACATAAAAAAAAAATGCTATTGAGGTACTTGTCGGGGCGCAGATGGCACTGTGGCGCTCGCCGGGGCGCTCCAAATCCATCATTACCAAAAAAAATGTTAGCATCTAAATTTTATTTTTCAACATGAAAATTTGCTATCAAAAATTTATTTCCTCAGAAATTAACTAACAAATATGTTTTTTTTTTTTAAAACTAGTATGCTAAAGGCTAGATTATAGCAAAGTTATACATAAAAACAAATTTGCAACTGTTAACAGAATGTGAATAGCAAATCAAGTAATGAGAATCAGAAAGCTATCATTCTGAAAAAAAAAATCCGAAATGAAAAATCACAGAACTAATATTAATGAAAAGATTTTCCTAGAAGTATAAGATGGAATCTTAGGAAATTAAAAAGGTTATCTTTGAAATTGTGCATGCTAAAAACAGCTTTTGAATGCACTCTTGCCAAAATTTAAGCAATTCATGAGAAATAGTATCTTAAAACAAAGAAGCATTCTTGCCAAAATTTAAGCTGCCAAACATACTTTATTGTTACGTTTGAGATTTTGTTTCAGGAATAATCATAATCACAGGTTAAACTCTTAAATTCTAAACATGGAAGGATGCTTGTTTATTATAAGTGAAGCTCGAGTTCATTTGGACAAACTATAAAACATCACTATAAATGCTGAAGACTTTCAAGATGAGAAAGCTGACATTTCCAACAACAAAAATAATTCCATGTACAATGTTGCATAATCAGAGATGAAATCATTTCAAGTTATGGTTCTAATCCGTCATTTGTTTATTATATTGGTGTAATGCATGTGGTTCGTATTACGTATTTTGGAATACGTGTATGTATTTTATCTTGTATTGCATGATTCCTGGCTTAGCTTCCTTCATGGCTTGGTTTATTCTTGGGTTGGGTTCGGCTAGGCTCGGTTTGCTTTGGTTCATCATGGACCAAGGGGTGAACCCCTACCTACCACCACCTTTAATATTTATTACCCACTCTTCTTTCTCTCTCTTCATTAACCTCTTCTTCTTCTTCCATTTACTTCTTCACCTACCAGAGAGAGGGAGAGAGGGGTCTAGGCAAGCGCAACTTGCTTCATGGTGGAACTCCAATTTTATTGCTTCATTCTCTTCCTTACAGCATTTTAACTTACTTTAGTACTTGGCATTTCCACTTTCCATGGCTAGATTCTTGTAGATCTAAGTTTACTTTATTTTCGGAATTCTTGGGTTTTGATCTACTTAATCTTGTTATTTTTAAGTTTTGATGGTTCCATGTTGTAGAGCATTTCGTTCTGCCCCATTTTGACCTATGAAAGTTCAGATTTGGACTCTGGATGAAGGTTTTACGGAGCTTGGATGCATGGTTTCATGGTGTTCTTCTTCTCGGAAACTTGGAGAAGAAGAACAGTACTTGACTTGACCGCATGAATATATCATGCGGCAAGTGATTCCCCTAGCCGCATGAGTTATTGGCCGCATGAGCCCCCACTTGAGTTCAGCCGCATAGGCGCATGACCCCGCTAACCGCATATGCCACTCTTCCAGCCGCATAGGTCTCGGCATAATCCGAGCCGCATGAACTTGGTCCACTTGTAGCCGCATATAACTTGTATTCCCTCTGACCGCATAAGCTCCTGAATTGACCTGGCCGCATAGGTTCCTAACTGAGCCGCATGCACCCCCTTCATCTCCTGGCCGCATAAGCGCATGACTCGTCCAGCCGCATAAGACCTTGCTCCCTGCAGACCGCATAAAGACCTTATATATCTTGTCACGACCCGTTACCCAAATTGTTGGGCCGGGCCGAGCTATGTCCAGCCTACGCTTAAGATAAAGCGCAGTAAGCTGTTCTAGAGATAACAAGATAAGACTAAATGTGCTAACAATTCTATAAGTGAAGAAGAATCATAAATGCTCCAAACACAAAAGTCGTCGTATATAGTAAAATATCCAAGTACAAGTAAACTGAAATGTAAAACTGGATACATGTCCAGTTACAAAATGATATAGTCTAATACATGACTACACTAAGTAATCCCAAGCAGCTAAGCAAACTAGACGAGTCTCCCCGCAGGAACATCCTCGTATGACAAAACCGGGTCCTCGGCAGTGACTCCATAATACGAATCACAGAGCAACTCCTCCTCAGTAAGTATACCTACAACGTTATCCTGTCAGGACGGGAGCAAGTACAACCTCTACAACTAAAGTACTGAACATATAATGAAAGAGATGTACAATAAGAGACATGGTGTGATAAGTCTATAAAATTGGAAATACTGGAAACATGGCCTCATGGTATAATTGGGATCATAGCATCATAGTAACATAGGGAACATGACATATCTTGATTTACCCAGTTTAGATACATTTCATCATGGCAATACATATTCGTTTTAAAGTTTAAAACTGTAGTAGGTGAGTGATCAGTCAATAGGTAATCAGTATGTACTGTGGTACATGGCAATTTCTGAAGTGTACATACGTACACTTTACGGCATCGGTGTATATCCATACACAAACGCGAGATCAGACATACGACACAGATACATATAGAATGTAACGGTGCTCGGTAAATACATACGGAGAAGGGGGTCATGATCACGTACACTACTAACAGTTTCCCCTTAACCCGTTATTTAACATGTGGGAGATACGAGAGCAGTATAAGCATGACAGGTACTGGGAGCAGTATAAAACATGTGAATACTCAGAGCAGTCTAAGGCATAGTGAAACTTGTACTGAGAACCCGTAAGAAGCATGTGAAGATATAAGAGCTGTACTAAACATGGCCGGTACTGAAAGTGATACAACATGTGAAGACATAACTTGCTACCTCAAGGATCAGTCTTTTAACAGGGTTAATACATGTTCTAGCATTAAAAGACAGTAAATGAGTATGTAGATGTACTTACCTCTAGCAAAACAAGCTGCGATAAAAGTGCTATGGATGTCTGGTAACTCGTCACTGTAGAAATAAATGCAATAACTTAGCTTTTACACTAAGCTAAAACACTAGGATACTAATTGGTGCGACACGACTTGTGATTGGGCACCTAGCCAAAACGATGATTTGGCACAGGAGACCAATGTGGGGTGACACACTATGTTATCTAACTTTCTAGGGTCTTTACACTAGTGAGGGATGGGGTTCAACACGACTAAAACTGCAAATAACATAAAAAGCTACAAGTCGTAATTAATCAATAAATAAATCAAAAGACTATTGTGTTTTAACAATATTAAAGATAGGCAAAAAGTCTAGTTTTTCTTAAAGTAAAGTATCAAAGTGATCCTTGTTAATCATAGAAATTTATTATAATTTTTCTGGAATTTATTAACCAGTACAAGTATTTTATAAAAATCAGCTTTCCTAAGTATACAGAAAGTGAGTTTTGGTTTCATATGTCAAACTAGTGGCAAAACAGTAATTTAAATACTACAAAAATTATACTAAATTAGCTAACTTAACAAAGTATCTAAAAACTATTTTTCCATAAATTTAGCAATACTTTAAGTATTTTTAGAAAAACAAAAACAGCAAGGCACAAAATAATTAATTATCTGCGTATTTTGTCCATGTACATAATTTGAACCAAAGTTCAAATACAGGACCCAAGGCCATGAATCAAGTCCAATATGACTTGTACAGGCCTTGAATGTGTGAAAACACATTTGAGCCCAAATACCCATGCTAGGCTTGGACATCAAATGGTTGCAGTATTTTAAATACACAAAAATACAAATTGATAAAAGTGCAAAGTAATTATTATTATTTTAATAAGGCAAAATTTTACATAGTAGTTACAAAAGTATGACAACTTTATTTTATAAAGATAACTTACACTAAGTAAAGTAAAACACATATATAAAAGTACATCTACAATATTTATATTTACACATAAATATATAGATATTTATATCAAGGATATATATACATCCATATATTAAAAGTTACATATATATATATATATATATGTAAGGAAAATAATTAATTTATAAAGTATATATATAATGTTTATATACAAATATATATATATATATATATATATATATATATATATATATATATATATATATATATATATATATAGAAAACATTTGATAATAAAGTGTATAAATTAATATATATACACACATGATAAATATATACATATATACATATATGTATATATATAAAAATACTAACATATATACATAAAATTACTAATTATAAAATATATATATACATATATATAAAATACTGTCAAAACAGTATATACATATATATATATACTAATATACATATATATATATAAAAATATATATATATATAACTAAAAGAAAAAGAAAAAGAAAAAAGAAACAGAAAAAGAAAAAGAAAAGAAGACAGAAAGAGGGGGCTCGAACTCAGCCCAGCAGCGGGGGGGGGGGGGGGGGGGGGGGGGGGGGGGGTCTTAGTCACAGCGCGCTGGCCAGTGGGCCAGCGGCCCGCTTTGTTAGGAATAGGGTTTGGTTTAGTTATATTCTGATTATGTTAGATTAATAAATAATAATAAAAAAATACGTCATGTGTCCAGACAGTTCAGGACACAGGTATCTACGTGTCTACGCCTAGCACGACACGCACGGTTCGATTCTCTCGTGTCCAGTTACACAAAAATGTTCGCCAGGACACGGCGAACAATATATACGTGTACGAGACACGTACGACACAGTCTCGTAACTGCTACCTTCGTGTCCGACTTCACAGGGGGGATTCGAGAGTGCTCGACGGCGGCTGAGGCGATGTGGTCGCGACGGAGTGGTGGCGCTGGACGCGGCTCGACGAGGCGGTCCTGATGGTGGTGGTTGGGGACGATGACGTCGAGCGGTGGTGGTCGAACGGGGGTCGCCGGAGTTAGGGTTAGGGTTTAGGAGTTCGTCGGGGTAGAACGGGGCGGTTGGGGGCTGTGGGGCGTCGTGGTGGTGATGGCTAGGTCGGGGGGCTGTGGGGGTTTAAATAGGGGGTTTAGGTCGGTCGGGGGCAGCCGAAAATTGCGGGGGGGCAGCGTAGGTCGGTCGTCGGGGCAGCCGGGGCAGTCGTGGGGGGTGGGTAGGCAGTTTAGCAGTTAGGTCCTTAGGTTTTTGGTTATTACAGATAGGTTCCCGCAGTAATAAATGCAAATAAAATTTGCATAAAACAAATAAGAATTTGCAAACCGATATCTAAACAATTGTAAAAATTACAAAACCATATTAAAACAATTTAAAAATTACAAATTGATATAAAAACAATTCTAATTAATTGCAAAACTTAATTAAAACATTTTAGGAAATTACAAAATGGTATTTTTGTATTTAAAACTCATTTAAAAAATTATTTAAAAATTCTAGAAAATTCCTAAAATCATATTAAATTATTTTAAAACCAATAATGACATTTAATAATTAATTAACACTAGTTTAAAAAAAATTTGAAAATCAGGGGCTTACAAGTCTTCCCTCCTTGAAAAATTTCGTCCTCGAAATTCACAAGGATTGAAGACCCGACAATATTCTAACATAGCAAGCAATGCAACAAATGACTAAGACTACGGTCAAAACTAACCTCCCGAAACCTGTTCCGGCTCCGGCTCAACGGCTAGACTATAAACTCTCCCCTGGGGTCCCTTGGCTACTGGGCAGTCCCGAATCTGATGGATGGCAGACCCACAAGCTAAACACTGCCCTAACCTCTTCCTGCAGATGGAAACGTCGTGGCCTACCTTCTTGCAGAATGCACAAAAAGTTCCCTTCTGCTGCTGCTGTCGGGGTCCCGGGGCTCTAACTGGCTGGGTCGGGTGATGTGATGTAGGGGGATGGTAAGTCTGCTGGGGTGGCGTCGGTGCTCTCTGCTGGAAAGCCTGACGCTTGGACGGACCCTCATGGTGTACAGAAGCCGGCCTCTTGCTAGACAGAAGACGCTCCTCAATGCTCCGGGCCAACTCTAGGCTCTGGTAATAGTCAGTCGTACCGTTCGCCACTATAAGAATGCCAATGTCTGGAACTAGACCATGGCAAAACCTACGGGTCATCTCCTCTGGATCAGCAACCAGACTAGGAGCGAAACGGCTCAGGCGACTAAACTCTCCCGCATAGTCATCAACAGAACGGTTCCCCTGCTGGACGTTCTGGAATCGTAGCCCCATGGCTACTCTAGCAGCGGTCGAGAAGAACTTCTTCTTGAACTGGGTCTTGAACTGGTCCCAGGTGGCTCTACCTCTCGCGAACAACGGCTCATTCCTGAACCATACTCCGGCTAAGTCTATCAGCAGAAATCCTGCTGCTTCGACCTGAAGGTCATCCGGCATCCTAACTCCCAGAAGCTTCCTCTCTACAGAATCTAGCCAGTCATCAGCTACTACTATGCCCTCAGTCCCTGAGAACTCCTTGGGATTCAGACCCATGAAGTCCTTGACCGTCCCCGCTTTCTGCCGTGGCTCTACTTGTGGTGGGACCGCGGGACGTCCCTCAGAACGCTCCATGCTCTGGCGGAGTAGGGTAGTCTGCTCCTGATGGGTTGTTAGGAACCCCTGGATCAGTGTGAGCAGCTGGGTCCCGTCGAGTGTGACGGAAGCCTGGGTGGGTATAGTGATAGGGGGTGGTGGAAGTATCGGGTCCTGCTGGGCCTGGGATGTGGAAGGTGGTATCTGGGCCTGTGGATCTGTGGAGTGGGGGAATGTGGTAGGTGGAGGTGCATCAGTCAACTGGTCAGCTGACTGGATACGGAGGGCCCCATTCTCGGGGGTAACATGCTGGGACGAACGAGTAAGCACCATCTAAAATAAAGATAACAAGGACGTATAAGGGTTTGTTTAAAGTAAGTAATCATATGCAAGAAAATCTAATTATAATAGCAAACATGTGATGTATTTCCTATGTTGCAATCCTAGCATTCCTCTAAGTGTTCTAAGCGTCTTTCCTAATGTTGTCTAATTACCTTAAGTTCCTAATTGCAGGCATGTTTGGTACAATAACGTAACCAAACAGTTTTAGTCAGGACCTGCATGGGCCGCCAAAAAAACATGTCACGACCCGTTACCCAAATTGTTGGGCCGGGCCGAGCCATGTCCAGCCTACGCTTAAGATAAAGCGCAGTAAGCTGTTCTAGAGATAACAAGATAAGACTAAATGTGCTAACAATTCTATAAGTGAAGAAGAATCATAAATGCTCCAAACACAAAAGTCGTCGTATATAGTAAAATATCCAAGTACAAGTAAACTGAAATGTAAAACTGGATACATGTCCAGTTACAAAATGATATAGTCTAATACATGACTACACTAAGTAATCCCAAGCAGCTAAGCAAACTAGACGAGTCTCCCCGCAGGAACATCCTCGTATGACAAAACCGGGTCCTCGGCAGTGACTCCATAATACGAATCACAGAGCAACTCCTCCTCAGTAAGTATACCTACAACGTTATCCTGTCAGGACGGGAGCAAGTACAACCTCTACAACTAAAGTACTGAACATATAATGAAAGAGATGTACAATAAGAGACATGGTGTGATAAGTCTATAAAATTGGAAATACTGGAAACATGGCCTCATGGTACAATTGGAATCATAGCATCATAGTAACATAGGGAACATGACATATCTTGATTTACCCAGTTTAGATACATTTCATTATGGCAATACATATTCGTTTTAAAGTTTAAAACTGTAGTAGGTGAGTGATCAGTCAATAGGTAATCAGTATGTACTGTGGTACATGGCAATTTCTGAAGTGTACATACGTACACTTTACGGCATCGGTGTATATCCATACACAAACGCGAGATCAGACATACGACACAGATACATATAGAATGTAACGGTGCTCGGTAAATACATACGGAGAAGGGGGTCATGATCACGTACACTACTAACAGTTTCCCCTTAACCCGTTATTTAACATGTGGGAGATACGAGAGCAGTATAAGCATGACAGGTACTGGGAGCAGTATAAAACATGTGAATACTCAGAGCAGTCTAAGGCATAGTGAAACTTGTACTGAGAACCCGTAAGAAGCATGTGAAGATATAAGAGCTGTACTAAACATGGCCGGTACTGAAAGTGATACAACATGTGAAGACATAACTTGCTACCTCAAGGATCAGTCTTTTAACAGGGTTAATACATGTTCTAGCATTAAAAGACAGTAAATGAGTATGTAGATGTACTTGCCTCTAGCAAAACAAGCTGCGATAAAAGTGCTATGGATGTCTGGTAACTCGTCACTGTAGAAATAAATGCAATAACTTAGCTTTTACACTAAGCTAAAACACTAGGATACTAATTGGTGCGACACGACTTGTGATTGGGCACCTAGCCAAAACGATGATTTGGCACAGGAGACCAATGTGGGGTGACACACTATGTTATCTAACTTTCTAGGATCTTTACACTAGTGAGGGATGGGGTTCAACACGACTAAAACTGCAAATAACATAAAAAGCTACAAGTCGTAATTAATCAATAAATAAATCAAAAGACTATTGTGTTTTAACAATATTAAAGATAGGCAAAAAGTCTAGTTTTTCTTAAAGTAAAGTATCAAAGTGATCCTTGTTAATCATAGAAATTTATTATAATTTTTCTGGAATTTATTAACCAGTACAAGTATTTTATAAAAATCAGCTTTCCTAAGTATACAGAAAGTGAGTTTTGGTTTCATATGCCAAACTAGTGGCAAAACAGTAATTTAAATACTACAAAAATTATACTAAATTAGCTAACTTAACAAAGTATCTAAAAACTATTTTTCCATAATTTTAGCAATACTTTAAGTATTTTTAGAAAAACAAAAACAGCAAGGCACACAATAATTAATTATCTGCGTATTTTGTCCATGTACATAATTTGAACCAAAGTTCAAATACAGGACCCAAGGCCATGAATCAAGTCCAATATGACTTGTACAGGCCTTGAATGTGTGAAAACACATTTGAGCCCAAATACCCATGCTAGGCTTGGACATCAAATGGTTGCAGTATTTTAAATACACAAAAATACAAATTGATAAAAGTGCAAAGTAATTATTATTATTTTAATAAGGCAAAATTTTACATAGTAGTTACAAAAGTATGACAACTTTATTTTATAAAGATAACTTACACTAAGTAAAGTAAAACACATATATAAAAGTACATCTACAATATTTATATTTACACATAAATATATAGATATTTATATCAAGGATATATATACATCCATATATTAAAAGTTACATATATATATATGTAAGGAAATAATTAATTTATAAAGTATATATATAATGTTTATATACAAATATATATATATATATATATATATATATATATATATATATATATATATATATATATATATATATATATATATATATAGAAAACATTTGATAATAAAGTGTATAAATTAATATATATACACACATGATAAATATATACATATATACATATATGTATATATATAAAAATACTAACATATATACATAAAATTACTAATTATAAAATATATATATACATATATATAAAATACTGTCAAAACAGTATATACATATATATATACTAATATACATATATATATAAAAATATATATATATATAACTAAAAGAAAAAGGAAAAAGAAAAAAGAAACAGAAAAAGAAAAAGAAAAGAAGACAGAAAGAGGGGGCTCGAACTCAGCCCAGCAGCCGGGGGGGGGGGGGGGGGGGGGGGGGGGTCTTAGTCACAGCGCGCTGGCCAGTGGGCCAGCGGCCCGCTTTGTTAGGAATAGGGTTTGGTTTAGTTATATTCTGATTAGGTTAGATTAATAAATAATATAAAAAAATACGTCATGTGTCCAGACAGTTCAGGACACAGGTATCTACGTGTCTACGCCTAGCACGACACGCACGGTTCGATTCTCTCGTGTCCAGTTACACAAAAATGTTCGCCAGGACACGGCGAACAATATATACGTGTACGAGACACGTACGACACAGTCTCGTAACTGCTACCTTCGTGTCCGACTTCACAGGGGGGATTCGATAGTGCTCGACGGCGGCTGAGGCGATGTGGTCGCGGCGGAGTGGTGGCGCTGGACGCGGCTCGACGAGGCGGTCCTGATGGTGGTGGTTGGGGACGATGACGTCGAGCGGTGGTGGTCGAACGGGGGTCGCCGGAGTTAGGGTTAGGGTTTAGGAGTTCGTCGGGGTAGAACGGGGCGGTTGGGGGCTGTGGGGCGTCGTGGTGGTGATGGCTAGGTCGGGGGGCTGTGGGGGTTTAAATAGGGGGTTTAGGTCGGTCGGGGGCAGCCGGAAATGGCGGGGGGGCAGCGTAGGTCGGTCGTCGGGGCAGCCGGGGCAGTCGTGGGGGGTGGGTAGGCAGTTTAGCAGTTAGGTCCTTAGGTTTTTGGTTATTACAGATAGGTTCCCGCAGTAATAAATGCAAATAAAATTTGCATAAAACAAATAAGAATTTGCAAACCGATATCTAAACAATTGTAAAAATTACAAAACCATATTAAAACAATTTAAAAATTACAAATTGATATAAAAACAATTCTAATTAATTGCAAAACTTAATTAAAACATTTTAGGAAATTACAAAATGGTATTTTTGTATTTAAAACTCATTTAAAAAATTATTTAAAAATTCTAGAAAATTCCTAAAATCATATTAAATTATTTTAAAACCAATAATGACATTTAATAATTAATTAACACTAGTTTAAAAAAATTTTGAAAATCAGGGGCTTACATATCTAGCCGCATATGCATCAGCATCCTTAGCCGCATGAGGCCGAGTCCATCCTCAGCCGCATAGGGTCCACCCCTCCCCGCTAACCGCATATGACCCTCTTCCTAGCTCAGCCGCATGCGCCCCGACCCTATTTAGCCGCATGGGCTGTTCTCTTCCCAGCCGCATGAGATCATTCCTGGCCGCATATGCCTGAGCCGCATGGTTCTCCTATAACTCTGTGTACTGTTGTTTTATTATTATTTTGCCCCCTTGTGTGACTTGAGTTCCTATGGCGTACACCTTTACCTTTATTGTATATTTTTACGCCCATTTTATATCCTTACGCCTTTTGTCCTGAACTTGATAAATCACGATTTGATTGACATGATTGAAATGACAATTGTACATGACATGGTGTGACAAGGAACTAGCATGACATGACCTGATAGTGGCCCGTCGTGGCACACTTTTGACCAGTAAACTTGACATGATGACCTGACATGATATATCTTGATAAGCTGTTGCGACGGCTACCTGACATGACATGACCTGTAACAAGTAACCTGGACATCGTGGGCGATTGTGCTTGTACAAATAATCCAGTCCTCTCTTGCATCATGTCTACGAGGGGACTCCTGAGTACCACGGTCAGGAGTACCTACTAAAATGGATTAAGGCTAATAACTAGATTAATACATTAGTCATAAAGAGATCTCTCAGCTACAGGCAATCCCGTTACCTGGGCGCGCCTGGGATCTGTAGCCTGCCGTCGAGTAGGGCACATTTCCAGCACACTGTCATGTGTTGCACCCTTCAAGCTACCTAAGGGTACATGCGTTTCCTGGACGATGTACCCACCTGAATTCAACCCTAATCTTTCGACCTGGGTAACCTGGATGGTCTGCAGGACTTGTGGCTGTGGAAGAATCTCACTGCATCTTGCTAGTAACTAGGCTTGTGATAACCCTAGTTAGTTAAAGTATCAAGCCGTAATTCTTGCTTGGCCGTGTAATGATTGGATGGAGTCTAACCAGTCTAGTCTGTCCTGATTCTGTTCCAGATTACTGCATGACCTGAATGTCTGTATTTATTTTACCGATAATTGGTGAGAATCCCAAGTTCTGTTCAGACGAAGGGTTACAATCCCGGTCCTTGTTTGGTTTAAGGATTGTAACCTGGTTATCTGAACGGTCCCATGGTTATCTTACCGTATATCCTCGTGATGTTATATTTTCTCCAGTTTTACTATATATAATTATACTCTTGTGCTAATTTGCCGGTTTTAGTTCCTAAGTGAAGCCTCCTTTGTGGCACTTGCTCTTTCTGGGGTCTGACCCAGCTGGTTTTGTATGGCCAGATACCGGAGCAGCACCAGAGGATCTACCGACCTTCCAGCCACATGGTGACCACTAGACGGAATCCTGGCAACGAGTGGGTTTATTTTTTATCTCCCACTTTATTGTAAAAATATTCTTTTGAGGCGTTTAGCCGCCGAGCAAGTGTTAGCTCGTGTACATTTTTACTTACTGTCTGCCCACGGGCTGTGACATGATTGGCAACCTAGGGTTGATCATGTATGACGAAACTCTTGCTAGTCTTCACATTTTGTAACGACTAGCTTCATGATCAGCTGAATATGCAATGTTTGGGACGCCTTACTATTGTATATTTGGTGATCTTACATCTTGTAATATTTACTTATTTGCTTATGATTGAGACACTAGACTTGTTATTGACCATAGGAGACTGATGGCTTGTAGATAAACCCTCATATATCTAGACAGCCGTGACCGTATAGTGGAGTGGATCCCATTTCATTATACGTAGCTGGCTATGTCTGCCCCCGCTCTCCAGTGTTCTGGTTCTGGGGCGTGACAATTGGGTAGGAGAGAAATATGCACATCTTGAATAGATTAATGTATGCTAATACAAATTTGTTCCTGTACCCTCTGTTAGGGAAAAAATCTTACTGTCCGGAAAAAAATTTCACTACCAAATATTTCTTAGAAAAATATTCTTGCTGAATCAGTTTACTAGCAAATATTTCTTAGAAAATATTCTTAAGAAGAAATTAAGGGTTACCGTCGTTGTACGGAAACCGCGGAATCGGACAGGACCCACGCGGATACGCGGGATCGGCGACGAGCGACGGGGTGCGCGCGGGGCAACGGTCGACGGACGGCGAGGCGAGCGGTACGTCAGGTCTCCGGCGTTGCACGAGCAAAGTGCTGATAACGTGTTGTGTGGACAATTAGCTCAACCTCTCAATGTATATCAATGTGTATCAATCTATCTACAAGCTATCCCAACCTCTCTTTATATAGGAAGAGAGAGGTTGGGAGTTACATAATGAAAGGTCACTTAGGAGTTACAAAATGAAGAGTCATGAGTTACAAAATGAAGAGTCACCATGATTCACCATGATGAGATGAGTTACAACAATACCCATAATATAACCATGACTTGTCTCTGACGTGGCATTAATTATAGTAATAGAAAATCATGATGAGATTTCATGATAGAATTCAAAAAATAAAATTAGAATATCACAAATAGAAAACTTAGAAAAATATATTATCTATAACACTAATATCGTTGGCAACGTACACCTGGGCTAGATAATAAATCACAAATGAGAAATTTTATCATAAAATTCAAAAATCAAGTTAAAATGTCAAAATTTAAAAAATTAAAATATATATTATCTATAACACTAAAATATAGTCGTCTCGTCACGTAAGTGCCTATTTTCAAGCACGGTTGAGAGCCCAGCGTTCTTCAATGAATACGCGGTGACAGCTTTTATCGAACCGATTCAAATCAATACAGTTGCATGATCCAGTTGCTTAGGGGCTGTTTGGATAGCGGAAACTGTGCTGCAAGTGGCAGTCCCCGCTGCAACTGGAGGGAGCTCCATCGGAGTTACCGCGTTTGGATAGCAAGAACTGTGCATGGAAGGTGTCTTTTCTCTGACACCCTCAGGGGACTCGCAGAGGTGGTCGGTCTCCGGCGTCAGGGGTCGCACACGCTCGGGCAGAAAGGAGAGGCGGAGGAGAGGGAGGCGAAGGCGGGGAGGGAGGGACTCTGGCTAATTATGACAGCTAATTATAGTAAGGTGGAGAGGGAGGGAGGGAGGGAGGGGCGGAGGGGCTCCGATCGGAGAAGACTCCGGGAGGGAGAGAGGAAGAAGAAGAAGAAGAAGAAGAATAGGAATAAGAAGAGTCTGGAGAGAGAAGAAGAGTCCAGAGAGAGTTAATACATTGTGATAATTAATAGCTAATTATGACAGCTAATTAGTAGGTAATTAATATATTGTGGTAATTAATAGCTAATTATGACAACTAACTAATAGTTAATTAGTAGGTAATTAATATATTCAGTAACTATATGACAATTAAAATAGTCAATAATTAATAGCTAATTATGGTAATTAATTTAAGAGAAAATTTGAGTGGCACCCCACTTTTATTACGCTTATTTAAGGTGCACCCCACAAGTTTACATGAATGTATGACACCCCCCCCCCCCCCCCCCCACTTTTGACGGTTTTCGTTCAAAACGAACGGTCAACCCCGTTGACCAATTTTTTTTGACGAAAATATCCCTATCTGTTCTCTTCTTCCCGCGTCAACTATTCGTCTCCCCCCCCTCCGCCGTGCTCGGCCCCCCTCCACGGCGTCGCCGCACTCCCCCCTCCCCGACCTCGCCGCACCCCCCCCCCGGCCATCACCACCACCACCACCACCACCACCACCATCCACCATCATCACCGCCCCCGCCTCCCGCTCCGCCCCCCCCCCCCCCCCGCTCCGTCAGCTCGAAGTCCTCCCCGGCGATGTGCGGGACCATCGTCGCCGTTGGCCCCCGATCTCGACGTCGGTGGACGCGTCCTGCGCGGCGAAGAGGAAGTCGAAGAGGTGGCCCCCGATCTCGGTGTCGTCGGAGCCGGCAGACTCCGGGTCCTGCATCCAGAAGTCGACCAGGGGGGCGGAGCGGGAGGGGGGGCGCGGAGGGGGATCGGCTCGCCGGGGGCGGCGGACGCCGCGGAGAGCCAGCGGTCGAAGTGGGAGAGGATGATCCTCTGCTGGATGGAGAGGTAGGTGGCGAGCGCCCTCGGGGTGAAGTTGGGGACGATCCGACGGCGCAGGTCCTTGTGGGCCTGGTCGAACATGTAGATGAGGTTGTGCTCGCCGAAGAGCTTCTTCCCGAAGGGGTGGCCGATGAGGTGGAAGGCGTCGGGGCGGACGTTGGAGAAGATCTTGTGGCTGAGCTCGGTGGAGCGGACGAAGAGGATGAAGCGGCCGACGAGGAAGTTCGCGGAGAGGCCCGCGCGGGTGGCGCTGGCGGCCTGGTCGCTCCAGAACTTGGTCGGGCTGAAGATCATGGGGATGGCGGAGCCAAGGAACGGGACGAGCACGGCGGGAGGGGGGGGGGGGCAGCCACGTGTGACGGAGAGGGGGGACACACAAAAGGAGACAAGGGCATTTTCGTAATAAAAAAAAATTTGACCGTTCGTTTTAGACGAAAATCGTCCAAAGTGGGGGGTGTCATACATTCATGTAAACTTGTAGGGTGCACCTTAAATAAGCATAAAAAAAAAGTTGGGTGCCACTCAAATTTTCTCTTAATTTAATTTTGGTAGTTAATATATATATATATATATATATATATATATATTCGTTTAATTATGATAATTATATTAATTATAGGTTACCATATCTCTAATTCCAACATCAACTTTCAACAACCATCCAAACAATCAAACTCTTTTTTTTTCCACTTTTAACAACTATCAAAACAACGAACTCATTTTTTCTTCCACCTGCAGGAGACAAAAAAATACTATATCTAAACACATTTTGAAAAATATCACTTGCTACAAGTCAACTGTAACTCAATATACTTTAAGTGCCAATTTTACACTTTTAAAGAGTTACGTCTATCCAAACAGTCTTTTAGTGTGTGTGCATCCAACAGTCCTCAATTGTGTGTGAAGAGTGGACAAAATTTGGACATCATAGTCTCGTCAGGAAGCAGTCCTGCCCCTAATGTACAAGACCAAGTGCACACGGTATTTATAATGGTCCTGTAAAGAATACCCGATGGAATCCTCGGCTTCTGGGAGGAAAAAAAAAAAAAAGTACTACAAATTCAAGGTTTTGATAAACATAATATTCCACAAGAGAAGGATTAAAGTTGTGTTTGGTTCACTGTAATATAATCGTAATCGTAATAGAATTTGGTTTGTAATGTAATCGAGTTTGTAATGTAAAGAAATTACAATTACATTATCATGTTTGGTTGAAACATGTAATTAAACTATGCAATGTAATGTCAATTACATTCAAGTGTTTGGTTTAACATGTAATGTAATGGAATAATAATTAGTATTTGTATTATTTTGACAAATACATCCTTAGATATATTTTTTGCCAAATTTATTATTTAGCCAATACAAAAATGTACATCATTAAAGGATATGCATTAATTTCAAAATAAACAAATAACAATAAAGCATATGAAAAAGAAAGAGAAAAAGTCGTATTAGCCTAGGTTTAAATATGAGATTCCAGAGAAGAAATCGACACCGTCCATCTTGGGCGCTCCAAGCTGTAGTTGTTGCCAATGTAATGCATATTGCCTTTTATTTTCCTTGTCACCACCACTCTCTCCTCTCCAAAAAACTCCTTCACTGTCCTCACTAGAATGAGATGACAGATCCGACCCGCCAAAGCTCCTCGTCCTCCTACAATTTTCCCTTCTCCAGTTCTCCTTGCTCCTTGTCAGATCCGGATCCGCATCCGCTTTCTCCTCTCATGGCCTCACCGACGTCGAGATCGGATCCATCCGTCATCGCCAGCTCCTCTCCATCCGCTCCGAGTTCGAAGCCAGGTGGACCCCACCTTCACCTTCCCCATCTCCAAGCTCCGCGACGCCTACATTGCTCTCCAGGCCCGGAAGCAAGCCATCATCTCCGCCGCGGACTCGGCCGCGGGTCGACCGGAGTGAAATTTTTGGAGAGGAGAGGAGAATTGTTTTTTTCTCTCAGATCAGGGATCGGGGGGATATGGAGGGTTGGTGGGATATTTGTACGGGGATAAATTGGTAATTTAAAAGTTTGAGGATGTAATATAATTAGGATTATATTGGTTTCATGATGTAATTGATTTGAATATGAGTTGATATAATGTAATCGAAATTACATTACATGTAACAAATAATTGTCCAACCAAACATCCGAATTTGAATTACAACATAATTGCCATTACGATTACGATTACATATGGTTGAACCAAACTAGCCTAAGTTCGGCTGGATGATTTCTACAAGATTGAAAAGAACCATTGCAGGAGGTCGCGAAAAACCTCAACTTCCAGACTTAGTCAATATGGTTCAGTTTCGTAGTCCACCGCCATACTTCGCAGCAGTTGTCATCCTTTGTCAAATCTCATTAGTTGCATCATTTTAGCCAATGGTCGAGTGTGTGTGTGTATATATATATACTGCAGCTCAAAAGTTCTGTAGGTGAGCCCCGCCAAAGTCCAGTCCCACCCCCGTGCACTAACAGATCGGAAGGGACGCATGAGGCCCAGCACGCGTCTGCTCGATCCAACGGTCGAGGACGACGGGACTACGATCAACTAATTTGATTAATATATAAAAAAACAACCAAAGTTTATCACCTAACTTTAAAGAAATACAATTCCATTTCTCATACGAAACTTGAAAACATAAAATGGATATAGATTAGAGTACAAGGCCATATGATATGATTTCAACCTAGATTTGCCATTGTTTGTGTTGTTAGTTCTCTCACTTCCCAAGGAAGACAGCCATCGGTTAAATATACAAGCAAAGTCCTTGAGGAACTTAAGAGGGAAAATTAAATCAAATTAATTTACATTGATATTCACACATACACACAAAATCAAAATCAATTAAAGAACCAACGATCACAAAGAGACCTTGGTATAAAAAATTGTTAACTCCCATACAAACTACTTAGTCGGTTAGTCCTCAAATATGCTCTCAAGATGAACCTATGGTTTGGTACACCTCTAACATCATCAGCTTGAACCTTTCAACTCTTAAAATGCCGAACAAGTTGAAGAACTCAGAAAGTTTCTGTCTAACTGATTCCTATGTGTATTTGAACAAATAGTTAAAATCCTTTAGGAGTACAACATGCCAAAAAACTTCAACAAAGAAGGATGAATAAGGGCAATACAGTGATATAACTGGCCTGCAGAATCCAGAAGACAATATGAAAGCTTACGAAGACTATTGTTTCTGAAAAACCGACACCATGAAACCAAAATATCACTTGGAAATAGGAAGACTTCAGAACCTGGAAGAATGGTCGTAAGTTCATCAGGAGTGTCCCCCAATTAGCAATAAAGTTGGTGACGATGATATTACCGTGTTCCCTATATGCTCATCAGTTGATATCAAATTACTCTGACATGTTAGAAAATAAGTCAGTGACTAAGAGAATTCCACATTCTCTATACACTCATCAATAAGACCAAAATAGTGAGTGATCAATAAAGATTGGTGGAGGGAGCTCAGGGAGGAGGGGTTCAGAAGGTAAAACGAGAGGCCAAGGTTGAATAATAAGGAAAGATGTCACCAACGTAACACTGCCGATGGTCACTGAGATACCCATTCAATGCAAGTGGTATTGCTCTCCGAGTCAGAATATCCAATGCAACTGGACAAGAAGCATGGAGGATACTAGGTAGAAGGGCGAAATCTCAGGGTAAAAGAATGATCACTAGCAAGCAAGAGCAGAGGCATATTTCTCTCCTTGTTGAATATTAAAGAACAGCATATGCATGTTGAAGTCAGGATATTCACTATCCTTCTAGAGAAGAATTACTAAGAACGCAAAAATTTTGAAGACCAGAGATTGTGAAGACCAAATACCATAATTCTAGCACGGTAATAAGCTACAACCAGTCTGCGACATGTGCAAGAAGTTCCACTATATTTTTCAACATTTTTGAAGGAAGCTCGAGATTGCTTTGATGAAACTGCATGATGATGCATCCACCGAATGAAGAACAACAAATAAACTTCTTCCTTTTTGTCTTCCTCAAAATAATTGTACCTTTTCTATATCAGGTACAAAACTGAGTGAGTTTCCAAAACCATGCTCAACTTGAAGGGGAGTGTCAAAATCAAGTTTCACAATATCGGTATCAAACCCTTATAAGGGGTATCGGTATCAGACCCTTCCTATGAGTACCGGGATCGACAATATCGGAAATATCGGTTGTTTCGCATCGGAGTATCGGTTGTTTCGCATCGGAGTATCGGATTTTTTGCTATCGGAAAACAAATAACTATCAATAAATTATTACAATCTTAGAAGAAAAAAAAAATATGCTATATATTTAGGCATAATTTTAAGTATTTTATGTGTTGTTTCTTAGTAATTTTGGAATTAAATAAAATAATAGTCACCCTTGTCAATTGGTTTACCTGCGATAGATAAGTTTTCTTCTTTTACATGCTTTTAAAATCTTACTATGAATTTACAGCCATGTTAATTGGTCTTTTTCGTTCAATTTTTCTTTTGCCAAATTGGCTGAAAAAGAAACCCTCAATGTCGGTATCGGTCAGTAATGGTATCAGATTGGGACATAACAAACAGTATCATATTGGTCCTATCGGATCGGTATTGGTTAATACTGAAAACTATGGTCAAACTATAAAAAGGTTGTAACATTTATGCTTTTTTCTTCCATCTACAACTTGAGTGGAGGGTTTGCAAATAGAATAAATGTTGAGTCAGAGAGGAGGTCAGAATTCCAACCGTTAAAATTGGAATTCTGACCAAGTGCTATCTTGGTATTTTTGGAATTTGGACTCAAATTCCGAGTCAAGTGATCGCAACTCCGGTGGTTTCGGTCTTCAATGTACTCGAATGGTATTCTTATCTTTGTACTTGAATTCTTCTACAATAGAAAAATGACTCACAATTTGGAAAAATGTGGTGAACTTTCCCTATTTAGTTGTTATTTTCTTCAATGCCAGTGTTAGTCAGGCATTTCTTCTACATAACCCATGTTTACCACCATATACAAAACAACAATTATATGTCAACCCCACCAACCATTGATCTTACAAAAAGTTGCTCCAAGAGGAGAGAACTCATATCACAAAGGCTAATCTAACACATGAAACATTAACAGAAAAGTTACAAGAACATAGACGACTCAACATCTCTAAGAAATTAAAGCCAACTAAAAGAGTTCAATCATACATAAAGACGCAAATTAACAAAAAGTAAGAAGAAATATACACGAGTTAGAATACAAAAACCTTGGTGGTGCAGCAGCGCTTGTAATTCCTCTTTAGGATTGCCATATTGTCACCTAATGCCTCCTCTTCACAGTTCATGGTCATCTAAAGCGAGCAACATGACAAACAAATGCACTATTATGAGATACATACACATGTAATTAACGTATTATAAACAATCTACAAAGACTTACTTATGACATTTCAAATATTAAAGTCAATCACTCTCCTCATCTTCTTCATCCTCATCTTCTTCTTCCAATTCTTCCTCCGACTCTTCGTTAGCTTCTTGTTCTTCCTCGTCCTCATCGACTATAAAACCTCCTAGAGTTTCATCCTCTTCATCGTTGTCAACTTCATTTTTCTGTGCCTTCACATATTTATGCAGTTTCTTCGGGCCCTTGGATCTAGTAGAGTACTTCGGTCGCTTACTACTCCCGCCTTTCACAACCACCACCTTCTCTTCCTCGCTCTCTCCGGTCCACTCCTCGTCCTCATCGGCCCCTTGATCTTTCCTCTTCACCCGCTTCCCTTTCGACCTAGTTATTTCGTCGTCGCTCCCGTCATCCTCATCAGTGTTCTTCCTTGGTTCCTCGAGGAACCAATTCCAGTGCTTGAAATCAACTGTCATTTCCTTAGGGTACTGATCGAACTCGTGTCCCTTCACCAAGAACCCAAACTCCTTCACCGGATCGACCTCCGAGAGGTCCAAATCTTCCGAACCAAGATCAAATTCTTCCTCGTCCCTCTTCGCGCTTCTCCTCTCCAGTGTCCTCCTCTCCCTCCTCTCCACCGCATCGACAATCCTCCTCTTCTCCACATCCTCCTCGTCTTCCTGCACCTCCTCCCCTCCGTTCCTCCAATTCAGAACGAGAAAGCTAGGGTTTTTGAGCGACAGAGAGACCTCGTCTCCGACGCTCAGCTCGCCGCTCTCCGAGTTCTTGTAGATTCTTTCGGCGCCGGTGGCGGCTTCGTGGACGACGATTGGGTTCCTCCCTAGGACGTGGAATGAAACCCTAGGTCCAGCGGTCGGGCGGAGGGAGAGGTGGCGGCGGGAGACGGTTCTGTCGGGGGAGGAGGGAGGGAACCCTAAACCTAGATTTCTTCCGATGTCGGTTGCGGAATCGTCGTTGATGGGGATGGTGGTTCCGTCTGCGTTTTCAAGCTCCATTAAAGGGAAATTTTGGAGGCGTTTTGATTTTTTTTTTTTTTTTTAGGGGGTGGGGAGAAATGTGGTTTGATGTGCAATGTTTTCCACTCTTGGGCGGTTAATTTAAAAAAAGACTTCCAGAATCCAGAGTTCCACTAGCAAGGGACGCATGTTTTTTTTTTGGTAAATTATAAGGACACAGCACATTTTGATCGGGACTGTCCAAGTGTTAGTTTTATATTATTTACAAGTTTGCCACTGAAAAAATTATTCAGGACTATCTAAGTGGTAGGTATAAAAAATAAGTCTTATAATTTTTGTTTTCTTCCTCACTCTCCATTCCTCACAAGAAGAAGAACAACAACAAGAAGAAAAAAAAAAAAAAAAAAAAACAAGAACAACAAGAACAAGAACATCAATTTTTGCAAACCTAGTTTATTTTGATTTTTTTTGCTCTCTTCTAATTTCTCAGATCTCTTTCTCCAAACCCTACTTTATTTTTCTTCTTCTTGTTTGGACATTATGGATGAAACCCTAGTTGTAGAAGAAATTGGGTTATCAAATCTATCAAATCTATTAATCTATTAGTCTATTAACCAAATTTTTTTTATTAATAGAAGAATTATGCATGAAATCCTAGTTGTAGAAGAAAACTATGGAAGAAATCCTAGTTGTAGAATAATTGGGTTCATATCAGGACTGCCACAATTTCTGACAGTCCTAGTAGTATTGAGGACTGCCAGAAATTGTAGCAGTCTTAAAATAGACTCGATGTACAACAGGACTGCCACAATTGCTAACAGTCCTAGAAGTAATGAGGACTGCCAGAAATTGTGGCAGTCTTGAAATAGACTCGATGTACAACAGGACTGCCACAATTGATGGCAGTCCTAGAAGTAATGAGGACTGCCAGGAATTGTGGCAGTCCTGAAAGGGACATGCTCTACAACAGGACTGCCACAATTTCTGGCAGTCCTAGACATATTGAGGACTGCCAGAAATTGAGACAGTCCTGAAAGATACTTGCTGTACAGCAAGTTCCTTTCAGGACTGCCACAATTTCTGGCAGTCCTAAAGTCGACATTCTCGAATGAAAAAAAATATGTTAGGATTTATTTCAATCTTGATAATAGAGTGAAATATGCATTTTAGGATTTATTTTCATGCATTCTTTGTGAGGAAAGAAGTATTTAACCTTTATTTACATACATTTTAGGGTTTATTTAATTTTTTGGGTGCCATCGAAATTGGGAAAGAGAAGGAAATTAGGGTTTTGATGGAGATGGTGATGATGGAAATGGTGGAGAAGAAGAAGATGATGATGATGAGAAAAAAAACTAGGGTTTTGATGAAGATGTGAGAATGGAAATGGTGGAGAAGAAGGAGATGGATAGAAGAAGAAAAAGAAGAAAGCTAGGGTTTGTGAAGAGAGAGCGTGAAATTTAGAAATGAGAGTAATTTTTTGGGTTTGGGGGGCTGTGGGCTTTGGACAGCCCCCTGAGTGGAATATTTTGATAGCCCTAGTAAAAGTTCCTCCCAACCTGGCTAGCCCTAATCCTGGCTAGCCCCGATCAAAAAGATATGTGCCCTTATAATTAGCCTTTTTTTTCATTGATAAAATTTGAATTGGACCTTCTTCTTTTTATTATAATTCAAGGTGCAATTAACTTGGAAAAAAAAATAAGTTATACTTCACTTATTTTATCATAAATATATTAAATTTTTTATTTTTAACGAAAATCGTCAATAGCTAACAGTCAACTCCTTTAACCATAATTCAACATACATGTATGTGTTAAAAAAATATCAAAAAAAAATGTGATGCTGCATGGGACCAAATCTATGCACATCTGAGTGTGCAGCTACCTGAGGTCAAAGGAGCTTTGGTCTCAAAAGTGTCCACACATGAGGGTATTTTGATCTCAAAAGTATCTACGTTGGGGGTCAAAGAAGTTGACTGTTAGTCATTGATGGTTTTCGTTAAAAGTAGAGGTTTTATGTATTATGGTAAAACAAGTGGGACGCAACTAAAAAAAAAATCAAGTGAGGTGCATCTTGAATTATGGTGAAACAAGTGGAATGGAATTCAAAATTTTCCTTGTTGCTTGAAGTCTTCTTTAAATTATGTATAAAAAATTAGAGGTTATGAAACATATTTTGTTTTTTTTCTTATTCTATTTTTATTTTATTAATTTTTTATACACAATTTTTATTTTTCTTATAGTATCACAACTCAAAATATGTTTCATAACCCCTCTTTTTTCCATAAATTAATTCACTTTTGAAACAGTTTTTGAAAACAAAGTGAGGCCGTCTTTAAAATAATGAGATTTGTCTTTAGAAGTTGTGTTTTGCTTGTAATTCGACTTGGCAAGAAAAAAGAGAATTATGAAAGAAACCAAAAATAGAATTATCAAATAAATCAAGTAGTTGGTAGAGTATCTTTCTTGAAATATTATCGTGATTAGTTTAAGGAAAGTGTATTTGTCTCTTTGGTTAAAAAATGCTCGAAGATGGCAGACACACATTGCATAAGTAAACATCGATATTGTCATATGCCATTTAAAAATAATAATAAATAATAATATAAAAAAAACTTGTTTAGACGGAACCAAATTAACCGACTCCTTTTATTCCATAAGTAGTGAGTGCGCTTTGTGGATATCACAAGAGATGCGATCTTTGAGTATCGTGGAAGCTGCACCGTTTGGACACTGCTAGAAGCTGCGCTTTAGATCACCTGAGTGACTGTGCTTTTGAGTGCCTTGAAGATCGGGCTCTTGGTCGAATTGACAGTGGGTATTTGTCAGCTGACATCTGATATGTGGCCACTGAAAACTGACAACTGGTAGCTGATATCTGACATTTGTGTCAGTGTGCCATAAATGCTGAAGTGACAGCTTAGGGTTCTATACTTGCGAGGCTGCGCCTTTGAATGCTGCGCTTCTTGAGGCAAGGTTCCAGGAGGCTGTTAGGGTTAAGTTTCATAAGGTTTGGAGGCCTCTACATACTTAATTCAAGCCTTCCTAATAAATGGGCTAAGTGAATTGTCACGACCCGCACCCACTGTGAGGGTACGAAAACGTAACAACGCCCAACCTACGCCGCAGTGTCGGCGGTAGAACGCTGTCCTAGGTCAATCATCTAACAATATAAAGGTACCTGTACAGTATATACACTCCGAATGGAGGTGACATAACAATATACAGTCTCAATCACATCTAAGGCAGAATGATGAAAATATAAGATAGATAGATACTGGAATAAAAGATCCATAGGATACAATCAGAGAGAAAGAGTCTAAGTGTCTACTGACATACAAACTGAACATCCAACTCAATACAAGTCTCTAATACTGAAAATGAAAGAATATATACAATCAGATCTCAGAAGACAGAAATAGTAAAACCTAGACTAGGGAGCCTCAGTCTCTAAGCTAGTGGGTCAGGCTGAAAATCTGGGTCACACATGGCATCCACTGCTGTCCCATAGTAGGTATCTATGCAGGCCTCCTCCTCATCCTCTGTAAAATTTTCAACAGGTCCAGTCAGGACGGGAGCGAGCACAAAACATCTCACGCAGTTCATAACGAGTTAGGAAATATAAAGCATGCAATAGAGTAAGGTACATTAAACGCTGAAAGAAGAAGATATATGAAAAACAGTAGAGATTTGATAACAGAAAATATCTAAATATGATAAGTAAGACTGTAAGGAACATGTGATTTTAGAGCACAATATGGTTATGTAAACGGGTTAGGTTATACAATAAAATGGGACTCCTTTGTACGTGGGTGTACAATGGACATATACAATTTCTTATACAATACGATCGATCACATAACCATTTTCTACTCCCCCTCCCCAATCAATACACAAGGATCCAATTCAGTTACGTTACCTTATACAATGACTTGTACAATGACTTGTACAATGGCTTGTACAATGACTTTTACAATGGCTTGTACAATGGCTCAATGTGATACTGAGAGTACAATATGCACAATGAGTGTACAATGATAAGGTATTCAATAAATACAACATGTAAGTGAAACGCACATCACAATATGTACTTAGTGAATACAAGGAGATAACATCTCAGAAGAAGATCCATATAGTACCAATCCGTGATATTGATCGTGTCAGCATCAAGTACAGTAATCTAGAGCAAGAATGTAAATCCATACAAGTATGAAACGGTCAGAGAATGTACTCGCCTGATATCCTGAGTGTCTGAAGAGAATATACTGTCCGAGGAGTGGTGTCTGTCTCCTATAGAACAGCACAAGTCACAACAAGTCTAAAATGATATAATGAAGTCCTACTATGCATTCTACATGATTCTAGGTCAACCTAGTCCAAAGTCAACTCTTGGTCAACTCTGGTCAACCCTAGAAGTCAAACTAGGTCAAACAAGTCTAAACTAGGCTAATCAAGTCTATACTAGTCTAAACTAGCCTATTCTAAGTCTAACAAGACTGCACAGGTCTAAACTAGACTCTACACTGACACACAGATAGGCCATAGGCTAATTAGGCAATACCATGCCTAATGAACCAACCAAACCATAATATTCACACATGACAACATATCTATACTTAAATTAATACACATAAAGATATATTAAAATCTAACTTAAAATATACATAGCCTATAGGCTAATTAGTACATATCACACATACCTATATAGCCATACCACACAATCTAATATATAGAATACATATATATATATATACATGTAGAGAAAAGGGGAAAAAGGAAAATGTTCAAGGGTGTCACATATATATATATACTCTATCTAGACTCACACCCAAATAGCTCACACCTATACACACAAATACAATATACTCTCATACACATAAATACTTATCTAACTCATATATAAACACATATATATGGGCTCACAAGGCTCACACAAAGGGGCTGAATTGTGGGAACTGGTAGACTGAAAATGGACATGTTTGGGACTGATTTGTAGGCTTACACAGGGCTGTATATAGGCTGTGAAGTATGACCAGTTAAGGACTGATTTGTGGACTGAAACTTGAGACTGTAATGGGGGACTTGAGTGAAGGAATGAATGAAGGAAGGATGAAGGGATACAAGGCTAAAACATTGGTGGCTTGGAGGGTGTTTAGGACTGTTAGGGACTGGTATTGCATGGCTATGGGGACAGCCAAGTGAGGGTCCAATACTTGGCTAATATGGACTGTTATTAGAACAGTCCAATGGGGCTGCACAGGACAGGAAATAGGGTGTTTAGGACAGGATGTTGGGCATATCAATTACTGGTTTATGGAAGCTATGGGGACAGGTTCTAGACTGCCATGTGGGGGTTCAATGGCTGTTCTGAGGCTAGGTTAGGGACTGATTTTGAGTGGCACTGGGGAACTGAAGTTTGGGTGTAAAGAACTGAATTGTGGCATGTTCTGGACAGCTACATGGGTTGGCATATGGACTGGAAGTTTGAGGGCTGAACCAGGGCTATACATGGGGCTGTTAAAGGCTATGTGTGTGTGAACAAGGCTTGGTGTTAGGGGCACATGTGAAAGTGAATGCATGAATGCAATGTGTGTGTGTGCAATGAAGGTGGCATGTTACAGGAATTTAGTCTACAAAATCTAAACCTGTGTTCAGTGTCACAATAGTGATAACTAGCAGTTCAAAACATTAAAACCCAGAAATCAGTCCATCACTTTAAATCTCAGTTATCACATTACAGTCCAATACTTAGTCTCAGGAAAACAGTTTACTTACCTCAGTTCAAAATTGAATGAGGTAATCTCAGGTTTTTAGGAATTCTAGTGAATGAGTGAAAATCAGTGAATGATAGCATGACAGTTAACCATAATGAATAATTAAATCTCAGTAAAAGGAAATGACCAAACTCAGTTTTAAAATAGAAATTAAGGTTAGAATGAAAACTCAGGAAAATGTATGCTCAGGCATTGGAAAGTATTGATAGGAACATTAAATCAAAATCAGTCTAAAACAGTTATGATTTCAGTCTACATATCTTACAATCTCAGGTTTCTATTGACTGAAACACAAACTAATCTCAATGTTAATGTAATTCATGAATCATAAACAGTTTACAAATCAATCTAAATGGTTTTAGCTATTCTCAGGTTTTTAAACAAAAGAATTCAGGTATTCAAATCTCAAGAAATCAGGTCAGTTCAGAAATTAAAAAATTAACTAACATTCAAACCATGCATTTCAAATCCCATTTAAGAACCTAACCCTCAAAGCAATGCACACAAGTGCCAACATTCTCTTCTCAGGTTAATGAAAACTGGAATAGTGGGAAGCAATTAAACAGTGTATCTTTCAGTTAAGGAGGAACAAGTATCAGGTTAACACATGTAATGCAAGAGGGAAGATCAATGTCCAGGTTTTAAACAGAGGTTCTCAGATTTGTACAATGTAATGTGTCTCAGACTTTTATATAATAACAGTAATGTAAACCAGTGCACAGGAATGTGAAATCAGTTCAACCCAAATCAAATACCCAATGTGAATCCTATAACTCAGTCTATATACACTTTCAAAATCAGCTTAAAGGAAAGGAATATTGGAAATCAATTTGACAGGTTGGTATCTATAGCAGTTAACACCTAGACCCAAACTAATTTTGAAAAACCCAATTCCCTTAATATCACACCAAAACATGTAACCAACATTTCAGTGACTAACACACATGTATGTGAATTAAACATGGCAATTTTAATCATCAAAATTCAGTTTAAAACAGGAAATCAAAACAGGTATCAGTCGATACCAAAACAGTGCCATATCAATGTTCGAAATTCCCTTTCCTCAAAACAAAACCTATCTAATGAGTAAAATCAAACTAACAGGTACTAACAATCATGTCTAAGGATTAAAAGGATAATTAAACATTAATTTTAAACAATTAAGAGTGGAAAGAACACAGTGAAGTTAACAGAACCAAAATATGTAGCAGTGATAAATGGGAAACTCAAATTCGATTATGGAAAACACATTTATATGTTGAAATAAGAGTTGGTATTTAACCTACTATATGTGCACGTGATGTACATCCAAAATAGTGTCCAAAACATGACACGAACGTCCAAAACATCACACGCACTCGAGCACGGGACAGTCACAGGTCGGGCGACCAGTGCGCGTGTCCAACCGCACCCGACACGTATCCGTTGGACACGAAACTTCGGGGGTGTCATGACAGACACTGCCCCTTACTTCGTGTCCAAACACACGTGTCCACGTGCCCTGTGCGCTGAACACGAGACCCCGAGCAGCAGGGCATCACTGTTCACGCGCGCACGGGCATGTGCACGAGTGTGACACGACACCAAAACGACACAAGACACGCTCAGACACGAAGAAACCAATAAGCGACACTAAAAAGAGTATTCCTATTTAAACACAATCAGAAAACAATAAGGAAAAACCTATTGGGGCATTGGGTCGAACACCTAGGTATTCCTATTGATACGTGTCTGATACGGACACGTGTTCGACACAAATTGGGGTCAGCTCCTACCCGAGGCTAGAGGGGACCTAGGACTATGTATTCATGATGATAAATCAGTAGTTTAAATGGGGAAGAGGGATTTACCAATAGGTGTCTCAAGCTCCAAAAACTGTCAAAGTGCAGTCCATGTTACTGTAGCTCGAGCACAAAATGATCCTCAAATCAGTACTCTACCTCCATGGACAGCAAGAGGGTAGTGGTTAGGTCACAATACAAGAAGTTTGGTTGAAAAAGGATGAGGAATGGAGAAGTTATGGAAAAAGGAAGTTGAGCTCACCTTGTTCTTGAGGAGGGAGAGAATGAACAAGGAGGCAAGGATTTGGGAGGGATTAAATAGGGGGAAGTCCCAAGATGGCTGCCCTAAAATCTAGGGCTAGGGTTGATCTAAGGGTTCTCCATCATTCTAGATAATTCAATGGCTAGATGAAACCTAGGTAGCCTATCACTAGTCTTAACTAATCAATATGACTAATAACTAATCAATCACAAATCATGACTAGCCATGACTAACCATGACCAATCTCAATCTAACTTAGTCTAACCATGACTAACTAGGACTAATCTAGGTTAGGCTAAACTAGACCACATAAAAATTAGTTAAAATAATATTTAAATCAAACCATTCACAATAATCATTTAAATTCCTAATAAAATATATTAAATTCTAAAAATTCAAAAGTGACTGTAGAAGCATGGAATTTCACAACCAGAAAGCCCATGCGCCAGGCATTATATGCGCCAGAACTCAGACAGCTAATCGAATAAGCCATAGACATTCGAAGAAGGACTTTTTATTTCATATATATAAAAGTCTATTACATGCCTAGAAAAGATGGTACAAAGGAGAATTTCTACAAAGGAAGGATCCTAGATCTACAGCCAACAGCCACCATGCGCCTTTCGATAGGCGCAGCAGTCACCATGCGCTGTCAGCTAGGCGCAGCAGATGTCATGTGCCTCCAGCCAGGCGCATCCTACCATCTCTTCAGCAGCTCAGTTATGTGCATCCAGCTCAGTTATGTGCATCCCTTCAGCAGCTCAGTTATGTGCAACTCTTCCAACCAGGCTCACCTGGCCGAGCAGAGTCCAGTTATGTGCCGCTCTTCCAGCCAGGCTTGCCTGATTAGTGCTTCGCCAAGCAAAGCATTTAACCCTCTGGCTGGAACCAAGGAAGAGAAGAGCACCGTAAATGCTGTGGCCAGGGGAGGCTTCGAAAGAGCCTCCAAAGACCAAGGAAGACCGTGATCGAAATCATGGCACAAGGAGCTTTCAACACAATCAAAGTGGGCGGCGCCCACTTTGAAGGAAGAGAGAGCCTAGCACCGCCATTCCGATCTACGGCTCTTCCGGAAGAACGGAGACGAGGTCCGAACATCCTTATCTTTGGATGCAACAGGCACCTTCCGCCTGCCTCAGAAGCCCTCGACTCCGTCTTTTGGATGTAACAGTCACCTTCAAGAGCATCGAAGACAACACGACGTCTCATCTTCACCCTCGGGAGCACTTCGTCAACAGAATGCACCCACATATCCAAGTTCATGTTGGAAGTACGTGAGGGAATGAAGAGCAAACCTTCTCTCCATGCTACTATTTATAGGCCGGGCAAATCAAACCCACGCGCCAAGTGGATGACTCTCCGAATTCTGTGCAATGAATTTGCATTAAATGGATGAACCGGATGCCTCGAATTCAGCCAAACGGCTATTTATAGCACTCGATGAGCGAGACAGCCGCGTCATTAAAGGACATATCGGATGCGCCAGCCAAACAGCGCATCACACGGACACGCCCTCCTGCATCAGGCGCATCACACAGACGCACCCTACAGTACCCGGCGCATCACAGAGGATGCGCCCTCACATCTCCATGCCAAGTGGAATACCAACCAATGTGCCCACTCAGCTGTCCATCGAACGTCACAAACATTAAATGCTGAACTGACACCAGAGTTGGCAGCACGCTTCCCAAAGTCTGAACAGTTGATAGCTTTTTCAGAGAACGAAGCGTCGGCAACGTCAGCATCATCATGACTCTATCCCGACGGCTACTGCCACGTGGCCACCTGTATGCACCTCTACGGCCATGCGTCCAAATCCGCATGTGCCTCTACGGCCATGCGTCCAAACCAGCATGCGCCTTAAAAGCCATGCGCCTCAGACCCTTCACTGATCCCTAAAGACAGAAGAAGAGTCTCCAGTTGAAGCTTTGCATGCGCCTCAAAAGCCATGCGCCCCAGACTGATCTCTGATCCCGAAAGACAGAAGGAAAGTCACCTGCATGCTCCTCAAAAGCCATGCGCCCTAAATGGTTTGTAACTCCTAAAGGTTATGAGCCGCAGCCTCCTCCTGCGCCCAGATCCAAGGCGCAGCTCACCAGATCAATGCCCCCCCCCCCAAATCCGAGATTTTCGAGCCATTGGTCGATGACACGTGTCCTTTGACTCAACTCGTCCAAGATTTCAGCAACAGAAAGATCTTCTCCTCTGCTACGTGCCGGCTCGCAACAGCAGTATGAAGAGTTCTCCCCTTCAATCAGGGCGCATCATCTACGTGCCCCCATCAGCAACTTCCACGTGGCGTCCCCACACACCCGCGCACCCTACATGCGTGCATGAGCAGCCAGCCTGCAAAACTATAAATAGAGGGATCTTCTCCTTCACACACACACAGAATCCACAATGAACATACAAGGAATCATCAGAGAGGCAGATACAGACACTCAACGTCTTCCTCCTCTCAACAAGCTCCAGCACCCAGAGCAATCCACGCCTTCAGAGAACCGATAACCGTCGTCAGCCGGTCAACGGAGTCAACGCATTACCACTCGCTCCATTGGCACTAAGGACCCAGCTTAAACAAAAGTGTACTCCTAGGACTACATCTAAGTCCTACATTGTAACACTGTTCTGTTTGTATTAAAGTTTTCAATCAAACAATTTTAATGGCAAAGAAGCTGGCGACTCTGCTGGGGACTTCTTTCTTCTCTTCCGAGAAAGTCGTGTCACAGGCCGACGACGTGAAGGTGGGCTCCTCCCACAAGACGCTGGTCGTGCGCCTCAATCAACAGGTGTACGAGGAGTTCATTTCTGAAGGAAGTGCGAGTCCTTCGAAGCGGCTACCAAAGCCGAAGAAGATCCGCACGGCCTGGGTGCGCAAAGTCGACGCCTCAGGCACCACCACTGAAGGGGATGCAGCAATCCAGCCTTCCCTTCCTGCTGACGTTCTCAGCAACCAAGGTGCGCCCGCCGATGCAGCGCATCTCTTGGGGAAGCGTGCGGCCGACCACGTTCCCCAGCTATCTCCCTCTCAGGCGAGGAAGATACGTCGACGGAGCAGGGGCGCAGCCAATGCCCCGTGCATCACCTCTGATGCGCCACAAAAAGCCTCTGTCTTTGACAGACTCACTCGCTGTAATGGCGAGGAAAATTTGGATGCTGAGTACTATGCGCCCCAGCGGGCTGATCCAAGGCGGCACGGGCCATGCGCCACAAACGTGCTATGCCAGCAGCCGGCCAGAGGCACGCGCTCGTCATCACGCGCGCTGCCGATGGCAAGCTGTACAAGGTTGACTCAAGTGCTTCTGCACCAACAACGAGTCGATCTTCAAAGCCCTCATCTCGCTTGGGCGCATCTACTGCGTGCACAACCAAGTCGAGAGAGGCAAACTCAGTGGTCTTGAACTCCCGCGCCTCCTCTGGTTGTGCGTTTGAGGTCCGTTCAAGTCACTTCAAATGTTGTGGTTCCCCCACTACTGATCGTGATGCCTGCTTGGTATTAGATCAGGGGGCGCAGCAATCACCTGACCACCCCGGCGTTTGGCCTTGCCATACGTCTGAAGGGGGTGTGAAGGCACCACTCTCCTCCAACGACCTGCGCAACGTGATCACTCACAAGCGCCGGTCAGGAGAGTCGACCAACAAGCACGATGCGCCTCTTACGGGGCATACTTGTGCGGTGGTCACCATCAACTGCTGTTGCAAGGCGGCAGCTCCACCAAGACAGTCGGTCTTCCAACGACTGCAATCATCGACACCTCTCCGTCGTCGCCTTGCGACGAAGGTGTCAGCTGAAGAGGAGCCAAAGGTCGCTTCATGTAACGTGGTCTCCAACTCCTCATCAATCCGGAAGAAGACTGTCAATTCCTCGTCTTCATCCAAAAGCCAGCCGAGGAAAACCAAGGCAGCTGTCTTGACCTCTGGAGTATTTGAAGGCACTCGGTCGAGGAAGAAGTCCTTGGAGGAAGCTGGGGGTAGCCAGACCCTTGTTGAGCCTCCTTCCGAAGACGAAGATGTCCAAAGCACAACTGCGGCGGATCTTCATCATCAAGGCGAGATTACTCTCCCTGAAGCCCCTCAAAACGAGGATGTCCTCCAGGACACTGCCGGGGGTAGTTCTGGAAACGAAGCGGTCCTTCAAGACGGAGCTGAGGGCAAGCAGACCCTTGCAGATGCACCTATTGAAGATAAACTCCAGAATGCGGCTGGGGGTGGCCAAACACCAGGAGAAGTAACTCCCCCGCATGAGAGTGAGGCCGAAAGCGAAGCCTCAACCCATCCATCCACTCCTGGCCGTGTCAGGACAGTGTACATGGCTGGGAATGATGTCGAGTCTGATGCACCGTCACAGGACATAGTCCAGCGCATAGACTCATTAGAGGGAGGTCTCAAAACCCTCTCTGCCTCTATGCAAGCACTGACTCAAGCAGTGTTTGAGATGCGGTCGGCCTTGATCAGGACACCTTCAACTGGTCCTGACCCAGGAGCTAATGGGGAGTCGAGTGTGCCCCTCCAACGGGCGCCCTCGGATACAGAAGCACCTCGAACCTCGGAGCCCTCAAACGCTCCAATCCCGATGGTACCTCCTTCCCCGACTCCTAGCTCTACGGAGGAGGTGGTCGAAATGATCAAAGACCTGTGGGAGCGCTTCGAGTCCATGAATAGGCAAGAAGAACGCCAGAAGATGGGCATTCCCCAGCCTTATCCCCTCGAGTGGAACAAGGTGGTTTATCCCCCAAAGTATAAGCCGCAAACACTCACCCCATACGACGGGAAGGACTCTCCGCGATGGTACCTGACGTACTTCCAGTCACAGACAGGGCATCTTCCGAAGGAGGATGCGCTCCTCACCAGCATCTTCGTCGGGGCCCTGAAAGGAGTGGCGTATGACTGGTACTGCAGCCTCCCCGACAATTCCATATCGTCCTTCGACGACCTGACACGCCTCTTCCTCGACCGCTTCTACGACGGCGGGAAGGACATGACGATGGCGTCTCTCATAGAGATACGTCAGAAGGAGAAGGAAACGGTTCGGGCGTTCATCGAACGCTTCCGACAGGCCTGCTTCAGGTTACCTCCAGGCATGCCAGAACATGCGCTCCTCTCCGCTTGCAGCATGAACATGTTGCCTGCAGTAAAGCTCTGGCTCAACTCTACTCCCCCTCCTGACTGGAGCTCCCTGATCATCGAAGCTGAAGCTACAGAAAAGAAGGCGGCCAATGCACGTCTTCTGGGTGTCAGCTTCCCCGCCTTTGACGATAAGGGGAAAAAGTCCGCAGCTAACAGCTCCGGACGAGAAGCAAAGGGGAAACAGGCATTAACTGTTAATGCCTCAAAAGGCGCATCTGCGCCTACTCAGAAGCCTCCACTGGCACCAAGACCCAAGGAGGTTTATTCATTCAATGATGACGACACCCTGCAACTTTTTGAGATACTAAAGCAGGGTGACAAGATCAAGCTACCGGACCCAAAGCGGCCCGATGAAGTTGGGAAAGTGGACAACCCAAGGTACTGTCACTACCATCGGTTTGTCGGACACCCGACCAAGGACTGCTACGTCCTCAAGAATTACATCCAGCACATGATCAATGCGGATGTAATCTCCGTCGACTATGAAGAGAAGACGGTGTCGGCCAATCTGGTTTCGCTTCAGTTCGGCACCTTGCCGCCAACTACCACACAAGATGGTGTCGTCCCCATCCCTAAGGCGACAATGGAGGTGGTAAACTTACCACCTACTCGTGACAATGTGAGTGGACTCACTCCGCTCACCACATCTCGAGGAGAGGTCCTCTGGGTTCACCCCGACCTCGTCTCCGAGGTGACTCAATCGGAGGTACGCCCTACCTCCAAATCAAAAGGCAGGAAGATCAAGTCTTGCCGCACAGTCTCTTCTTCAACAGAAGAGGCACTTCCAGTGCAAACACGTGCACAACAGAGCTCCCAATCCGGCGAAGCCGCCGCCGAGGTGGTGCCTCCTAGCACCATCCCTGAGGAGGGTCCATCTAAGCCCTCAGCAGCCAATAAGCAGAAGCAGGTGGAGGCCCGTTTTGACAGACCTCTACGGAAGAAGAATGCTTCGGGGCTGTCCAAGCCTCACAACTTCGACATTCTGGCACAATTAGCCAGTACACCAGCGCGTCTGTCTTTGTTCGAGCTCCTGCGTCTTTCTAAAGATTCCCGAGAAGCTCTCTGCGAAGCTCTGAAGGACGCTGAATCCTTTCTCAGTCAGGTCAAGCAGCCTGAAGACCTCCCAACTACTTGTACGCACTGTCATTGTGCGGATGAAGTTATCCCAAACATAACCTTCACCCAACAAGACATGCTGCTCAAGCATCACCGACATAACCGACCGCTGTATTATACAGGGTACATTGGCTCGGTCAAGGTGAGCCGGATTCAGATCGATCCTGGGTCTTCCCTAAGCATCATTCCGAAGGCGCTGCTATCAAAGCTGGGGATCCCGATGTACCGGCTGGCGCCCTCCAATACAACCATCAGTGGCTTCAACGCTAGCAAGAGCGAGCTATTGGGCAAGAGCCGACTGAAGTGTCACATTGGCAGCCTCAAAATTGAGGTGACTTGTTATGTAGTAGATGCCGAGGTCAACTACAACATCCTGCTCGGTCGACCATGGCTGCATGAGTACATGGTGGTGCCCTCCACGCTCCACCAGTGCATGAAGTATGTATCCACCAATGGCGTCATCCGGACGAAGTTTGCAGACATCGATCCTTTCAAAGGGATTGAAGCCTACTTCACCGATTCCGACTTGTACAAACCCATTGACGAGGAGGAAGCCAACAACGCTGATGATGAGGCAGAGACGGCAATAGAGCCGAACATGGAGCCTGAGACGACTCCCGACGCCCCCTTGAAAATCCGACTGAAGGGGAAACCACCCCAGAAGGCGCCTCCAATGAGCATCAAGCTATCAGGGAAAGCGCCGGCTCGCGAAGCACCCCTGAAGATACGCCTCAAGGGAAAGCCACCTCAAACATCGGCTCCCCTGGTGGCAAAATTACAAGGGAAAGCACCACCCACCGGAGGCGTAGCCGAGGCGCCTCTCAAGGTGCGTCTCAAGGGCAAGCCGCCGCAGTCATCCAAGGTGTCAGAGAAGGCTCATATAACCCTCTCGGACACCAAAGCTGTGTTGGACTCTCCTAGTCCGCCCCCAGTTCTTACAGACGAGGAGCTTGGTGATTACATCTCGGCTGACGTAGAGGCACCCTCCTTTGACAATGTAATCCCACGGGATAAGATCTCGTATTTTATCAATAATAGAGTGTCTTTTAATTATTCTTGTCTTCCACACTGGAATGCCATGTATACATTAGACAACGCTCTACGGTCGTTGCAAACACAAATAACGACCGTCCACCATAATCGAATAGTCCCGTCTCAAGGAGTCTTCATAGTCCCTCCACGAAGCCGAGACCAAGGCACCATCATCTCGGGCAAAGTCGAGCGTCATCGGGACCTCCCGTCAATCGAGCCCGAACCTGATACCGGCAGAGTACAAGTCTATCGGTACACGGATGCGGCAAAGCACATCATCCAAAAGATGGGCTACGACCTGAAAAGCAACAAAGGCTTAAACTACGACAAGGGTCGGCATCTCCCTGTCCGGCTTTCGATGCCCAATGGAAAGCCACGGGACTATTATAATCGGACTGGACGAGGGTTAGGCTATGTCACGCCGCCATCAACCCCAGAGAGTTCAGATGCAGAAGACATAGAACATTCCCATTCGTCCGAAGCATCGACTTGGGATTCTGATACCAGTATCGGATCAGTCTTCAGGAAAGTGCTGTCAGCTAACATGACGTCAGCACAACCTCAAAAAAGGTGAAGGCGAAGACCAAGCGCCAGAACCCTTCGAAGAAGAACCCTGGGCCCAACGCCTAGGTGAACAATGAGAATCTCGTTTTGAGCTTCGTGAACCTCCCACCGAAGACGAAGTCGAGCAGATCGACCTCGGGGAGGGGTCTTCTTCCAAACCCATCTTCATCAGTAAAAGCCTGGAAGGAGAAGATCGAGAATCTTTAATCCAACTGGCTAAAGAGTATATCGACGTCTTCGCCTGGAGCTATGAAGACATGCCGGGACTCAATCTACAGATCGCAATGCATAGGTTGAACATCTTACCTGATGCCAAACCTATCAAACAACAGCAGCGACGCTTCCGTCCGGACATCATGAATGCCATCGATCAGGAGGTTGACAAACTCTTGACTAGCGGCTTCATCCGTGAGGAACAACACCCGGATTGGGTAGCCAACATCGTTCCTGTCACCAAGAAGAACGGGAAGATACGAGTCTGTATCGACTTCAGGGATCTCAACTCTGCTTGCCCGAAGGACGAATTCCTGCTTCCAATCACTGATGTGATGATCGACAACACATGTGGCTTTGAGCGCATGTCCTTCATGGACGGGTATTCAGGCTACAATCAAATCAAGATGTTCCTCGATGACGCAAAACACACGTCATTCAGGACTCCAAAGGGTGTTTTCTGCTACACAGTAATGCCCTTCGGCTTGAAGAACGCCGGTGCGACATCCCAGCGAGCTATAAGCACCATCTTCCGTCAACATCTTCGCAAGACAGTCGAATGCTATGTTGACGACATCGCAGTCAAGAGCCGCCTCAAAAGAGATCACCTACAGGACCTGAAGACGGTCTTCGATCTCATGCGGGCGCATCAACTCAAAACGAACCCCGCTAAATCCTTTCTGGGGGTTTCTAGCGGCAAATTCTTGGGCTTCGTCATCACAGCAAAAGGCATTCATGTTGATCCTGAGAAGACCAAAGCCATCCTCAACATGGACCCTCCGAAGAACCTTCGAGAACTTCGAGGCCTACAGGGACGTCTGGCATATATCCGGAGGTTCATAGCAAACCTTTCCGGTAAGTGTCAACCCTTCACTCAGCTCATGAAGAAGGGAGTCTCTTATGTCTGGACAGAGGAGTGCCAGAAGGCTTTCGACGACATCAAAGCCTACTTGACGAGCCCACCAGTCCTGGTAGCACCAGTCACCGGTAAACCATTTCTCCTCTACGTCCGTGCCATGGATCATTCTCTTGGCGCTCTGCTGGCTCAAAATAGCGATACAGGCTACGAGCAAGCAATCTACTACCTCAGTCGAACACTCATCGGGGCCGAACACCGGTACAACCCCGTCGAAAAGGAGTGCTTGGCTTTGGTGTTTGCCATCCAGAAGACTCGTCATTATGTCTCGGGTCAGACAATTCATGTCATTTCCCGAGTCAATCCGCTCAGAGTCCTCATGACGAAGCCAGGATCATTGAACTCCCGGCTGGCTACATGGGCGATCTTGCTAACACCGTACAACATGGTGTTTGTACCCTAAAAAGCTGTTAAGGGTCAAGCTCTGGCCGACTTTTTAGCTGGACACCCCATCCCATAATCCTCAAAACTCTATGAAGATATCCCGGATGAGGTCCAAGAATCCAACGTCACCGAAGGAAGCTCCGTTTGGCGGATGTTCTTCGACGGCGCTTCGAGAACAGGCCCCAAAGGCCAAATCATCGCAGGAGTGGGGGTAGTCTTAGTCTCCCCCGATCAGCTGGTCATTCAACGTGCGTACTCTCTTTCGAAACCGTGCTCCAACAACGTTGCCGAGTACAACGCACTCGTCATGGGACTCCAGCTCGCACAACAGCTGGGGGTCGACCATCTGGAAGCTTACGGCGACTCAAAACTCGTCGTAAACCAAGTTCGGGGACAATACGAAGTTCGCCATGAAGATTTAATCCCTTATCATGAAGTCGCGTTGAACATCATTTCAACCTTCACCGGGTTCTTCATTGAACATGTCCCCCGTTTATAAAACTTGGAGGCCGATGCTCTGGCCGGCCTCGCAGCCTCATTAGCAGCGCCCTTTGGGACTCAACACTATATCACGGTAACAGGACGAGATCTGATTTGTCCCAGAAACAACCTGTGCTTGCAAGTGGCTCACGCCATGTCGACAAACACTGTTGTTAATGTCCGAGACTGGAGGTTCCCGTTCATCGACTTCGCTGTCTACGGAATCCTTCCAGAGGACCCGAAGGAAGCCGTCTCAGTCAGGAGACGCTCTCTTCGATTCTACTACGATACGGCTACCAAAACGCTGTACCGACGCTCCTTCGATGCCTGTCCGACGAAGAAGCAGCCGAAGCTCTTCAAGAAGCTCATGACGGAACTTGTGGAGCTCATCAACCCGGTCCTAAGTTGCAAGATCGACTGCGACGTATGGGCTACTACTGGCCAACCATGGTTGTCGATGCTGTCGAATATGCCAAGAAGTGCCACGCGTGCCAACTTCATGCAGACTTCATACATACACCATCGGAGCCGCTACATCCTACAGTCGCCTCCTGGCCCTTCGAAGCCTGGGGCATGAACATTGTAGGGCCAATCACTCCTCCTTCATCGAGAGGACACCGTTTTATCCTGGCCATCACCGACTACTTCTCCAAATGGGCGGAAGCAGTTCCACTAGCAGAAGTAAAAAGCTGCAGGGTGGTCAGCTTTATCAAACACCATGTTATTTATCGTTTCGGGGTACCCCGGCGGATCATCCATGACAATGGTCCTCAGTTTATCAGCCACATTTTCAGCAGGTTCTGTGACAAGAATCGCATTCAGAACGTGGCCTCAACCGCCTACAATCCGGCAGCAAACGAATTAGCTGAGGCATTCAACAAAACTATCGTTAGGCTGCTCAAAAAGGTCGTGTCATCCAACAAACGCGACTGGGACGAAAAGCTTGGCGAATGCCTTTGGGCCTACCGCACAACGGTACGGACCCCAACAGGCAACACTCCATTCTCCCTGGTCTACGGGAGCGAAGCAGTACTGCCTCTTGAGATACAGATACCTTCGCTCCGCGTAGCAATCACAAACGAACTCACAGAAGAGGACAATCAACATCGTCGTCTGCGGGAACTGGAGGCACTTGACGAAAAGCGTCTCTTAGCTCAACAACGCATCGAGCTCTACCAAGCCCGTATATTACAGGCTTTCAACAGAAAGGTCAAAAAGAGGACTTTCCAAGTTGGCGACCTGGTTTTAGCAGTCAGAAGACCAATGGTGTTGACCCATAAGACACCAGGAAAGTTCGAGCCCAAGTGGGAAGGACCTTTCATCATAGAGACGGTATACTCAAACGGTGCTTACCGCCTCGCCAAACCCAATGGGGACTTGTTCATGATGCCCATCAACGGCAAGTTCCTAAAGAAGTACTATTCTTGACATCCTCCAGACATGTACTTCCCCAAATAACCTCTTTTTACAAACTCATACGCCTCCGAAACCCAGCTGTTCCGTGGCATCTTCCAGTAGAAAGATAACCACGTCCATATTACCTCTGAGTTGTCTCTCTACACCCTACAAAGCAGAATCTTACACTTCGTAAGCCTACGCTACCCATCATGTTTACCATGTCCACATTACCTCTGAGTAAACATCTTGTACAAACAACTCCTACGTTATTGTACATTGATCGCAGAACTTCCACGTCCATATAACCTCTGAGTTGTTCAGCGTATCCCCCAAGATCATTCCTACCACGTCCATAATACCTCTGAGTAGGGAGATTCTATCATTTCGAACCCAATGATTGCCATGTCCACATCACCTCTGAGCAAACATAATGGTTCCTTCAAACTTATTATCTGTACCTGAAAACCAAGGTGCGCAAAAGATAATAGGTCCACACAAATCATCAAGTTCATGACAACAAAAGATGAACACATCAAAAAAAAGGTTGTAGACTTCTTTATTCTTCTGAAAAAAGGAGTACAAGAAACTACATCATCCCCCAGTAAGGGTTGCAAAAGAACGCAAAAGAAAAAGGGAAAAAGCTATGGTCCCTGAATCTCCCCAGGATGGGCTGAGAGCTCCCTGACTCGAAGCTTTAAGTCGACTGCGCGGGCCTCCACCATCTCCAGGACTCGTCGCTCTGCTTCTTTGCGCATCAATTCAACGGCCCCAGCGGAAGTATCACTTGCATGCTTCTCATCAAGCTGTTGTCGTTGCTGCGCCAAGGCAAGAGTCTGCTGAGTAAAGGTCGCCTCATCCTTCTTAAATGCTGCATGTTCAGCCCGGACATGCTCGACCTCTAACTGGAGTCGGGCCCGTTGGTCTTCAAGGCGGCGCATCTGGGTGTCGATATCCGCAATATTAGCTTCCAATGCAGCTCGAGTTTCTACCGTCGTCTTCATGGACCGACACAACTGCTCTACCGTAGCCTCAGTCTCAGCCACCTCGCGCTCCCAAACGCCCATAGTGGCCTGGTATGAAGACTCGATCTCGGCGATCAGCTTCCCCTTCTCTGCCTCTATCAGGACAGAAAGGTCGTTTCGCTGGATGCGTTGAAGTTCCGCGAGCCGCTCATCCAGCTCAATCACCGAAGCCTCCAGAATTTCGGCCATATGGTCGTGGCCTTGGTGAATATGAATCAGCTCGATGCATGGCATTGCCAGAGCTTTTGCCATCGCAAAACTCCCATTGGCATTCATCACAGCAGATACACCCTTCTGCAGCATTTTGTATACCCCCTCGACGAGGAATTTCACATACTCGTCTGCATCCGCCAGGACCTGCGGCGTCATCGCGGGAGTTGGAGGAGCTACTACAGTTTGCGGACCGGAAGAAGATTCGCCAACTTCAACCAGCGAGGCTTGAACCTCGGCATTAATGGGCTCTTCATCAACAGGGGCTGGACTTCCAGCCCGAGGAGCCGAAGCAACAGAAGGAGCTGGCACAGGCGTCGAGATGGTCCCTCAAGTAGAAGGAGCTACAGAGGGTTCTACACCCTTACCCTTCTCAAGCCCGGAGGAACCTCCGACGTCAACAGCCACCTCTTCTATCCCCAACGTCCTCTCAACGGTTGGCACCTCCCTTGGCAGAATAGGGAGATTGTCACTTGTCTCTTGACCCGTCGCAGCGGTCTTGACTGGCAGACAGGTCTCATCATCGAGTCCCTCAACAGGGACAGAATCTTTCGCTACCTCCTGAGTGGTAGCCGCCTCAACTTCCACGGTTGAAGCCGGGGTAGGACTCGGCAATGATGCGACCGACCTCCCCTCATCATGATAGAGAGGGGATTCAATCCTCTCCTCTATCTCAACCATATCTGCTGTCCCCGCAGCAGATTCTTGCAAGACCGGAGGAACGTCATCGGAAGGCGACGAACTCCAGTCCACTTCATCATCAGGATACCTCGAGTCCGCAGGACCCTCAGCATCCAAGGCCTCCACGGCAGACGGTGCTCTCCCAGAAGTTGTTGCGACCTCGAAATCGGGAGATATTAAAACCTCCGCAGGAACATCTTCGGGACCTTCCTCCACGGGAGACATTAGCATCGGAGGAATGCGCTCATCAGAAGAGCCTGCCACCTCCTTCGGTTTACTAGCGCCCGATTTTGAAACACGGGACTTCTTCTTCAATCCCTACGAGAAGAAGAGCATAAGTCGCCACAATGACAAAAAAAATTGGAATTATGAAATATTCCTTACTTCAACAGGGATTGATCCTGCTGGCATTATAGGTGGCACTTCCGTAACCTTCGGGGTCGGCGCCCGTCTCGACCTTTTCGGTACAGAAGAACCAGCTTCTGTGTCAGCACGCCTTTTCCCGACAGATGGGTCTCCCACTGGTACTGCAGCAACAGCCCGATACCCCGCCAACTCTGGTGGACGATATGATCGGGCTGCCATCAACATATTCGCTGTCGCCTCCAGCTGGGTTCCAATAATGAAACTAGTCTCCCTGTCGTAACCAGGAGACATAGCAGTCATAGTGCAATACAGCTTGGCGGTCGGATATAGAATCGGCGGCCGAAGATTGCGAACTGGCGTGGTGAACTTAACGCTAGTGCATCCAGCGTTATAATATTGCCAGCCCCGGGCTCCATCCAGCAAACTCCCGATGAAGCCTAAACTACTACTGGGATTCCGCAACATTAACTGGGTATAGCCAAACTGACGAGCAAATCGGCTTGGCAGATAAGGCTCCAGATAACACCAATTCTGGTTACGGTAGACCAGGTGAGAAGGCCGGATACTCTGCAACCAACGAAAACTCCATTTCGGCAGAGTGACCGTGTCTTCGCCAGAGTCAACTAAATCTTGGTCGGCCTCGAAAGCTTTGAAGATCGGGCCAACCTTGACAATCTCCCACCCCTGAAGGTAGGACAAGACTCTCCTACAAACGGGAACGCCAGTGTAAGACCACTTCCTCTTATAGAAGCGGCGAATGAAGGCATCTCCTTCGACATGGTCCTCCTCCGGACCGGGACTCATTACGTTCGGATGATGCAAGATCAGCCACCCCATAAGATAATGGAAGGGCAGCTCGGCCCGGGGAAAGTTATCATGATTACCTCTCTCGTGGATCACATCATCGGCAAAGGACCTCAAATCGCGCAACAGGTTGTACACCATCGCGGGGAGGAGAGCCAACGGTCGGCCACAGGCCAACTTCACCGCAGGCAAAATGAGATTCCGATGTACCCTCTCGACAGCACCGGATCCACCTGCAAATACGCAATCCCGGAGCCATATCATCAAGTAGGACGTCAACACTGCCTTGGATGACATCCGGTGCCCGCAGTGCCAGAAACAGCTGTACGTAGCCTTGCCGCCCTCATTAGAGTGTGGGGTCCTTTCGTCCAGCCGGCTTATTTCAGAACTCACTTCCGCGGGCTTCAATCCCTGCGGAGTCGTAAACCGAATCCTCGAAGGATCCGTCAAGTCCTGCCTGAAGACGTAGTCCCTCCAAGCAGTCACATGAGGCTGGGTCTTGCCCTTGTCCCTCCGGTGCATCAGATAATGATGGCTTGTTACCTCTTTGAAAACAGCCATCATCTCCGGATCCTTATCCTCCAGAACTTGGATCTCTTCATTTGATGGAAAATATTCCTCGTACGGTTCCGAGCCCCAAGGAAGCTTGGACACTTCATACATCTCATGAAGGGCCAATCCCAACTCCCCCATCGGAGTAAAGAAGCTACCAGTCTGGGCATTGAAAAGCTCCAAGAGCGCAAGGAACATAGGCTTATTGAGGTCCACGCCTGCCTGCGTGGCCCGAATGGCGGCTGTCAGCCCGATCTCTTTAAGCTCAACCTCGAACCTTGAAAGCACCCAAGTGGTCAACTCGTCCCACTTCGGGATGTAGTGACACCAGCCTTCGACTCTGAAGCTACCTGTCGGATACATCACCTTTGTTGTCAGCATCCGATTTGCAAAGATCGGGGCACTGAAGGGAAACGTGTCATTTGGGACCTCACTGTAGATGCTCCCAGGACGCAAGGCTCGGTAACTGAAAGAAGAACCGGCCCGTGAAGCGGTCAAAGTATCTCGCTGGTTCGAGGAGGCGTCAATTGAGAGGGTACCTCCCAAGGCCCCTCCTTGAAAGGGAGTAAGTTCCCAACCCATCCTTCTCTTCGAAGCTAGACGATAAAAAGCCGTCAGCGGCAACTGGCGGTCAACCTGCCGCATGTACAAAACCATGCCTTTGGCAGAAAAGAACCAGTCTTCTCTAATCCTCAGTATCTTCGCTTCGGAAGAGACTAGTCGGTCGCCAAACAGAAAGGCAGGTTTTAAGAAAGTTACACTCTCGGATTCAGCAGACTTCAGTTTACCACTCTCCATCATACTCTGGAGGAAAAGAGGCAACTGGGTCTGGATTTGTAGCATTCTCTCACGAGGTTGGTCCTGTAAGATAGCATCCTTCGCAGGATTGATCACCGCCTCGTCAAAATCAACTCCCATCTGACAAAGAGAAGCGTCCAGAAGGACCTCATTCAACAAAGGGATCGTCATCGACACTGATACAACAAAGATGGAAGTCAGGCAAAAAAGAAAATGTCAAATAGCTTCGGCGCATCATCAGGGCGTAAGTCCATGCGCGCTAGCATCAGAGCTTCGGCACATCATCAGGGCGTAAGCCCATGCGCGTCAGCTTGCTTCGGCGCATCATCAGGGCGTAAGCCCATGCGCGTCAGCATTGGAGCTTCGGCGCATTCAGAGCGTGAGCTCATGCGTGTCAGCGAAGGCTTCGGCGCATCATCAGGGTACGAAACCCATGCGCGTCAGCCATTAAACCTCGATGCATGATAAAGGTGTAAACCTATGCACGTCGACGGGGTAGAACCTCGGCGTATCATCAGGACAAAAGTCTATACGCGTCGACAAATCTGAGTTAGGGCACAGTCTGGCCCAAAATCTTATGTGAAGGAGATGAACCCACCCGTCACCTCAGGACGAACGTCGGCCGGAGTTGCAGGGGTGATAGGTGCATCCTCACCAACGAACTCCTTCGCTTTCTCCTTCCCCTTGCCGGCGCCACCGCGAGGAGTCTTGGGAGCCATTCTCTCAAAGAAGAAAAAGTTAGGGTTTTGAAGAAAAACTCTAAAGAAAGCAAAGGCACAGAGCAGATGAACTCTCTATCTCTCCAACCCTTACCTATTTATAGGGCTTGGTCGCACGCGTGAACCGATGACGTATAATCTCAGCCGTCGCTTCGGGTTCCGTGAGGAGATAACAACAAATACAACCAAAAGATCATCATTAATCTTTTGGGTTACCAAGGCGTCATCATCATCAACTGAAAGGAGCATGTGCCCGAACAAGCATGCGCCCAAAAATCATGCGCCCTGACCTCCATGCTTCTTATTCAAAGTATTCCAAAACTTATTCAAAAGTTTTGAAAACTTTGAAGGGGGTCTTGTAGAAGCATGGAATTTCACAACTAAAAAGCCCATGCGCCAGGCATTATATGCGCCAGAACTCAGACAGCTAATCGAATAAGCCATAGACATTCGAAGAAGGACTTTTTATTTCATATATATAAAAGTCTATTACATGCCTAGAAAAGATGGTACAAAGAAGAATTTCTACAAAGGAAGGATCCTAGATCTACAGCCAACAGCCACCATGCGCCTTTCGATAGGCGCAGCAGTCACCATGCGCTGTCAGCCAGGCGCAGCAGATGTCATACGCCTCCAGCCAGGCGCATCCTACCATCTCTTCAGCAGCTCAGTTATGTGCATCCAGCTCAGTTATGTGCATCCCTTCAGCAGCTCAGTTATGTGCAACTCTTCCAACCAGGCTCACCTGGCCGAGCAGAGCCCAGTTATGTGTCGCTCTTCCAGCCAGGCTCGCCTGATAAGTGCTTCGCCAAGCAAAGCATTTAACCCTCTGGCTGGAACCAAGGAAGAGAAGAGCACCGCAAATGCTGTGGCCAGGGGAGGCTTCGAAAGAGCCTCCAAAGACCAAGGAAGACCGTGATCGAAATCATGGCACAAGGAGCTTTCAACACAATCAAAGTGGGCGGCGCCCACTTTGAAGGAAGAGAGAGCCTAGCACCGCCATTCCGATCTACGGCTCTTCCGGAATAACGGAGACGAGGCCCGAACATCCTTATCTTTGGATGCAACAGGCACCTTCCCCCTGCCTCAGAAGCCCTCGACTCCGTCTTTTGGATGTAACAGTCACCTTCAAGAGCATCGAAGATAACACGACGTCTCATCTTCACCCTTGGGAGCACTTCGTCAACAGAATGCACCCACATATCCAAGTTCATGTTGGAAGTACGTGAGGGAATGAAGAGCAAACCTTCTCTCCATGCCACTATTTATAGGCCGGGTAAATCAAACCCACGCACCAAGTGGATGACTCTTCGAATTCTGTGCAATGAATTTGCATTAAATGGATGAACCGGACGCCTCGAATTCAGCCAAACGACTATTTATAGCACTCGAAGAGCGAGACAGCCGCGTCATTAAAGGACATGTCGGATACGCCAGCCAAACAGCGCATCACACGGACGCGCCCTCCTGTATCAGGCGCATCACACAGACGCGCCCTACAGTACCCGGCGCATCACAGAGGATGCGCCCTCACATCTCCATGCCAAGTAGAATACCAACCAATGTGCCCACCCAGCTGTCCATCGAACGTCACAAACATTAAATGCTGAACTGACACCAGAGTTGGCAGCACGCTTCCCAAAGTCTGAACAGTTGACAGCTTTTTCAGAGAACGAAGCGTCGACAATGTCAGCATCATTATGACTCTATCCCGACGGCTACTGCCACGTGGCCACCCGCATGCGCCTCTACGGCCATGCGTCTAAATCCGTATGCGCCTCTACGGCCATGCATCCAAACCAGCATGCGCCTCAAAAGCCATGCGCCTCAGACCCTTCACTGATCCCTAAAGACAGAAGAAGAGTCTCCAGTTGAAGCTTTGCATGCACCTCAAAAGCCATGCGCCCCAGACTGATCTCTGATCCCGAAAGACAGAAGAAAAGTCACCTGCATGCGCCTCAAAAGCCATGCGCCCTAAATGGTTTGTAACTCCTAAAGGTTATGAGCCGCAGCCTCCTCCTGCGCCCAGATCCAAGGCGCAGCTCACCAGATCACTGCCCCCCCAAATCCGAGATCTTCGAGCCATGGGTCGATGACACGTGTCCTTTGACTCAACTCGTCCAAGATTTCAGCAACAGAAAGATCTTCTCCTCTGCTACGTACCGGCTCACAACAGCAGTATGAAGAGTTCTCCCCCTCAATCAGGGCGCATCATCTACGCGCCCCCATCAGCAACTTCCACGTGGCGTCCCCACACACCCGTGCACCCTACATGCGTGCATGAGCAGCCAGCCTGCAAAACTATAAATAGAGGGATCTTCTCCTTCACACACACACAGAATCCACAATGAACATACAAGGAATCATCAGAGAGGCAGATACAGACACTCAACGTCTTCCTCCTCTCAACAAGCTCCAGCACCCAGAGCAATCCACGCCTTCAGAGAACCGATAACCGTCGTCAGCCGGTCAACGGAGTCAACGCATTACCACTCGCTCCATTCGCACTAAGGACCCAACTTAAACAAAAGTGTACTCCTAGGACTACATCTAAGTCCTACATTGTAACACTGTTCTGTTTGTATTAAAGTTTTCAATCAAACAATTTTAATGGCAAACAGTGACAAAAATACCCTCTAGGCTAAAATGATAAATGAAACACCCTAATCTCATGGCTAGGCTCTAGGTCAAGCTATCTCTATGGTTACACTAGCTAGACACCAAAATCACAAGTCATAATTTTAAATAGTTTAAAATTAATTAAAAATTACCAAAAATTATAATATGAAATAAATATCAATAAATAATAATTATAATTTTAAAATTTCAAAATTACCCTTATTTTAGAAAACTGGGTGTTACATGAATATCTAGCCTTAAACAAATATCTAGCTTTAAACTAATATCTAGATATTTCTAACCTTGTCATGTAATGGAAACTTCTAATCTAATATCTAGACTCATGGATAATATCTAGGTTAGGACAATTCTAGGTTAATCTCTAACAAAACACTTAGCACATTATCACTTAATCAAAATCCTAATTAATTCAAAAGTCACAAAATGACCAAAATACCTTTAGGCTAAATAGTTGTAATTAGTCATTCTAATCACATGGTTAGGTCCCCATGGTCATAGTTAGTCTCTAGGCTTAACAATTCTAGGGTTACACTAGCGAAACACCAAAATCACAAAGCATCAATTTAAATAGTTTTAAAATAATTAGAAATCACCAAAAATCATTATCATGAGTTAAATCCTATTATTTAATAATCAATTTTACAAAAGTTCAAAATTACCCTCATTTTAGAAAAGTGGGTGTTACAGTTCATTTGAATGCTCTGTGGTATACAACCAAGTTAGAGAGGTCCACGAGCAATGGGACTTGGCAAATTTTGTGTGGACGTAAATGGGTCAGCGAGAAAAATGCAATTGTGTTTATACAAGCTTATGATGAGAAGAATACTGACGCTAGATCGCCTATCTAGTTTTGGCATTCAGGTAGGTTCTATTGTGTGGTCAAACAAATGAGAACATACCTCATTTGTTCTTTCGATGCTCATTCACGTAGGGTATTTAGTGCTCGTAAGGTGGGAAATTGCATATGCATTCTAGTGAGGAGAGGGATATAGATAGCCTGATTCGAGATATTATAGCAACAATGCGGAAGGGGGCCCCCTTGTTTCGAGAGGCACGTATTCAGATTGCGGTAACATTGTGGCATTTTTTTTAGAGAGAGGAACAAGCGCATTTTTTATGGTCGACGGACTACACAACTACGAATTATTTAACAATATAAAGCATGATGTTAAGTGTTTGGGATTGCCGTAAGGAATCTATATGATTGTAGTGGTTATAGTTTTTCTTGTTTAACATAATTACCATTTATATATATATATATATATATATATATATATATATATATATATATATATATATATATATATATATATATATATATATATATATTGTTGGACTTGGTATATAGAAAAAACCAAGTCAAATCTCCAAGATCCTATACTTTGTTTAACGTTGGAAAGAAACATTCTCTTTTGTCTATTTTTAGCATACACTTATGCTATATAAGGGAACATCTTTCAAGTGAAAACTCCACTCCACTCTCTCCCTCTCATTCTCTCTTGTTCAATTCAAAGCATTGTTCTTCGGTTTGTGCTCTGGGCAGAAAGGCTAAGTTCGGGTCACTCTTTCTGAGTTGTGTGCGACAAGCAGATACCGGTAGAGCGAAGGTTTCACCACTAGGAGCATTCGGAACAAGTCTGCACATAGACCCGAATCAACTCTTAGGGCAGTGCTACGTGCGCAACTTCCCCGAAGGTCGGTAACATTTATTTATTTTATTTTGTTTGCAGATTTTAAAAAAGAAAAGGAAATGATTTTCCAACAATCTAAGAGTTGATTTTTTTTATTGTCTAAACAATAATTCTTGTTTCTACAATTTTCTTATCAATTGCATTTACAAAAGTTCGGTCTGTTAAATTTATTCACAACTTTCTTGTTCAAGCTGTTAACAATATTTTTAGACGAAATAGCTTGCTACTGTTAACAATATATTTTTAGACAAAATAACTTGCTACTGTTAACATACATATATTTACTATTATAATTTGTTAACAACTTTGCCAACGGTCCAACTTTACTACAAGTTTGTCCAACTTTTCTACAAGATATCTGCATATAGTCTCAAAATTTGTCTAGGATTAAACTTTATCAGCAATTGTTATTGATACTTAATAATTTACTTACCACAATTCCTCTAGCAACTTTGCTATTCATTAGCTATAAAACAAGTGTTGCTTCACAATACCGTCTCTAGGAATTGACACTTCCCTTAAAACAAGATTGTATTAGTACAATTTGTCAATCCTAGTTTCCTTTACTCAATATTGTAAAGTAAACAGGTTATTGATCTAGTAAATTACTCCTTTATTTTTAAAGTTCTAAAGTAGAGATTTGTTAGGGCACAAGCCGAAAGGGTCCTTCTGTCAACAAGGCGTTAAACGTCTAAGCGACCGGTACTTAAGCGTTCCTAGTGAACCTCTGGTTGCTGGGATCTAGCCCCTACAGCTAACCCAACCTGATCAAAACTTGAAAACTAAAATTTTAAAGGTGAATTACTAAGATCATCTAAAACTGTTATTCTTTAACTTAAAGAAAATTTTCTTATTGAGTAAATATAAATTTTTGCAGACTTTAGAGATCATGACTGTCAAGGAAGAGACCTTTACTGCCAAACCTTCAAAGTTTAATGGCACATACTTCAAAAGGTGGCAGAGCCAAATAAAATTTTGGCTAACCACTTTAAGTCTGATTTCTGCTATTGATGGATCCACACCCATCACAAATGATTCTGACGATACTGAGTCTGACATAGTAGTAACCAGGTCATCATCTTCCTCCAAACTTAAGACCCCTAAGGAAATAGACTACCATTGTTTTCATAGAATCTTAAGTGCTTTGTCAGAGTCTCTCTATGACATATTTTTTGAATATAAAAGCGCTAAAGAACTCTGGGATGCTTTGGAAGATGAATATGGTTATGATGATGCTGGAATTGAAAGATTCAATTCCTCCACATTCAAAAGATATGTCATGGTAGATAATAAACCTATCAAAGACCAAATTCATGAATTCCAAGAACACCTTAGACATGTTCAAGCCAAAGGTACAATCTTCTCTACTGAGCATAAAATAGGATGCTTGATAGACAAACTCCCTCCTTCTTGGTCTGACACTGCCAAAGATCTTACATATTTACAAGGAACTCTTACCTATGCTCAAGTTCTAAAGAGACTTAGAACAGAAGAAGAGTTTAGGTTAAAATCCAAAGCTAGGTCTGATTCCAAAACTAGGATAAACCTTGTAGAAAGCCATGATAAACCCAAGTCTAACCATCATCTCAAACCCAAGAAAAACTCCTTCAAAAAGAAGCATAGTTTTCAACCACATCACAAAAACCTTCATTACCAAAACCCTCATCACCAACAATCTCAGAAACATAGAAATTTCAGTCATACTCGGGATCAGAGAAGATTTTGTTTTGTGTGTGGTAGAACCAACCATACGGCCATCAACTGCTTCCAAAGGAAGAAAGAACCTGTCAAGACCTCCTTCAAGGGAAAAGACAAGCCAGAGGCTAACATGATTCTAAATGGGTCATCAAGCTCCTTCAGGTCTGTAAGCTATCGACCTGTAGTAAACATTTCTTACCATTCTGATGATTGGTGGTTGGATTCTGGAGCTAATGTTCACGTTTCGTTTGATCGCTCCTATTTTTCAACCTATTAGAAATCAGGTGGAGGAGGCGTGACTCTAGGAGATGGCTCAACGACACAAATCGTAGGAAGAGGAAGAATAGATTTGAAGATGGCATCAAGAAAAATTCTACCTCTCCATGATGTGCTTCATTTGCCGTCAGTTAGGAGAAATCTAGTTAGTGGATCCCTGCTTGTAGCCTCAGGATACAAAATTGTAATAGAGGCTAATAAAGTAGTATTTTCCAAGAATGAGTTATTTATAAGAATAGGATTTGTAAAAGATGGACTCTTTATTTTGAGTACTATGAATAAAATTTTAAATCCTTCTTTTGTTATTACAAATGTTGAATCCTCTAATGTTTGGCATAGCAGACTGGGTCATATGAATTTAGGATCTCTCAAAAGGATGATGAACTTAGATCTTATTCCTAAGACTCATATTGATGATAAACACAAATGTAAGATTTGTGTTCAAGCCAAACATACTAGATTACCTTTCAAATCTGTCCATAGGGATTCCGAATTCTAGAACTTATCCATAGTGACGTTTGTGATTCCAATAGGGTTTTGACCCGAGGCGGTAAAAAATACTTTATCACTTTTATAGATGATCATTCAAAGTATTGTTACACCTACCTTCTTAAAACCAAAGATGATTCAAGGTCTATAAATCTGAAGCTGAGAACCAGTTAGAGAAAAGATTTAAGATTCTTAGATCAGATCGTCGAGGAGAGTGTACCTCAAATAAAATGACTAATTTCTATGAAGAACATGGAATTATTCATGATGTCACTGCCCCTTATTCACCACAGTCCAATGGAGTTGCTGAAAGGAATAATCGTACTCTATTAGACATGGTAAATGCAATGCTTCTCAGCTCAGGTGCTCCTGATAATCTATGGGGAGAGGCCTTATTGTCAGCCTGTTATATCCTTAATAGGATACCTAGTAAGTCTAATGATAAGACACCATATGAGTTATGGAAAGGCCGAACTCCTAGGATTAATTACCTCAAAGTTTGGGGATGTCTAGCCAAGGTAGGATTTCATGAACCCAAAAAGAGGAAGATTGGACCTAAGACTGTAGATGTTGTGTTCATAGGATATGCTTTAGATAGCAATGTCAATAGATTTCTAGTGATTCATTCGGAAGTAAATAAAATCTCTAACAATACCATTATAGAAGCTAGAGATGCAGTTTACTTTGAGAATATATTTCCTTTTAAGAATAGAATTTCTTCCACTCCCACTAGCTCTTCTCTTACCCCTTCTACTAGTTCTCATATTCATCCATCAAGTTCACAAGATGGAGAACCTAGAAGAAGTAAAAGAGGAAGGATTGAAAGGAATTTAGAGGAAGGTTTCTTCACTTATTTGATAGAGGGTGATCCCTCAACTTATGAAAAAGCAATATCTTCTCCTGATGCTCCTTTCTGGAAAGAAGCTATTAACAATAAGTATAACTCCATTATGGAGAATAATACTTAGTTTTAGCAAATGTCACGCCCGCTCCCGTAGGAGCGATCATCCTCGCTAAGGCGTGATGCCGCGTGAGCCTAAATTACGCTCACGTAAGGCGGGTTCCATAACGGCCAATTACAGGCTAAGCGACGGGGTCGTCGCACAGAAGTCCCAAGCAGAAATATTGATACAGCAACGAAAATTTGAAGCAAAACACAAGTCATGCAAAAATACTCTTTTATTGATATTGGAACAAAGATTACAATGTGGCACGAGGCCAAGATTACAATCACTCAAGCTTACTCTTCTCACATTACAAGTCACTCTGATATCTCTCATCTCTCAATACAATTTGAGTAGGCCAGCGGAAGCATAGATAGGCGATGTCCATACATTATGTCCCGTATAAGTCCAGACTCCACGCGGCCGCATGCCTCGAATCGTCAAGGAACTCCGTGCCTCGACGCATCCAAGCGAGCTCCATGCCACAAGCTTCTACCTGTGCCTACACATAAAAACTGTGTGGGTGTCAGTACTCAACTGTACTGGTGGAATGAGCTCCTCGTCCACCCATACAAAACTAACATGCTTATTTACTTTGTGTAACATAATTCCTTTACGATTTTATTTCTACTCTTGCCTTAGGATCAGTTTTAAGACAGACTCTCGGCCTATTTTGTGTCTCTAGACCATCTTCGTGCCTTGCACTAGCAACTTACTTATACTTTGCCTCTAAACCCTTCTCGTGTCAACAACGTCAACTTGTCAAGTCGTGTTTTGTAACGTCCCAAAACCAGAATACTGGAGAGCGGGGGCATACATAGCCAGCTACGTATAATGAGATGGAATCCACCTTACTACATGGTCATGGCTGTCTAGATATATGAGGGTTTAACTACAATCCATCAGTCTTCTATGGTCAATAACAAGCCTGATTGTCTCAATCTCAAGCAAGCAAGTAAAGTTACAAGATATAAGATCACCAAATATACAATAGTAAGGCATCCCAAACATTACATATTCAGCTGATCATGAAGCTAGTCGTTACAAAATATGAGGACTAGCAAGAGTTTAGTCATACATGATCAACCCTAGGATCTGTCAATCATGATACAGCCCATAGGCAGACAATAATAAGATATGCAATACGAGCTAACAGGTGCTCGCCGACTAAACGCCTCAAAATGAAAATTTAACAATAGAGTGGGAGAGCCAAAAATAAACCCACTCGTTGCCCTGGTTACGCCTGGTGGTCACCATCGGGCTGGAAAGTCGGTAGATCCTCTGGAGCTGCTCCGAAATCTGGCCATACAAAACCAGCTGGGTCAGATCCCAGAAAGAGCAAGTGCCACAAAGGAGGCTTCACTTAAGAACTAAAACCAGCATATCAGAAATAAATATTAAAAACAGTTACAAAAGAGCTTGATAATTATAAAAGAATAACAACCGTCATAATAGAGTACGAGGGAACCATTCAAGTAGCCAGGTCACAACCCTTAAACCAAACAAGGACCGGGGTTGTAACCTTTCACCTGAATAGAACTCCGTCTCCAAATCCCGTTGGTAAGGTAAAACTTAATAAGCATGACGTGGGGTGCAATAAGTCAATAAACGAAGAGAGGACTCAGAACTGCTCCGGGAGCCAGGTTACAACCCTTAAACCAAACAAGGACCGGAATTGTAACCTTTCACCTGAACAGAACTTAGCCTCTGATCTTTATTGTTAAAAGTGACAATCATACGATCAAGCCTGCAATAATTGAGTACTGAAACCACATCATACAATCGCTCCCGGCCAATCAGTGACTACGGCTTTCTACATCAGCTAACTAGGGTTATCACAAGCCTTAGTTACTAGCAATATGCAGTGAGATATTCCTCCAGCCACAAGCCCTGCAGCTAATCCAGGTTATCCAGGCGACTTGGGTTCATTAAGCAGTGCCTCGTTCTTTTCCATATATCAGTGAATCTAGACTTGTGCCCTACTCGTCGGCAGGATGCAAGTCCACAATGGTGGCCGGGATAACGGGATCGCCTGTAACTGGAAAAATCTCTCATAACTACTGAATTATTCTAGTTATTAGCCTTAGCCATTTACAGTAGGTACCCCTGACCGTGGTACTAGGGATCCCTGTCCTAGACATGATGCAAACATTACCGGTTCAATTGTACAAATACAATCATCCATGGTGTCCAGGCCATTCAATCTTGTCATGTCATGTTCACTGTCAGGAGTGCGCCACGTCGGGCCACTATCACGTCATATCATTTGTCAAAAGTGCACCACAACGGGTCACCCTTGTGTCAGGGAACATACATAAATTAATATGGCACCAGCATACGTTTAATAATTAAATATTAGCAGGGGCAAGGGCTGTGGGGGACTCATGCGGCTCAGAAAAATTTATGCGGCCATGCAAGTTGTAGGCCATATGCGGCTCAGGCAACTTGCATGCAAATGCATGCAATGAATTAATGGCCAAACAAAATGGCCATTAATTAATAATTAATTGTTGGCCAAACATATTGCATGTTTGCATATGCGGCCAAGCACAAAAAAATATTTATATGCGGTCAACACAAAAAGTGCATATGCGGCCAGCACAAAAAAATATGTATATGCGGCCAGCACAAAAAATGCATATGTGGCCAGTACAAAAGGTGCTTATGCGGCCAACACAAAAATGTGCTTATGCGGCTAGCACAAAAATGTGCTTATGCGGCTCAATGATTGGCCTATGCGGCCAAGATGTAAATGCATGCAGCCTTGCATTATTTGCTAAGGCTAAAGCATGCAAGTGAATGCGGCCAATTAATGATGGTCATATGCGGCTCAGTACTGTATATAAGCCTATGCTTGCAATACTAAATATATGCATGCGGCCACAATACCACTTGTATATGCATGCAGCTATAAACTCAATATGTATACATGCTAGCTAAAGCATGCTAGCTAAAGCATAATGCACTAAATATATAAGCAGGCTAATGCATGCATATGCATGCAAAAATGCATTTGCCAACTAATAATCATGCAAACTAATGCAAAAAAATACATGCAAGCTAATGCAAAAAAATACATGCAAGCTAATGCGGCCAGCTAAGCAATTCAGTTAGCCATGCAGCTAACAATGAATAGTAGCCATGCGGCTCAACAAATTGATTGGCCATGCAAATTGTTTCTTATGCGGCCAAAGCAGGTGGCCATGCAATTAATTTTATATGCGGCCAAAACAAATGGCCATGCGGCCATTAAGTCAAAAGGGCATGCGGACTTAAATGTCCCTGACCGCATAAGCAAGAAAGGCCATGCGGCCAAGGCTATTAATTAATGCTCATGCGGCTCAGCAACTCAATGTTGCATGTGGCCAAAAATACAAATAAATGGCTTCCCACAGAGAACATGTCCATAGAAAATACCATGGCCTCCATGCTCCTTCAAACAACAATAGGAACCCAAACCCAGACTCCCGTAGGTCAAATCTGGATAAAATAGAATTCTCTACAACATGGAATCATCAAATAGCAAAAATATGTATGTTTGTTAGATCAAAACTCCTTAAAACCGAAAATACCACAAGGCTAGATCTACAAGAAATTAACCACGGAAATGAAAAATGTTAAGTACTAAAGTGGGTTAGAAACACATGAGGAAGGCAATGGAACAATAAAAATGGACTTCCTCCATGAAGCAAGATGCACTTGCCTAAACATTTCTCTCTCAGGTTGGTGGAGAAGTAATGGTAGGGAAGAAGAAGAGTTAATGAGGAGAGAGAAATGTTTGGTGGGATATAAATAAGGGTGGTGGTAGGTGGGGTCACAACAAAATTGAACCAAGCCCAAACAATCCGAGCCGAACCAAGATAAACCAATCAATGAAATGCCAAAACAAACCAAGCAGAAAGACATACAATACGGGTCTAAATACGTATGCGTATACCAAAATACGCAATACGAACAATGGTCATTACAACTCTACCCACCTTAAAAGAATTCCATCCTCGGAATTTAATCAAGAGGCTAGAGATGCAAGAATAAGCTATACTAATCACAGGCAAGCTATACTAGTCAAGCAATCAAGCAATTATTCATGCAAGCAAGGAATCGAAGGCATGAGGCATAAGAAAGATATTATACCTCACGAGTCAAACGGGCCGGGATATCGCGATCGGATATCATCCTCGCGCTCCCACGTTGACTCACCCAAGGAGTGATGATCCCAAACAACACGGACTAACTTGATAGTCTTGTTCTTGAGTATCTTCTCTCTTTGGTCCAATATGGATACGGGCCTCTCCTCATACGAAAGGTTAGTACCAACAACCAATTTCGAATGATCCGGGATATGACTCGGGTCCGGGATATACCGTCGTAGTTGGGATACATGGAACACGTCATGCACCTCACTCAGAGACGGTGGAAGAGCGAGACGATAGGACACATCTCCTACGTGCTCCAGAATATCGAACGGCCCTATATACCTAGGACTAAGCTTTCTCCGTACGCCGAAACAAATGACGCTACGGTTAGGCGAGATCCTCAGGAATACATGGTCGTCGACAGAAAATTCAAGGGGTCACCGATGAGAATCGGCCCAATGGCGCTGATGATCTTATGCAATGCGAAGATGATCTCTGACTCTCCTGACCACCTCAACTGTCTGAGTGATCATCTCTGGACCAAGCATCTGCCTCTCTCCAACATCGTCCCATGCTAGTGAGGATCTGCACTTCCTTCCATACAGTACCTCGAACGGTGCCATCTGGATACTAGCTTGGAAACTGTTGTTGTACGAGAACTCCACCAGGTGCAGGTTATCTTCCCACGAACCATCGAAGTCGAGTGTACAAGATCTCAACATATCCTCAAGAGTCTGGATCGTACGTTCCGACTGACCATCTGTCTGCGGGTGATATACTGAGCTGAACTGGAGACGAGTTCCCAAACTCTCTTGCAAGCTACGCCAAAAGTGCGATGTAAATCTTGAATCTCGGTCCGAGGTGATACTGACTGGTACACCATAGAATCTGACAATCTGCTAGAGATACATCTCTGCTAGCTGAGCTGTCGATTGACCAACTCTGAACGGAAGAAAGTGAGCCACCTTCGTGAGCCTATCAACTGTAACCCAAATAGCATCTCTACTGGTCGGGGATCGAGGTAGTCCAGTCACGAAATCCATGGTTATATGCTCCTACTTCCATTCTGGAATCGACAAGGGCTGAAGAAGTCTAGCTGGCCTCTGGTGTTCAGCCTTGACTTGTTGGCAAACTAAACATCGAGAGACAAACCGAGCTATCTCCCTCTTTATGCCATTCCACCAAAAGTGCTGACGGATATCACAGTACATCTTCATGCTACCGGAATGAATCGAATACTGAGAACTGTGAGCTTCTGTCATCACCTCCTGTCTAATATCTCCACTGGGTACACAAAGACGCTCACCATGTCGAAGTGTACCGTCTTCATAAATGCATAATTTTGGTCGTCATCCTGCTTCACATTCTGCTCTAAGCCGCTGAAGCTTAGAATCGGAGGATTGAGCTATCTTGATCCTCTCAACTATACTGGACTGAACTTGCATGCTGGCCATTAATGCCACATTGGTAGGAAGGACAACTTCTATACCCATCTTCTGAAGATCTGCTAACAACTCTGGTTGAGCTGTCAGAAAATAAACTCTGGCTCTTCTGCTCAATGCATCTGCAACAACGTTGGCCTTCCCAGGATGATACTGCAGGTTGACATCATAATCCACAAGCAGCTCTAGCCATCTTCTCTGATGCATGTTAAGATCCTTCTCAGTAAACACATACTTTAGGCTCTTATGGTCGATAAAAATCTCTACCCTATCTCCATACAAGTAGTGTCTCCAAAGCTTGAGTGCAAACACTACTGCTGCCAGTTCCAAGTCATGGGTCGGGTAATTCCTCTCATGATCACGAAGTTGTCGTGACGCATAAGCTATTACCTTTCCATACTGCATCAAAACACATCCTAAACCTCTGCCTGAAGCATCACAGTACACTAAAAATCCTTCGGTCCCATCTGGAAGTGTGAGAATGGAGGCCGTCATCAAGCCTCGCTTCAACTTCTCAAAAGAATTCTGACATTCTGCTGTCCAAGCAAACTGTACCTCCTTGCGGGTCAACTGTGTCAATGGCGCTAAAATTCGAGCAAAGTCCGAAACAAATCTCCGGTAGTAGACGGCCAATCCAAGAAAACTACGAACTTCTGCAACTATGCTGGGCACTGGCCATGTTTCGATAGCCATGATCTTCTGGGGATCCACTTCTACTCTCCCTCTAGTGATGATATGACCCAAGTATGAAATGCGATCGAGCCAGAACTCGTATTTACTGAACTTGGCATACAACTGGTGCTCTCGAAGAATCTGGAGGACAACTCTGAGGTGCTGCTCATGCTCTGCTTCACTCTTGCTGTAGACCAGGATATTGTCTATGAACACGATCACGAACTGATCCAAATAAGGCATGAAGATACGATTTATGAGGTCCATGAATATAGCCGGCACATTGGTTGCTCTAGAGGGCATAACAAGGAACTCCCAATGCCCATATCTGGATCTGAAAGCTGTCTTCGGAATGTCCTGCTCTCTGACTCTGATCTGGTGGTATCCTGACCGTAAATCAATCTTCGAGAATACTGCCGCTCCTCTGAGTTGATCAAACAAGTCATCTATCCTGGGGAGAGGATATCTGTTCTTGATTGTCACTGAGTTCAAAGTACGATAGTCAACACATAATCTGGACGTACCATCCTTCTTTTTTACAAGAAGCATCGGGGCTCCCCAAGGCGATCCACTAGCACGAATGAATCCCTTGGTTCTGAGTTCTTCAATCATCTTGTACAATATCTCCAACTCTGACGGCGCCATCCTATAGACTCTCTCTGACACTGGTGCTGTCCCAGGAATCAAGTCGATAGTGAACTTGATCTCCCGTTCTGGCGGCATTCCTGGAAGCTCTTCCGGGAAAACATCTGGAAATTCCTCGACTATCCGGGGTAACTGCACTGCTGCTACGGCCATCCGCAATATTGGAGGAGAAGGTTCAACTTTGCCTCGAGAAAAGAAAAACTCCGGCTCGCCTGGAATGCTAAAAACAACTCTGCCAATATGGCAGTCTATCCTAGCATACTGGTCCCTCAACCAATCCATCCCTAAGACCACATCATAATCGGCCATCGGAAATTCTATCAGCCTAGCGGGAAACTCTCTACCGCTAACCACGATTCGACACGAGGAAAATACTCTATCTACTCCCACAAGACCATTACCAGTAAGTATACTGAGCCTTACTGATAATGACTCGGGCTCCAGTCCTATCCGTGTCGCGAATCGTGCAGACATAAATGAATGCGATGCACCAGAATCAAATAACACTGAAGCCGAAAAAGTGTTGACGAGAATAGTACATGCCACTACCTCACCTGGCGCCACTCCTTCTTCTTCCATGGTTAAGGCAACACTTGACCATGTCCTCTGGGTGTCGGCCCTCTCTGCTGGAATTCTCTCTGCCTATTCTGAGCTTGCGCCTGAGCATACTGCTGAGACCTTTGCTGCTGAAAAGCTTGGGTCTGCGTCGGCAATAGCCTCGGGGTTGGAAACTACTGCTGGACCGGTACTGAGGCTGGTCCCCTAACTGATGAATTGGTCATGGCTGGTGATGAGTCAGTCCTGAACGGGCAGGACCCTACCTTGTGGTCCGGCGCTCCATAAAGCAAACACAGTCCTCGAGCCTTGCGACATTCTGAAATAACATGCCCAGGCTTCCCACAATAAGAGCAGCCCATGGGGGAAGACTGCTTCTGTTTCTGCTGCTGAGGATACGTCGGGGTTGAATGTTGAACCGACGTAACTGAAGCTGTCCTTCTCGGAGCTCCAATGGTCAAAGCTCTAGCTGCCGGGGCTGGGGCTGACGACTGGTTCATCTGGCCATGAGATCGCTTTCGACCTCCGGTCCTGTCCACAAAACTCTGGGAGGTATACTCATGCCTCCTAGCTGCCCTCAATACCGCATCAAAAGTCTGATGCTCAAACTGCTCCACCGTCAGCAAAATCTCTAGGTGGAGTCCCTGCTGAAACCGCTGGGCTCTATCGAACTCGGTCGCCACCAAGGTGGGAGCAAACCGACTAAGCCTGGAAAACTCGGTCGCATACCCATCGACCGTCCTGCCCATATGCTTCAAATTGGTGAACTTGGTCTGTAGATCATACCGAGCTACAGCATCGAAGTACTTGGTCCGGAATCTCTTACGGAATACTGTCCAGGCAATAGGCGCCACTAGTCCAACGGCCTGTGCCGCCCACCAGCTGCGGGCCAAATCCAATAACTGCAGGCGCACTACGGCCACCTTCTCATCTTTTAGGGTCTTCGCTGCCTCCAATATCACCTTTGTGTCCCGAAGACACGCGTCAGCAGCGATAGCATCTTCGCTGCCATCGAAGAATGAAGGGTTCAAGCGCTTGAAACTGTTCGTTGCACTGTTCCCATGATGTCCACCTCTGTCCAGAGCATCTACCACTGCCTGATGCAAGGCATCTCCTCGACGATACTGCGATGCAAGCAACTCCCTGATAAGTCCAACCAAGGCTCCATTATCCTGCCCTGCGGGCTGGGCTGGCTGTACCGGGGGTTCTGGATCTCCGGGAGATATGACCCGGGAGGCTGCTCCTGAGTGTTGGACATGATCTTCTGGTTGTTGCTGGTCCACGGAAGGTGCTTCGCCTTGCTGATCGGCAGGTCCAGGAACAATGCTGCTGAAGAAGTCGACATAGGGAACAATAAGGAAGGACCAAGACAGATCAACGATACAAGCATGTGATCAGATCGAGAATCTCAGGGATTAGAAGATACGAGCAGAGATCAAGGGCGAGTGCTGATTGAGATATCGATTCGGTAAACCCTCACATATCTTGCTTTACAAGACCTGCATGGGCCACCACTTAAACCATGTAACGCCCCAGAACCAGAATACTGGAGAGCGGGGGCATACATAGCCAGCTACGTATAATGAGATGGAATCTACCTCACTACACGGTTACGACTGTCTAGATATATGAGGGTTTAACTACAATCCATCAGTCTCCTATGGTCAATAACAAGTCTGATTGTCTCAATCTCAAACAAGCAAGTAAAGTTATAAGATATAAGATCACCAAATATACAATAGTAAGGCATCCCAAACATTACATATTCAGCTGATCATGAAGCTAGTCGTTACAAAATGTGAGGACTAACAAGAGTTTAGTCATACATGATCAACCCTAGGATCTGTCAATCATGATACAGCCCGTAGGCAGACAATAATAAGGTATGCAATACGAGCTAACAGGTGCTCGCCGGCTAAACGTCTCAAAATAAAAATTTAACAATAGAGTGGGAGAGCCAAAAATAAACCCACTCGTTGCCCTGGTTACGCCTAGTGGTCACCATCGGGCTGGAAAGTCGGTAGATCCTCTGGAGCTGCTCCGAAATTTGGTCATACAAAACCAGCTGGGTCAGATCCCAGAAAGAGCAAGTGCCACAAAGGAGGCTTCACTTAAGAACTAAAACCAGCATATCAGAAATAAATATTAAAAACAGTTACAAAAGAGCTTGATAATAAAAGAATAACAACCATCATAATAGAGTACGAGGGAACCATTCAAGTAGCCAGGTCACAACCCTTAAACCAAACAAGGACCGGGGTTGTAACCCTTCACCTGAATAGAATTCCGTCTCCAAATTCTGTTGGTAAGGTAAAACTTAATAAGCATGACGTGGGGTGCAATAAGTCAATAAACGAAAAGAGGACTCAGAACTGCTCCGGGAGCCAGGTTACAACCCTTAAACCAAACAAGGACCGGGGTTGTAACCCTTCACCTGAACAGAACTTAGCCTCTGATCTTTATTGTTAAAAGTGACAATCATGTGATCAAGCCTACAATAATTGTCATGCCCCGATTCCGTCGAATCGATAGTCGTCCCCCGGGCGTGATGCCGTGCGAACCTAATTTGCTATCGCACAAGGCCAAGTCATAAGGTAATCCGAGACACGGGATCTAAGAGAGTACGCAGACAAATTGATACACACAATAAGTAAAGGAAACTTGATCTTTATTGATAATGAACATCTTTTACAGACTCCGATACAAGACTCTTTGCCGCATGGGCTACAACATGACTCGATTACAAAAGAGTGCCGATGAGATAGCCGTTCAATACATTGCACACATCCCTCAATATACACAAGTACTCCATTGACCTGGATAGAAGGGACGCTGAGTCATTTTCCTTGGACTGTCGAGAGCCTTCAAAAGTGGAGTCGCAGAGCAAGTCTTCGACGCACGGCCGAAGCTTCAAAAGTCACGAACGCCGCCGAGCTAGCTGGCACGTCCTTCCTAGTTCGCGGGACCTGCAAAGAGCGAAGATCAGCACGAAACACATGTACTGCCGAATGACTAATTAAATCCAAGCTCTGCATTTGATTCAAGAAGTTTCGTGAACATGTTAGCTAGCTATTTCAATGATCTTTCTAACCATCCTACTCGATTTGCATGTTAACATGTTTTGAGGCAAGCATATGAAATTGTATAACAATGAGCAACTATCAAAATCATCCCGTGCCAGGTGCATTTGTTAAGCAATGTGAAGGGTGTGAAGGCCACTGGCAATTTCAAGCTATCGCGGACATATAGCTGAGTTAGACGGCGACCCTTTCGCGTCGGGTAGCGAGCCCTGTGCGAAAGTTCCCGCATAACTCGTGCCGATGAAGGGCTGGCGCTTGCTATACACTCGTTCCTCTGGTGTAGTGCCTCGTCCCTACATCGTGCCCCGTCTTCGTCCACGGGGTGCGCGAGAAAGGAACACTGTCGCTATCGATTTGGTCGGGACCGATAGGTCAGAATCGGCCGAGTCGATCGAGCGGGAACGGTTGAATCCTGTCGTGACCCAGCCTGCGGTTCGATCCAACGAAGATGAACAAGAGGCGCCCGCGCTCTCACCTGCAGCACCGAGAAGTTCTAACTTCGACGTGTCAAAATTCACGAAAAGCTGCCGCACTTCCTTCAACGGCACAGAAGATCCCGCGGTGACGATCGACTGGCTGGAGGAGCTGGGAGATAAGTTCGAGCTTCTGGGTGTCGAGGACTCAAAGAAAGTCGCGTGTGCTCAACTTCTACTTCGAATGAATGCGCACGATTGGTGGGCTGTACAGAAGCGGGCAATTCGACGTGAAGACGAGACGGCGACGATCTTATGGGCGACATTCAAAAAGGCGTTCGAGACTGAATATCTTTCTACAGCCGTGCGACAGGAGAAAGAAGATGAGTTCATGCAGTTAAAGCAAGGCAATATGACTGTACGATAATATGCGGCCAAATTCAACAAACTGGCCAAATTTGCTGGAAACTAATCAAAGATTACGAGTTGACTATGGACTATACGTCGGGAGAGGAAAATGTTGTGGCGGACGCTTTGAGTCGGAAGTACATTGCCTCGTTATCCATCGACCCCCGACTGCTACGCGACCTAGAAGAGATGGGCATCGAGCTCCGAGTCAGATTCCAGAACGTGCAGTTGGCAAAGTTGCAGTTAGATCCGAGCTTGCTGAATAAGATCAAGACCGCTCAGACGGACGATTCGTACCTGAAGAAAGTACGAGAGCTAATTTCGACAGGCAGGACGACCAACTTTGTAGAAGACGAAACCGGCATGCTTCGATTGAAGGGTAGGCTATGCGTTCCGGACGATTCAGAACTCAGAAAGGATATCCTGTCGGAGACGCACTATGCGAAATACACTTTGCATCCAGACAGTACCAAGATGTATAAGGACCTCCGCACGACCTTCTGGTAGCACGGGATGAAGAGAGATGTGGCGCTCTTCGTGTCGCAATGCATGGCCTGTCAGCAGGTGAAAGCTGAGCATCAGCGACCGGGCGGGGAGATGCAGAACCTCGCTATTTTCGAGTGGAAATGGGATCATGTCACTATGGATTTTATTGTTGGCCTGCCGAAGACTCCACGGGGGAACGACGCCATCTGGGTCATCGTCGATCGATTAACCAAGTCAGCGTACTTTATTGCCATCAAAGTTACTTGGAGCGTTGATCGCCTGGCGCAGATTTATCTTGACGAGATAGTACCGCTGCACGGAGTTCCAGTATCCATCGTCTCTGATCGGGATTCACGGTTCATGTCGCGATTCTGGAGTAGCCTTCAGTCGGCGCTGGGAACCAAGTTGCAGTTCAGCTCAGCTTACCATCCTCAGACCGACGGCCAAACGGAGCGCGTCAATCAGATTCTCGAAGACATGCTACGGCTCTGCGCAATTGACTTCAAATCAAGCTGGGACGTCCACCTACCGCTGGCAGAATTTGCATACAACAATAGCTACCAATCCAGCATCCAAATGGCGCCGTATGAAGCTTTGTACGACCGGAAGTGCAGATCGCCCATTTGCTGGGATGAAGTCGGGGAACGGCAGATACTCGGCCCGGAGCTGGTGGAACAGACTGTGCAAAAGGTTAAGCTCATTCGGGAAAGATTAAAGACCGCACAGAGTCGTCAGAAAAGCTATACGGACATTCATCGTCGACCGCTCGAGTTTCTAGTAGGCGATCACGTATTTCTCAAAGTGTCGCCCATGCGGGGAGTTACTCGGTTCGGCGCGAAAGGAAAGTTGAGTCCGAGATTTGTTGGACCGTTCGAAATACTTGAACGGGTCGCGCCAGTGGCCTACAAAATTGCCCTACCGCCGGCGCTTGAAGGTGTTCACAATGTCTTCCATGTCTCTCAACTGCGGAAGTACGTGCATGACCCGAGCCACGTGGTAGACTTTGGCCAGCTGGAGCTAAAGTCCGACTTATCCTACGTTGAAGAACCAGTTCAAATCATCGAACGCAAGGATAAGTTGCTGCGCAATCGAGCGATCCCTCTTGTCCGCGTCCTCTGGAAGAACCACTCGGTCGAAGAGTCGACGTGGGAGCTTGAATCGGAGATGAAGGAAAACTTTCCTTTATTGTTCTCTTAGAGGTAGGTTCCATCTTTAAGTTTCGAGGATGAAACTTTTTATTAGTTGGTTATGGTGTAGTGCCCCGTCCCTACATCGTGCCCCGTCTTCGTCCACGGGGTGCGCGAGAAAGGAACACTGTCGCTATCGATTTGGTCGGGACCGATAGGTCGGAATCGGCCGAGTCGATCGAGCGGGAACGGTTGAATTAAGATCCATTCCACGTTATGGAATGGCTTCTTCGGAACCAAGTCCCATATTCAGCGGGTTGCGCCACGAGGATTGGCTCTGCGGCTGAGTCGGGAGAGACCTCCCGTTGCTCTGGTTTTCATGCCGCACTTGAATTGACTTTGGCTTTCGTTTTCGTGAATGCGCTTTTCGTGAATGTTTTCGATGGGTTTTCGTGATGCGTTTTCGAGCTCGCATTCATATCGAAATTCCTTGAAATACACAGTGTTCTAATCAGTTGCTTATGCGATTGCAGGTGATCGCGTAGGCGACGACAGCGCAGCCAACCGGTCGCTCGCTTGAAGCAAGCCTAAGGCGAGTGGCTGACCTTCTTCGTCCCGTCCCTCTACTTCAAAACTCAATATGTGAAGTAAAATGAATGCTTGTCATAATAGTGTAGAATCAATAAAATCATGGCACGATACTTCATGAAACACTTGTTAACGAACTGCCGATTTTGGGAAATGGAAAACATGCTTCCCTATGCAATTATACTTGGTCTAGGCAAAACCAATGAATGAATCAATTAACGCTTATCGCAACGATACGGATAAAGGAGTAAATCAACTAAGTTCCAAAGAAAACGGTCATTGGACAACTTGTCGACAAGGTGTAGTTTCCTCGAACGGTTACCTAGGCTAAGGGACCGATTCGGCCCGGGAGGAACGAGTGTATAACAAGCGCCAGCCCTTCATCGGCGCGAGTTATGCGAGAACTTTCGCACAGGGCTCGCTACCCGACGCGAAAGGGTCGCCGTCTAACTCAGCTATATGTCCGCGATGGCTTGAAATTGCCAGTGGCCTTCACACCCTTCACATTGCTTAACAAATGCACCTGGCACGGGATGATTTTGATAGTTGCTCATTGTTATACAATTTCATATGCTTGCCTCAAAATATGTTAACATGCAAATCGAGTAGGATGGTTAGAAAGATCATTGAAATAGCTAGCTAACATGTTTACGAAACTTCTTGAATCAAATGCAGAGCTTGGATTTATTTAGCCATTCGCCAGTACATGTGTTTCGTGCTGATCCTCGCTCTTTGCAGGTCCCGCGAACCAGGAAGGACGCGCCAGCTAGCTCGACGGCGTTCGTGACTTTTGAAGCTTCGGCCGTGCGTCGAAGACTTGCTCTGCGACTCCACTTTTGAAGGCTCTCGACAGTCCAAGGAAAATGACTCAGCGTCCCTCCCATCCAGGTCAATGGAGTACTTGTGTATATTGAGGGATGTGTGCAATGTATGGAACGGCTATCTCATCGGCACTCTTTTGTAATCGAGTCATGTTGTAGCCCGTGCGGCAAAGAGTCTTGTATCGGAGTCTGTAAAAGATGTTCATTATCAATAAAGATCAAGTTTCCTTTACTTATTGTGTGTATCAATTTGTCTGCGTACTCTCTTAGATTCCGTGTCTCGGATTACCTTATGACTTGGCCTTGTGCGATCGCAAATTAGGTTCGCACGGCATCACGCCCGGGGGACGACTATCGATTCGACGGAATCGGGGCATGACAATAATCGAGCACTGAAACCACACCATACAATCGCTCCCGGCCAATCAGTGACTACGGCTTTCTACATTAGCTAACTAGGGTTATCACAAGCCTTAGTTACTAGCAATATGCAGTGAGATATTCCTCCAGCCACAATCCCTGCAGCTAATCCAGGTTATCCATGCGACTTGGGTTCATTAAGCAGTACCTCGTTCTTTTCCATATATCAGTGAATCTAGACTTGTGCCCTACTCGTCGGCAGGCTGCAAGTCCATAATGGTGGCCGGGATAACGGAATCGCCTGTAACTGGGGAAATCTCTCATGACTACTGAATTATTCTAGTTATTAGCCTTAGCCGTTTATAGTAGGTACCCCTGACCGTGGTACTCAGGGATCCCTGTCCTAGACATGACGTAAACATTACCGGTTCAATTGTACAAACACAATCATCCACGGTGTCCAGGCCATTCAATCTTGTCATGTCATGTTTATTGTCCGGAGTGCGCCACGTCGGGCCACTATCACGTCATATCATTTGTCAAAAGTGCACCACAACGGGTCACCCTTGTGTCAGGGAACATACATAAATTAATATGGCACCAGCATACGTTTAATAATTAAATATTAGCAGGGGCAAGGGCTGTGGGGGACTCATGCGGCTCAGAAATATTTATGCGGCCATGCAAGTTGTAGGCCATATGCGGCTCAGGCAAATTGCATGCAAATGCATACAATGAATTAATGGCCAAGCAAAATGGCCATTAATTAATAATTAATTGTTGGCCAAACATATTGCATATTTGTATATGCGGCCAAGCACAAAAAAATATGTATATGCGGCCAGCACAAAAAGTGCATATACGGCCAGCACAAAAAAATATGTATATGCGGCCAGCACAAAAAGTGCATATACGGCCAGCACAAAAAAATATGTATATGCGGCCAGCACAAAAAGTGCATATGCGGCCAGCACAAAAGGTGCTTATGCGGCCAACACAAAAATGTGCTTATGCGGCCAGCACAAAAATGTGCTTATGCGGCTCAATGATTGGCCTATGCGGCCAAGATATGAATGCATGCAGCCTTGCATTATTTGCTACGGCTAAAGCATGCAAGTGAATGCGGCCAATTAATGATGGCCATATGCGGCTCAGTACTGTATATAAGCCTATACTTGCAATACTAAATATATGCATGCGGCCACAATACCACTTGTATATGCATGAGGCTACAAACTCAATATGTATGCAAGCTAGCTAAAGCATAATGCACTAAATATATAAGCAGGCTAATGCATGCATATGCGTGCAAAAATGCATTTGCCAACTAATAATCATGCAAACTAATGCAAAAAAATGCATGCAAGCTAATACAAAAAATGCATGCAAGCTAATACGGCCAGCTAAGCAATTCAGTTGGCCATGCGGCTAACAATAAATAGTAGCCATGCGGCTCAGCAAATTGATTGGCCATGCAAATTGTTTCTTATGCGGCCAAAGCAGGTAGCCATGCATTTAATTTCATATGCGGCCAAAACAAATGGCCATGCGGCCATTAAATCAAAAGGGCATGCGGACTTAAATGGCCCTGACCGCATAAGCAAGAAAGACCATGCGGCCAAGGCTATTAATTAATGCTCATGTGGCTCAGCAACTCAATGTTGCATGCGGGCAAAAATACAAATAAATATTTTTCCACAGAGAACATGTCCATGGAAAATACCATGGCCTCCATGCTCCTTCAAACAACAATAGGAACCCAAATCCAGACTCCCGTAGGTCAAATCTGGGTAAAATGGAATTCTCTACAACATGGAATCATCAAATAGCAAAAATATGTATGTTTGTTAGATCAAAACTCCTGAAAATCGAAAATACCACAAGGCTAGATCTACAAGAAATTAACCACGAAAATAAAAAATTCTAAGTACTAAAGTGGGTTAGAAACACATGAGGAAGGCAATGGAACAATAAAAATGGACTTCCTTCATGAAGCAAGATGCACTTGCCTAAACCTTTTTCTCTCAGGTTGGTGGAGAAGTAATGGTAGGGAAGAAGAAGAGTTAATGAGGAGAGAGAAATGTTTGGTAGGATATAAATGAGGGTAGTGGTAGGTGGGGTCACAACAAAATCGAACCAAGCCCAAACAATCCGAGCCGAACTAAGATAAACCAATCAATAAAATGCCAAAACAAACCAAGCAGGAAGACATGCAATACGGGTCTAAATACGTACGCGTATACCAAAATATGTAATACGAACAATGGTCATTACATGTTTACCTTTCGGCCAATACTCAAAGACGCAACTACATGATAGTACCCAATTTCCATATGACCATGCTACAAGTCCATATTGAGGCCGTGCCTCGCAACTCGGTATGACTTAACCATATCATCGCCTCGTGGCCCTTGCTACTTCAATCACCAACTGACCCAAATCAAGACTTGTGAACTTTGTGTCACTCAACCAACTTTGCCTTGCGGCACTTCCTGACTTAAACTCAAAATGACTCAAAACCAACATATGCAACTCTATGCCAACAACTTAAGACTCGATGCCACATCTCGTACCGAAGCACGGTGTCTACGTTGCAGCCAAATCTTAGGCCCAAATATTGTCACGACCCGCACCCTGATTAGGGGCACGAGTACGTGGTTACGTCCAGCCTACGTCGCAGAATTAGCGGTAGAACACTGTATAGGTCATCTATAAATACTACAACTAGATAAAATATAAGGGTACCTGTCATCTCCGCACTGAGGTATAATATGGCATAACTCAATCACAAGACAAACTAGGATAGATAGCACAAAATAGAAATATGATAGAAAGGAAAACTGGAAAGGGGTTCAAGATCCAACACAAACTCAGAGATATAAACGTATCACAGAATCTCAAAATATAATATAAAATTATATAGTCTAAAAACACTAGCTGGATCGCAGTCCAGGCAAACCTAACTAAGCTATACTAGTCCAGGTGTGCAAAATCTAGTGGCTCAACTGCCAGGTTACAGTCCTGGCCTAAGTCTCCATCTGTCCCGACCCCATAGTAGGTTGAGCAGTCTGCCTCTGAATCATCTGTAATATATCAACGGTATCGAGTCAGGAAAATAAGCAAGTACAAACACTAACAGCAGTTCCTTATGAATTGACAAATTTTATAAGAGACAATTATAATGAAATACAAGACAAAGATATAGGATGACTTGGAAGCTATTTGAAAGCCGAGTTACAACCCGTAAACTAAATAAGGACCGGGGTTGTAACCCTTCTCCCGAACAGAACTTAGCCTCCAATCAAGGTTTAGCATAAGATCATGTAGAACATGTGAGTACTGAATATCATAACATGGTGAGAAAAGTATTGAATGTAGAACTGAGCAGGATATATGATATGATAACATAAATATAAAATATGCCATGAATTTTTAGAATGTTATGTGATCGGCTTGAGAAAGTTACAGGACAGGCTATCCACTTGGCCCGACAATCACATAAAAATCACTGGAAATGGTCATGCCGGCCAACCTGGATAACGAGCACAAGAAATAAGATCTCGCTATACCCTACGTGAAGTGAGGGTGGCACAAGCACAAGAATATAGTGACAGGGTGGCTTTTATCACATAGCCCCTAATAATTCTCCATCCCCGAATAGTATAATGGATCCGGACATGACATGTCATGACACGGGATTCCCTAAGAGGGTAGAAAATCCCCTTAGGAATCAGTGTCTATACAAGTACAGGGAATAAGACAGGAAATGTACCAATATATCAAGAAAATCTAGGAACAACATCTCATGTCATGATCCAACATATACTAGTCCGTGAACCATCGTGTCGGGAAATCAAGTAAGACACTACAACTGAATCAGATATAGCAGATATCAAGACAATAAAAACTATCAGTAAATGTACTCGCCTGTGGTCTTGAGCTGATAAGGAGAGCAGATGCTCAGAGTAATCACAGACCTAAAGATGGGATACTATAAGTCAAAATAGGGTTTAATAATGAAAGGGAAACTAATTAAGTCATGATATGCAAGTCTAAGTCAAACTAGGTCAAACTAGGTCAAACTGGGCCAAACTAGGTCATACTATATCATACTAGGTCACAAAAAGTCAATCCATTAAACTGGGTCAAAGGTTGACTTACAGTTGACTTTTGGTCAATTGGTCAACCCTGGTAAACTCTAGGTCAACCATAGGTCAAACTAGGCTAATGTTGACCAACTGTTGACTTTCAGTCAACTGGTCAACTCTGGTTTGGTTTCGGGTCAATTCTAGTCACCTTTAGGCAAGTTTGACTTTCGGTTGACTTTCGTTGACTTTTGGTCAAAACGGTCAACCGAGGTCAAAACTAGTCTAAGAGCACCAATCCTAACCATTACCAACCAAGACAATCAATTTTTAACCATATCCTAACACCTTAGACTCATACCTTAGCTTCTAGGCAATTACCTTAACCTTACCTATTACCCTTCACAAAGTATTCCCAATACCTTGCCCCGATACATAGACAACCCTTCCTAACCTTGGTAAACTGACCTAGGCTTCTTAGGGTAGCTAGACACTAACCTATCTAGATATTACCAACCCAGAAATCTAGGTATCTAGCCCATCCAGTCCATCTTATCCCCATGTTGGTCACTCTCAAAATTACCTTAAGGTATCATGAGACACCCTATGGTATCTTGAGAGACCACTCTCCTAACACTATCCAACCATACTAGCTCTATTAGGATACTAACTTATCTAGTACACTCACTAAACACACCCCACTAGGTCCACAACTCTCAAATATAACATCTTGTATCCTAACTTATACTAACATATAAGCTAACATCTATTAACAATCCTAACTAACAAATATCTAACAACTTGGTAGCAAACTCTATCTAACAAGGGCTAACTAATATAGGGAAATGGCTAAATGGAATGGGGCTAAATTCTAAAGGAAATAGGGGATTAAATGGATTAAAACTAAAGGCTTAAAAGCTTAAAAAGCTGTCAATAAGCTGTTGCTGAAAAGCTGCTGCTTATTGCACTGCTTATGCTCACTGCTTGCAGAAGCTGCTGCTGCTGCTGCAAGCTGCTGCTGCTTTTGCTGCTGCTTATTGCTTATCAATCTCTTATATATATATATATATATATATATATATATATATATATATATATATATATATATATATATATATATATATACACTCAAAAAAAAAAAAATATATATATATATATATATATATATATATATATATATATATATATATATATATATATATACACTCAATAATATAAATACTTGTATATATATTATGATACATTATGATACATGGAGAAAAATGTAAAAACAAGCAATAACACATCTCTAACATATAAAAATATAATATTAAAACATGTATTAAATTATTTAAACATAAGTGCCCAATATTGGAGGTTTTCCACATGGACACAAAGCACAACAAGGACACTCCTAATAACTCCAAATGGACACAAATGGAGACACAACCATAGGGGTCATTCCTATGGATTCAAAATAATCCTATATGCATGTAGGATTGAAATAGAGGGTAGATTTTACCTTCCGGAAGGTGAAATCCAAGGGAACTCCTTCCGACACGACACCGACACGAAGGGATCTCCAAATGGACACGAACCAAAGCCAAAACCTTCCAAACTTGGCTAGCACCCTCTCTTCATGGAGTAGAGAAGAAATTATGAAGATTTGATGGTGGAATAGATTGATTTGGGGATAAAATCAATGGAGACTCTTCTCAAATTTGGGTAAGAACAAGCGAGAGAAATATTTGTGGATAATAACAAATGATGGCTCATCCCTATCCCCTCCTATTGTGGCCGGCCAAGAATGCGAGGTGTCCCCTATTTTGTAAAGTCTAAAATACCCCCCCATGACTCCTATTGATTTAATTAAAATTAGGATTTTGGTTTGAGGCTAAATTAGTCTAGTTTGAGTCTCTAATTAATCCAACCTAGTCATGAATATTTAGTCTAACCATACTAACTTAATTATTGTCATGTGGGCCATGTCTAACTAATGAGTGGGTCCCACTAGAGTCAAAGCTACCCCGGGTCCCCGATACAAGTCGGATTGAGTTGAAATTCGAACCCGACTCAAATAACCCCAAAATAATATCATAAATAATAAAATAAAAATATTGTAAAATAAAAAATGACCAAAATACTCCTGTTCTTGAAAACTGGGGGTGACAAATCTATCCACCTTAAAAAAAATTTGTCCTCGAAATTAAAACAAAGCAATCACTGGAAACACATGCAGAAAACAATTCCATTCAAATACTTTCAAAAAAATCAGCAATAATAAAAAAAAATCTCTTTGAGGCACATCAAACACTCGTAAATAAAAAAACTGATACATGTCCGATATGGACACGAAACTAACACAAAATCACTCATATCAAAAGTCAAAATTAACAATCACCAATGCAATAAATATCAAAATAATTCAAAGAGGTCAAATGACCAAAATACCCTTAGGCTAGAAATGACATTAAAAACATCGTAATCACATGGTTAGGCTCTAGGTCAAGCAGTCTCTAGGGTTTCACTAGCAACACATCGAAATCACAAGTCATGGCTTTAATATTTTTAAAATTATAATAAAAAAAATCATGATACTCAGAATCTTCGTCATGCTAGTGAGCAAGGCTACGATATTCACAGAGTCCTCGAAATTAAAATCATGTAATAGGTCAAGCTAAAACAGACAACTGCTATGGCTACAGTACCCAATCTGCTACCCTTGTGATCATCTATGTTATTTCTCTCTACAGATATTTTGGTTCAGGTTCAACAAACATATTTCATTTAAAACTATGTCATTTTACCCCTTAGAATCTAAGCACAAGATTCTAATCCTTAATCTGTAGTCATAAAATATAATATTTCATTACTCCTTCTTAGATACCTTAAAACCAATCTATACTATCAAACTAATCATTCTTAATGGTTTCTAAGTCCACTATAGTCAGTCACTCATATCTGTCCTATAAGCTTAACCCAATAAATCCCTAGGAAAAATATACTCATCACTATCACACATAATAACATATTATAGTTACACTACAGAATCTGTTAACAAGGTTTGGCTATCCAATCATCAAAAATAGAAGGTAACAAGGGCCTAAGACTGGGTCTAGCAATCCATATCAAAATTCAGACAAGGTAAGGGTCAAGCAAGATAGGAAAGATTGTCGAAATATTTCCAAGAATAGTACGAGGCCAAACGAGATGCATAGGACATAGTCGAAGTAAAACTCAAGAACCATATACCTCCGTAATTATGTCACACGAAGTTACTATCGCGCTAATGTGCATCTGGCTGCAATTAACTTCTTTGTTCCATAATACGACGGATGGCTGCAGTGCACAGCTGTCACGCCAGATAATATAGGTTCCTGAACTTAACTTGGCCAAATACGTAAAATATTTTCAAACATTTTTTTTTGTAAAATAAAGAAGAAGATGTTAGTCAAAAGGCTTAGGGAGTGGTCCAAGTAGAATTCGAGAAACATATTTAACCATGATGCCGTTATCTGAAGTCATACCTCGCCAGTATTGCTCTGGATGCAAACTCCCAATTTCGTAATACAAGAATAAATATACTTTTTGAACCTTTCCTGAATCAACCCATGAGGCACCTTCAACAATCATCGGAAAGGACGAGAAGAATTACCCAAGAGGTTAGCGAAGAACAGTTTAGTCAAATCATAGGAAAGATGGAACACAAACAATCATGTTGAGAAAATCCTAATTGTGGCTGTAGATAGACAGAGTTAACCAAGACGGGGAAGAATGACGATAAATTTTTTTTTGCTCATCTGGTCATAACGAAGTGATCTGATTTAAGATATAATCTGATAACCATACACGTCTTCCTGAAATTATGTTGCCAGAATTTTTGCACGTCAGTAAGCATAGTTGCAATAAACGATAGAGTCCATAACTAAGGTATATACCCTAAAATCATGTCATCTGGAATTCTTACCACGCCAATCGGTATGGCTGCAAGAAAATCCAAATTCTATAACTAGGATAAGCATATCTAAAAACAGGCTCTATGTCCTTGTCATGCTAGCTAGTATGACGACGATAAATTCTAAACTCCATAATTAAAGCAGACATTTACCTTATCAGGATATACCTTAATTCAATCCACAAAATTTATCTCGATGCAAGATCAAATTCAACAACGAAAATCAGAAATCAAAATCAACAAGAAATCAAGGAAGTGTAAATGGAGGCAAGCGGGAACAGATTCAAGAGTTTTTGAAATAAGATTCTCAGGGGTTATCCCTGGAATCTATCAAGAGTTCCTACTGTGATTGAGCAACTCCTATCATAACCTAGAACCTATATCCTAATAGCAGGCTCGTAGCAGCGCTCTAAGTCAAGCACCACTACGAAATCGCACTAGTTGCGACTCAGACCTGTATGGGCCACCACAAAAATGTGTCACGACCCGCACCCTGATTAGGGGCACGAGTACGTGGTTACGTCATGCCTACGTCGCAGAATCGGCGGTAGAATGCTGTATAGGTCGTCTATAAATACTATAACTAGATAAAATATAAGGGTACCTGTCATCTCCGTACGGAGGTATAATATGGCATAACTCAATCACAAGACAAACTAGGATAGATAGCACGAAATGGAAATATGATAGAAAGGAAAACTGGAAAGGAGTTCAAGATCCAACACAAGCTCAGAGATATAAACACATCACAGAATCTCAAAATATAATATAAAATACTACAGTCTGAAAATACTAGCTGGATCGCAGTCCAGGCAAACCTAACTAAGCTATACTTGTCCAGGTGTGCAAAATCTAGTGGCTCAACTGCCAGGTCACAGTCATGGCCTAAGTCTCCATCTGCCTCGACCCCATAGTAGGTCGAGCAGTCTGCCTCTGAATTATCTGTAATATATCAACGGTATCCTGTCAAGAAAATGAGCAAGTACAAACACTAACAGCAGTTCCATATGAATTGACAAATTCTATAAGAGACAATTATAATGAAATACAAAACAAAGATATAGGATGACTTGGGAGCTATTCGGAAGCCGAGTTACAACCCGTAAACCAAACAAGGACCAGGGTTGTAATCCTTCTCCCGAACAAAACTTAGCCTCCAATCAAGGTTTAGCATAAGATCATGTAGAACATGTGAGTACTGAATATCATAACATGGTGAGAAATGTACTGAATGTAGAACTGAGCAGGATATATGATGTGATAAAATAAATATAAAATGTGCCATGAATTATTAGAGCGTTATGTGATCGGCTTGGGAAAGTTACAGGACAGGCTATCCACTTGGACCGACAATCACATAAAAATTACTGGAAAGGGTCATGCCGGCCAACCTGGATAACGAGCACAAGAAATAAGATCTCGCTACACCCTACGTGAAGTGAGGGTGGCACAAGCACAAAAATATAGTGACAGGGTAGCTTTGATCACATAGCTCCTAATAATTTCCCATCCCCGAATAGTATAATGGATCCGAACATGACAAGTCATGACACGGAATTCCCTAAGAGGGTAGCAAATCTCCTTAGGAATCAGTGTCTATACAAGTACAGGGAACAAGACAGGAAATATACCAATATATCAAGAAAATCTAGGAACAACATCTCATGTCATGATCCAACATATACTAGTCCGTGAACCATCGTATCGGAAAATCAAGTAAGACACTACAACTGAATCGAATATAGCAGATATCAAGACAATAAAAACTATCAGTGAATGTACTCGCCTGTGGTCCTGAGCTGATAAGGGGAACAGATGCTCAGAGTAATCACAGACCTAAAGATGAGATACTATAAGTCAAAACAGGGTTTAATAATGAAAGGGAAACTAATTAAGTCATGATATGCAAGTCGAAGTCAAACTAGGTCAAACTAGGTCAAACTGGGCCAAACTAGGTCATACTAGATCATACTAGGTCACAAAAAGTCAATCCAAGTTAAACTGGGTCAAAGGTTGACTTACAGTTGACTTTTGGTCAACTGGTCAACCCTGGTCAACTCTAGGTCAACCCTAGGTCAAACTAGGCTAATGTTGACCAACTGTTGACTTTCAGTCAACTGGTCAACTCTGGTTTGGTTTTGGGTCAATTCTAGTCACTTTTAGGCTAAGTTTGACTTTCGGTTGACTTTCGTTAACTTTTGGTCAAAACGGTCAACTGAGGTTAAAACTAGTCTAAGAACACCAATCCTAACCATTACCAACCAAGACAATCAATTTCTAACCATATCCTAACACCTTAGACTCATACCTTAGCTTCTAGGTAATTACCTTAACCTTACCTATTACCCTTCACAAAGTATTTCCAATACCTTGCCCCGATACATAGGCAACCCTTCCTAACCTTGGTAGACTGATCTAGGCTTCTTAGGGTAGCTAGACACTAACCTATCTAGATATTACCAACCCAGAAATCTAGGTATATAGCCCATCCAGTCCATCTTATCCCCATGTTGGTCACTCTCAAAATTACCTTAAGGTATCATGAGACACCCTATGGTATCTTGAGATACCACTCTCCTAACACTATCCAACCATACTAGCTCTATTAGGATACTAACTTATCTAGTACACTCACTAAACACACCCCACTAGGTCCACAACTCTCAAATCTAACATCTCGTATCCTAACTTATACTAACATATAAGCTAACATCTACTAACAATCCTAACTAACAAATATCTAACAACTTGGTAGAAAACTCTATCTAACAAGGGCTAACTAATATAAGAAAATGGCTAAATGGAAGGGGGCTAAATTCTAAAGGAAATAGGGGATTAAATGGATTAAAATTAAAGGCTTAAAAGCTGTCAATAAGCTGCTGCTGAAAAGCTGCTGCTTATTGCACTGCTTATGCTATTGCTTATGCTCACTGCTTGCAGAAGCTGCTGCTGCTGCTTTTGGCTGCTGCTGCTTATTGCTGCTTTTGCTTATTGCTTATCAATCTCTTATATATATATATATATATATATATACATATATATATATATATATATATATATATATATATATATATACACTCAATAATATAAATACTTGTATATATGTTATGATACATGGAGAAAAATGTAAAGACAAGCAATAACACATCTCTAACATATAAAAATCTAATATTAAAACATGTATTAAACTATTTAAACACAAGTGTCCAATATTGGAGGTTTCCCACATGGACACAAAGCACAACATGGACACTCCTAATAACTTCAAATGGACACGAAATGGACACAAATTGAGACACAACTATGGAGGTCATTCCTATGGATTCAAAATAATCCTATATGCATGTAGGATTGAAATAGAGGGTAGATTTTACCTTCCGGGAGGTAAAATCTAAGGGAACTCCTTCCGTCACGACACCGACACGAAGGGATCTCTAAATGGACACGAACCAAAGCCAAAATCTCCCAAACTTGGCTAGCACCCTCTCTTCATGGAGTAGAGAAGAAATGATGAAGATTTGATGGAGGAATAGATTGATTTGGGGATGAAATCAATGGAGGCTCTTCTCAAATTTGGGAAAGAACAAGAGAGGGAAATATTTGTGGACAATAACAAATGATGGCTCATCCCTATCCCCTCCTATTGTGGCCGGCCAAGAATGCTAGGTGTCCCCTATTTTGTAAGGTCTAAAATACCCCCCCATGACTCCTATTGATTTAATTAAAATTAGGGTTTTGGTTTGAGGCTAAATTAGTCTAGTTTGAGTCTCTAATTAATCCAACCTAGTCATGAATATTTAGTCTAACCGTACTAACATAATTATTGTCATGTGGGCTATGTCTAACTAATGAGTGGGTCCCACTAGAGTCAAAGCTACCCCGGGTCCCCGATACAAGTCGAATTGAGTTAAAATTCGAACCCGACTCAAATAACCCCAAAACAATATCATAAATAATAAAATAAAAATAAAAATATTCTAAAATAAAAAATGACCAAAATACCTCTGTTCTTGAAAACTGGAGGTGACAAACATTATCTTCCAAAACGTACATACATTCAACTCGACACATTCCAAAGGCATACACGCGGATAGCCGCTATATGCCGACTCATCTATATGAAAGGTCACTAGTAAAGCTATCCTGGACTTATAGCTTTGTTATTCGGCGACCCTTTCAGCGCAAGTAGCGATCCCCGCTGAAAGTGTGACTCCCTAAATCCATTCATGTGTATTTTTAAATCAATTCCTGAATTTTCTATTTTTAATGTAATATATTTTCTCGGATAATATGTTCATTTTTGAAAATAAATTAATTTCAACTTTGATTACTAAAATTGTATTATTAGTGTTTTTACTTAAATTTTTATTTTGATTTTTTAATTGATAAGAGTGGTTAGTCATTGAAAGGTTTATGCTTCTGTTTACTGAGTAGGAGATGGCTGATAGGTTTTTTGTGGCTTTATTTATAGTACTGATTTTTACTAATTGCCTCGTAATTAATTTAGATTATTTAATCTTTGCTTTAGCTAAAGTCTTGGTCAATATTTTATTAAGATTGTTCTGTTCAAGAGTATTTAAATTTAAAATTTAAATTTATTGATTATTTGTTAATAAATTTTAATTGTAGTACTTTTGGAGAAATAACAGTGTATGTTAACTTTGGGTTTAGCCATGGTATTAAGTGGAAAGAATTAGTTATTGATTTTATTAGCTGGTAGTTAACTAATTTTTAGTTAGTTATTACTAATCATTTAATTAGTTAGGAATAACTGAATTAGTTAGTTAGTTAGTTAGGAAACAGTTACAATTTTAGTCTAATAGCCCCAGATCTACATCTATTTACAGCAGTTGCCACTCAAATATTTTATTATAAATATTTTACACGTTTTCCAAAGTTCTGACAGCACAGTCCCCAACCCCTCACTGATACCACTCTTTCCACTGTTCTCTCTCTCCTCATTGCTCTTGGTCGCACCACCACGAACTCCACCGCGCGTCGCCGTGAACCTACCGGAGCATCTCCAGAGTTCGTCTCCATCACCAGAGCTTCCTCGCCATCAGATCTGAGAGGCTGCTCACCGTATCGTCAGTCGACGGAGTTCCTTCGTCCAGACGAGGATCACCGCCTCACCGACCGGAGCTCCACCGCGTAGTCACCGAATCTCAAAGCCGGAGTCATCCCCGAGCTTCCTCGCCCAGGCGTCCCGATCTACCTGCTGTGAAGGATGGGGACGACGAGCCAGTCGTCGTTGCCTCGAGTTCGTCATCTCGACTACTGTGCTATTCTCGAAGCTCGAGCCGCCTCGAGACGTGTGCGCCGCCGAGTCACTGAGGACGCCATCGTCGGATCGACCGTTGCAGGACAGGACAAAGACCACCGCAGACGCTGCTGAGGTGAGATTTCTCATCGATCCTTTCGATCCCCCATCTTCTTGTTTTAGGGTTTCGATTTGAGATTTAGGGTTTTCACTTGGAAGGAAGAGGAGCTCGAGATTTACTGGGTTTAGGGTTTATGATTTGGGATTTGTTCTCGTGGGAGGAGTTGTGTGGATCTGGAGTTCCAGGGTTTTCTGTGGCATGTATGAAGGAAATTAGGGTTTTCCATATGGGATTTCTGTGAGGAAGGAGATGTAGAGATTAGGGTTTTTGATCGGGCCATGGGAGTGAAGTAAATGGGGATTAGGGTTTCGGGAGAGAGAGGGCTTGAACTGGTGAAAGAAAACCTAGGGTTAGGGTTTGTAACATTTAATTTTGAGGAAAAAGAAGGGCTTGGGGACGATGGCTCTTGCGGCTGAGTGTAGGAAATGTGAGGAAGAGAGAGTGTCACGATCCGGTCCCAATTTCTTGGGTCGAATCGGATCATGCCCAGCCTGCACCGTTGTTGAGACGGCGGCAGTAAGCTGTATCAAGCAGTGAAACACATGCAAATAAAAAATTTTAACAAAAATATAAAAACATTTTATTTAATTTGAAAAGCCTGAAATACAACAAACATTAATACAACATTCAATTATTACACTTGTTTCCAAAAGAAAAATAAATACTAATCCAGCTCTTAAGATTCTGGGGTTCCAAGTTCTGCGGGACCAGAGTTAGACATCAGATCCTCGATGACGCAATCACCTAAAAATGTTGGTCTCCAGTCAGGAGGGAGCAAAGTACAATTATGAATATTCAACAATTCAAATAATAATTTGAAATTTGCAATATTAAACAATTTGAAATACTTGAGCAATATTTTCCAACAATTCTACAATAAAAAACAATGTAATTTGAATAGGCAACGAACTATGATCGGCTTGGGATGATTCAATTATATCCTAATGATACGGTCCGGCCTATCCTCGTGTATAGGAGGAATCAGCTCGCACAATCAATGCAATATGGGGGTATTGGTCATAGACGCTACACTACTCTCCCAATATCCCGAGTCAATCAGATTTAATCAATGAGTCAATATTCGAACTCTAGTAAAGAGTTCCACAATCAATACTCTAGTAGAGAGTTCCGTGTAGCAATGTGGTTTAAAATTGCAATAAAACAATTACTAGATAAATTACCAAATAGATATAATTGCACTTGCCTTTGTTTTATTGACTGGATTGAGATGTCTGAACCAAAGAAGGTGTCAAGTATGTTCTTGAAATCCTACAATTTGAGAATTCTATCTTAGAACCAAATTGGAAATCATTCTAGGTGTGCTAGTTATAATCTCTAGAATTTTATCCTAGTCAAGTTTTAGTTTTATTTACAACTCTATTTAAAGCGAGCTTATCGAGGTGAGTTACTATCTTATGAAGAAAAGTCATTTTAATTTTGTATTTGAAAAAACTCGTAGTTATTGATTTACTTGGTAAAACTTTGTATTTTGTATTATATATAAAATTTATATTTTTCTTTAAATGAGAAAACGTGAATTTTGTTTAAATAATAAACTTGTAATTTTCCTAATTTATTTAATGTGAGAAAATAATATTGATTTTCTATAAAAATAATTATTTTACTATTTTTACGTGTTTACGTCAACCACAAACCAGAAAAGAATAAAAACTACACTAACTTATTACAAAACCACAGAAAGTAATAAAAGCTGGACTTATGCCCTTACAGTCCATTTTACATGAATTTAAATAAGAAAAAAAACATTTGTTAGTCTCTAAAAAATTATCCTACAAATTAATCACAAAATAAAACTAGTAATTAAATTAAATTAAATTAATTTCGAGTCTCAGACTTTGGTCCAATAGTCAAAATAGCTAATGCCTCAACGTCCCGGTAATACCGGTTTCGTTTGCATTTTGCTAATGGCCCATTAACCGATATGGTCATCGCCCAAAATCCATTTTATAAAATATTTCCGAAAACCGATTTAAAATATTCCTTTATAAATTTTATAAAATTTCGGCAGCATTCCCTCTATTTTTGGGATAATCCAAAACTGGGAAAATGCCAGAAACACAACCAGTAAACTTGTTCCAAACCAGGAAAAACCCATTAATAATTCCAGAAACTATTTATATATAAATTGTAATCCACATAAACATTCCCGAAAAATATTCGGAAAACCCGAAATAGGATCGGAACACTACTGCAATAATGCACCAACAAACTATCATTCGGAAAAATCCGAATTAAATAATAATCCAAAAATCCCAGGAACTTTTCCGAAACAATCTCGGAAATTCCGAAATCAAACCATCAGAAACAAATTCTGAAAATCTGAATTTAAACGGAAATTTCGAATACAGAAACTTTCCCGAATCAAATCTCGAAAATTTCGAGAATTCGATGAAACCACGGAACCAATATAGTTTCGGGAATTCCGAAAACCATGACGTAAACCAAAGACCGAATTCCCGGGAAGGAATCGGGGGCCAACTCATCACAGACTCGACACGGGAGGGACGAACTACTGAAATTATCAGAAATTACCCAAATCCGTTGGTCGGGGAGCCGCGGGATAAATCTCGAAAACGGAATCGGACAGCGGGTTCGGGCGATCGGGTCACGGAGCCACACGGGGACTCACCGGGCAGCAGCTGGACGCGGCCGGGAAGCGGCGCGCAGGGGGTGCGACCAGTGGCGGGCGGCCCAGGGGCGGTGCGCCGGGCTCGGGGTCGGCCGGGAGGAGGTGCGCCGGGCACGGATCGGAGTGGATCGGGCACGCGGGGTCGGCCGGGGACAGCCGCGGGAAGGCCGTGCGGATCGGGACGCGGTCGCCGGAGGTGCGACGCGGTCGGGGTTGCCTGGGCGGGGCCGGCCTGGACTTGGGCGGAGGGCGCCACTCGGGTTCGCCGGAAAATGGGGGTTAGGGTACGGTTAGGGATTTGGAGAGTGGAAGTGATGATGGAGTGGGATGAAAATGATGATGGGGAAAATAGGGAGCTTTTATAGGAGAATAGTGAAGGGGTTACGGGAGGGGAAGAGGAGAAGCCTCGGCCGTTCGGAGAGGTGAACGGAGGAGTCGGGAGGGCTCGGCCAAGCGGCTGATGGAAATGAGGGCTGGAATAAAAGAAAATGAGAGAGAGAGAGTTAATTAAGAATGAAAGGTTCTGAAAGGAATTCATTCCTTTATAAAAAAATTATGATATATAAATATATATATAACTTATAATTTATACGAAATCGAGATCGGTTTCGGAAATGGATTTGAATCGGGTTCGGGATTCGGGAACGGGTTTCGGGACAGGTCTGGTCCAACAATCAAATTCCAGGTTTAATAATATTTCAAAAAAATATGTTTTCCTGAAATAATAATAATTAATAATTTACACTACAAGAAAATTGATTTTTCCCAACGTTTTATAAACAGAAAAAAGGTCAAAAACGTTGGCATAGGAATTTCCAACATTTTTTCAACATTTTCGACAAATGTCGTCGTTGCCATAGTTGGGAATTTATGACGTTTTAAATAAACGTTAGTAAAAGTAAAGACAACGTTTGTGACAACGTTTACTAAACGTCGAAAATTATGCAATAATGGGTAATATTTTTCGACGTTTTAATAAAAACATCGGAAACTAAATTTCTTTCCCAACCTTTTACAAAAATGTTGGAATTTGCTTTTCCAACCTTTTTCCAATAATTTTTTAACGTTTAACATAAACGTCGGTATAGGTAAAGCCATTTAAAAATATATATATAATTTGAATATATTTGCCATGCACTTGTATTCAACCGACTTTCTATTGAGTAATTAAACCATACTTCACAATTAACATCATACGTTCAACAATATAATTTACAAAATAAACTTTTATTGATCAAAATACAACATTTTACTATACAACCGAGTTTAACAAAATAAAACAAGTCAAAATACAATATTTTACTATACTGGCGATTTTGCAAGAGGTAGGTTGTGAACTTGATCTCTCATAGCGGGAACTTCTGCACATGAGATATTTTTGCCTCGAACTGTAAACCTGTTCATGTAGATGAAAGTTTTAGTTTAAAAAACACACGAAGACATTAATACATATGTGGGAAAAGTAGAAAATTGTACCTTTACTGTTAATACAAGATCTTCACCTTTACTGTTCCATCTTTGGCAGATGATATAACATCTACAATAATAATTAAAATTTAGACATTGATCATAAATACTGAAATAATATTGAATCTTAGACATGATCCTTCATTCCATCTTTGTCATATGAGATATCTATAATTTCTTTTCTAATGGAAAAAGGAGCTACATATTTAGGAAGACTTGTGTTGGTGTTTTATTCTATGTGTTGTGTGTGTTCACAACATTCTATTGTTAAAAGATAGTCCCACATCGAAAAGTCACACCAATATGTATCTCTATATATTACTTATGAAGGAATAGAGAGATGCACATGGGTTGAGGCCCAATGGAGGGTGCCATGTGGGAGGATTTTACATAGAGGTGAGAATAAGAAACCAACTTTTGGCTAAAATGAAAATAGATTGGAGCTAAGCCCCGAAGGGGCTTAGCGACTCGGACTCGGACTCGGACTCGGGCTTGGGCTAATGGGCTTTTGAGGCTTATTGTGGCTTTTTGATGGCACTTTGCACTTAGCACGACAGCTCGTCGCAAGGCGCATTGTGCGCTTTAGTTGCGCACGCCGTTCAAATTATGTAACGTCCGCGGGTCTTATGGGCTCAGATCCGGAAATGGCTCAGATCCAGAAAATCCGGATCTGGCATTAAACCAGGGCGTGCGTTCAGAATTTGAAAAGCCCACCTCGTGCCTATAATATCAGGAGCATCTCCTCTCTCCAGGGTTACAGAAAATAATCAGAGAATTTCCAGAGAGAGAGAGAAGTGTTGCTGCTATTCCGAGGAGTCGTCGACATTTTTGGCCAGCGTTCTAAAGTTCTCTTCGAACTTGCTGGTTCCTGGAGGCTTGTCCGTAAGGCGGATATAGCTTTGAGCGCCGGTGATCTTTCACCCCAGCAGGCTTTCTTCTTCCTCTGTTGCCTTCGAGAATACCGTCGCTTCTCTTTAGAAGTTATACGGTTCTGTTGCCTTCGAGAATACTGTGGCTTCTCTTTAGAAGTTATACGGTTCAGTTGCCTTCGAGAGATATTACGAAATCTTTTTAGATTCCCGTAATACAACATCACCTTCTTTAAGGTGTTGTTGCTGGAAACATTGTCTTTACAATAGTTTCTGAATTCGTGGTTTTCCATCGATTATTCGCCAAGGGACTAACAATCTCAAAGCTATATCGAAAAGATGGATAACTCACGTGCATCGCTCGTCAATACCGACTTTAACAAGTTGGAGAAATTCGACGGCGAACATTTCCAAATCTGGAAACGGAAAGTAACCTTAAACATTCAACTCGTGGAAGTTGATCACGTGCTGAATGAGGAAGAACCGATCGTTCCAACAACCGGAACCGCGGAAGTTATTGCAGCTGCTAAGTCCAAGCAGGCAAAATGGATTAGAGAAAACAGTATCTGTAAACTGTTGATTCTCAATAGCATAGAAGACTCTCTGGCAGAGTCCTATTCCAAGAAGAATTCTGCCAAAGAGATTTGGGACTCCTTGGGGAAATTGTACGAAGATGACGAGAATCGGTCCAAGATCTTCTTGGTTGAAAGATACCACAAGTGGACCTTCGAAGATGAGAAGGCTATGCTTCCCCAAGTAAAGGAGTTTCTGAAGCTGTGCCAAAAGTTGGATGACGAGAAGATGCCTCTTGTCGACAAGTTTGTCGTTGGAGGAATCGTCTCTAAACTTCCTGCTGGTTGGAGCAACTTCTATGCAAGGATGCACCGCAAGAAACTGGACATATGTATGGAAGATCTCCTGCAAGAGATCCATGTTGAGGACGAGATGCGCTCTCAACAGAAGATGGATTCTCTGTCCAAACAACTGGCGAAAGCAAATCTGGTCCAAACCAGAGAGTACAAGGGGAAGCAGGCGGCTTCTCCTCACAAGAAGAAGAAGGACTTCACTAATCTGAAAGTGAAGAGTCTTTCATTCAAGAATCAGAAGTCCAAGTCCCATGTGACTTGTTACAAATGTGGCAAGAAAGGCCACTACAAAAGTGACTGCAAGGAACCAGAAAAAGGTGAGCCTAGTAAGGTTTCTTTGGTTACTAATCTGGTTGCAATGATAGCGCAGGTTGCAAATGTGGGGGTTGACTCGGACTGGTGGATAGACACTGGTGCGACATGTCATGTCTGCTCAGACAAGGAATGGTTCGACTCCTATGAGCCAACTTCCGAGAAAGTCATAATGGCAAACCAGGCACAAGCTGAAGTACTGGGGATCGGGACGGTGGAGCTGAAACTCACATCGGGGAACACTCTGACGCTTCAAGGAGTGAAGCATGTTCCTGCAATTGCTAAGAACCTGATCTCTGGGAGCCTGCTTTGTAACGCAGGCTTGAGGATGGACATCAATGCTGGCCAGATGGTGATGTCCAAGAAGGGTATATTCTTCGGAAAAGCTTTCCAGACTGAAGGAATGTACAAAATTCAGCTTGTTGTAACCCAGAAAAATGATATTAATGCTATTTCTACTTTGAACTATTCTTTTGAGTTGTGGCATAATAGGCTAGGACATGTTTATTGTAAAAGGATTAACAAGATGTCTAGCCTAGGACTTATCTCCAAGTGTGGGGGTAAGGTAGAGAAATGTGAAGTGTGTGCTCAGACGAAGATCACAAGGAAACCCTTTCACAGGGTCCATCGAAGCACAGATCTTCTGGAGTTGGTTCACTCAGATATCTGTGATTTCAAGCAATTCTCTACAAAAGCCGGGATGAAGTATTTTATTACTTTCATCGATGACTTCTCAAAATATGCTTTTGTCTACCTGCTCAAGTCTAAAGACGAAGCATTCGAGAAGTTCAAGGAGTTCAGGGCCGAGGCTGAACGGCAAACTGGACAACAACTCAAAAGGCTAAGGAGTGATCGAGGGGGGAGTATCGGTCTCATGATTTCTCATCATTCTGTAAAGAACATGGAATCATAAATGAGACGACGGCTCCGTACTCTCCTCAATCCAACGGAGTAGCAGAAAGGAAGAACAGAACGTTGACAGAGATGATGAACTCTATGCTGTTGACTGCGGGTCTTCCAAAGAGCTTCTGGGGAGAAGCTGCATTAACGGCTACTTTCATTCTCAATAGAGTACCGTATGCAACTTCGGACATAACACCTCATGAACTCTGGTTCAAAGTCAGACCTAACTTGAATGTCATTCGAGTGTGGGGGTGTCTGGCTTACGTGAAGCTCCCAGATCTGAAGATTCAGAAGCTGGGGACTAGGACCACTAAGGCTATCTTCTTGGGTTATGCCGAGAAGAGTGATGCTCGGAGATTCCTTGATATAGAATCAAATCATATCATTGAATCTCGCGATGCTGAATATTTTGAAGACAAGTTTGCAAGGCACAAAAATATTGTTCTCGCGGATCTTCCAGAGAATGATGAGAGTGCAAAGCAGACAGAAGTCCTTAAAGAACCAGTAGTCCAAGAAGAAGCTATTGTCGAAGAGACACCAGTTGAACCAGAACTCGCTGAGCCGTCAACTAAGCGAGTAAGGAGGCCGAAAGACTTCGGAGATGACTTCGTCACTTATCATGTGGAAGCAGATCCGCTTACCTATGATGAAGCGATGAAGACCAGAGATGTTGTATTCTGGAAGGAGGCGATAGACAATGAGATTGACTCAATCACCTCCAATAATACATGGGTGTTAGTTGACCTGCCAGAAGGAGCAAGACCCATCGGATGCAAATGGATCTTCAAGAAGAAGATGAAAGCAGATGGAACCATCGACAAATTCAAGGCCAGGCTAGTGGCCAAAGGGTTTGCTCAGAAACAGGGGATCGACTATTTTGATACTTATGCTCCAGTAGCTCGGATGACAACCATCAGATTGTTAATTGCTCTAGCAGCAATACACAAACTAGTGATACATCAGATGGATGTGAAAACGGCATTCCTTAATGGCGAGCTGACAGAAGAGATCTACATGCAACAACCAGAAGGTTTTGTCGTCAGAGGTCTGGAAGACAAAGTCTGCAAGTTGATGAAGTCTCTGTATGGTTTGAAACAAGCTCCCAAAATGTGGCATGAGAAGTTTGACAAAGTGATAAGGTCAAATGGCTACAAGGTCAGTGAAACAGACAAGTGTGTCTATACTAAGTTTGCTGACGGAAGAGGAGTTATCGTTTGTCTATACGTTGACGACATGCTAATCCTAGGTACGGATTTAAGCTGTGTCACAGAGACAAAGAAATTTCTCTCGACCAAGTTCAGTATGAAGGACTTGGGGGATGTCGATGTTATCTTGGGGCTCAAGATCATCCGGACAGGCACGGGAATAGCACTGTCACAATCTCATTACATTGAGAAAATGCTCACTCGATACGGGTATCAAGATCTTCCTATAATTGATACACCGTACCGGAGTGATCAGAAGCTGGAGCCAAATTCGAGAGAAAGCGTCAAGCAATTGGAGTACGCCAGCGTCATCGGAAGCTTGATGTACGCTACTACTGCCACAAGGCCTGACATAGCTTTTACGGTGGGAATGCTGAGTCGGTTCACTAGCAACCCAGGCGTTGAACACTGGAACGCTGTGAAGCGTGTTATGAGATATCTAAAAAAGACTCAGACATTTGCACTATACTACAGCGGAGATCCGTCAGTAGTGGAAGGCTTCAGTGATGCTAGCTGGTGTTCAGAGGTGGAGAGCGAGTATTCTACAGGTGGATTCATATTCGCCTTGGGCGGAGCTGCTATATCGTGGAAATCGAAGAAGCAGACAATGTTATCTCGCTCCTCCATGGAATCTGAATTCTTTGCATTGGATGCTGCTGCAGATGAAGCAGAGTGGCTTCGGGAGCTCATGTATGATCTTCCAGTGGTTGGAGCTCAGATACCGGCAATCCCGATATACTGTGACAACCAGGCGGCAGCAGCAGTAGCATCAAATGAACTCTTTAACGGGAAGAAGAGGACTGTGCGGTTAAAGCACAGAGCAGTGAACGATCTCATCAAACGAGGCGTCATTGCAGTGATCGATGTTCGGAGTCAGGAGAACCTGGCGGATCCGTTCACGAAAGGCCTCAAACGACAGCTGGTCGAGGACACAACAAGGAAGATGAGTTTAAAGGCATTCTAATATTGTGTCATTATAATCCTATCAATAAATTTTATGTTATTGGTTCAAAGAGAAATCTACCAGATATCTAATTTTTTGATTCAAGGGAGGACTATTGACTGGAAAAATATTAGTTAACAGTGGGTACTTGTTCTGCGGAACATGGAAGGATTTCGGACCCAGAACCATTGTTGTCTACTATGAATTTTCTACGAAAAATTGATCCTGTGGGAAGGATGGCATAATGCCTTAATGAGTTCTCAGACTGAGTGAAGGTCTGTTATGCTTTACAGGAAGCATGGTAGCACAGCACTACAAGGAGTGTGACTCCATGCTATGTGTGGCGGTGACTCCACCATGAGGTTCTCGAAAGAGGTAAATCCTCGGCTATGTGAGCCAAGTCACAGCGGCGTAGCACCGCAAATAGGCAGTTGGCCTAATGCTGTATATTGAATTAAAGAGGGATGTAGTCAGCACTACAAAGAGGAGGTGTTCCTCATGTTACGGGTGGCACGACACCACAATGAGGTAAACCCGGCTAGGGATAAAGCCTCGGCCTTGCAAGCCATGTCGTAGCGGCGTAACACCGCACAGAAGCGTAAGGGTTCATGCTGGGTAGTTTGGCACTACAAAGGGGCTAGACCTCATGCTACGGGTAGTATGACACTACGATGAGGTTCCCGGTGATTCGGGGTAAGGTCCTCGGCTTAAGGCCATGTCATAGCGGCGTAGCACCGCAAAGGAAGCGTTGGACGCTTCATGTCATGTCTCTTTAATAAAGAACTCACCTATAATGTATGGACAGAAAAATAGGCCGTTTCTTGAGGGTAAATTTGTAGACGCCCAAAATACATACATTGAAATCCAGGCTGGCACAAGGCCTTTAATGTGCAGCCAGAAGCACAGATAACTATATTATGTGAGTGGAAAAAATTACAGTTGTGGTACAGAATTCAAGGCGTAGTCCATTCTTGTATCATACTGTTGTTCAACCCATGCGGGAAGATTCAAGTCGTCAGCGACATCTATCCTAATGCATAATGGACAGTTATTATGTGGAACGCTTAACTCATATATATAGAGATATGTGGAGGATTGTTGGTGTTTTATTCTATGTGTTGTGTGTGTTCACAACATTCTATTGTTAAAAGATAGTCCAACATCGGAAAATCACACCAATATGTATCTCTATATATTACTTATGAAGGAATAGAGAGATGCACATGGGTTGAGGCCCAATGGAGGGTGTCATGTGGGGGGATTTTACATAGAGGTGAGAATAAGAAACCAACTTTTGGCCAAAATGAAAATAGATTGGAGCTAAGCCCCGAAGGGGCTTAGCGACTCGGACTCGGACTCGGACTCGAACTCGGGCTCGGGCTCGGGCTTGGGCTAATGGGCTTTTGAGGCTTATTGTGGCTTTTTGATGGCACTTTGCACTTAGCACGACAGCTCGTCGCAAGGCGCATTGTGCGCTTTAGTTGCGCTCGTGCGCGAGCCTCTGCGCGGCCCTGCGTGGCGTGCGAGGCGTACGGAGCGTACGGGTCGTACGGGTCGTACGGGTCGAGCGGGTCGAGCGGGTCGAGTGGGCCGTTCAAATTATGTAACGTCCGCGGGTCTTGTGGGCTCAGATCCGAAAATAGCTCAGATCCAGAAAATCCGGATCTGGCATTAAACCAGGGCGTGCGTTCAGAATTTGAAAAGCCCACCTCGTGCCTATAATATCAGGAGCATCTCCTCTCTCCAGGGTTACAGAAAATAATCAGAGAATTTTCAGAGAGAGAGAGAAGTGCTGCTGCTATTCCGAGTCGTCGACATTTTTGGCCAGCGTTCTAAAGTTCTCTTCGAACTTGCTGGTTCCTGGAGGCTTGTCCGTAAGGCGGATATAGCTTTGAGCGCCGGTGATCTTTCACCCCAGCAGGCTTTCTTCTTCCTCTGTTGCCTTCGAGAATACCGTCGCTTCTCTTTAGAAGTTATACGGTTCTGTTGCCTTCGAGAATACTGTGGCTTCTCTTTAGAAGTTATACGGTTCAGTTGCCTTCGAGAGATATTACGAAACCTTTTTAGATTCCCGTAATACAACATCACCTTCTTTAAGGTGTTGTTGCTGGAAACATTGTCTTTACAATAGTTTCTGAATTCGTGGTTTTCCATCGATTGTTCGCCAAGGGACTAACAACTTGTACCAGCGTCATTCATAAAGCTCCTTACAACGAGCACAACTATTTCAATTGCACTTCAAACCATTAAATTATGAGATCCCTTGCAGTTTTATAACAAAGACTTGGTCTAAAATTACTTCAGAACTGTAAAGACTTTGGGCCAGTGATAAACAGTGAGCATATATACAAGTATACATTACACATACCATACCATCTGTTGAATCATTTATAAAGAATAATCTCCTAAAGATTTTTGAAGGTTCAACCACTAAATTTATTAAGGTAACATCCAAAACATTCCAGTACTTGGGTCGCTTCGCCCGAAATAACAACAATTATCTATCCTATATACATCAATACTATGTAAATGTTGTTATCAAGTTGTCCACTTCGTAAAGGATATACAAAGTTCTTGTGAGCAACTCGCATCATGTCCAAACTTTACATCTTACCGGATAGGGATATTCATTAGTGCACATAAACAGAAGGATGGTAATGAAATATCATTTGCCCATAAGAAATGTATTATAAGAAAAAGTTGAGAGATGGCATCAGTAGGTAAATTCATTACCATCCTTTATTGAAAATGTTGAGAAAATATATTATCATTTTCTTATAATATATTTTCCTACTTAAATGATTATGGTAATGAGAGATGGCATCAGTAGGTATACAACTCCACCACAAACTTAAATGATTATGTGGAATCAAAAGATGAATATTGGTGAAAAACACCACCTTTCAGTCGTTCTTTCCAAACACTGCTCTTGAGCAGAGAGATGGCATCAGTAGGTATAAGAGCACCCAATCATCCTTCAATTTCTTCCAAACACATTTCTCCTAGCTGTTAGCAATGGAAGAAATTAGAAGAGATATACGTGAACATTTAAAAAAGGATCACTATCCACCAATACATAAGAGAATAGATTTCCAAGAATGTAAAAGTTCTTGATCTTATAATCTATACATATTGTGACCAATATGTTAAATATATATTAACTATGTACCAACAACCACCTTATGCAATATTTCAGCATCCTGTATATTGTTTGTTATTCAAGTTCCAATACATGCTATAAGAAGCTAAGAAGGGTCTAGATCTAGGTTTCTACAACATCTTAGCAAAGCCAAACACTATTATGGAATTAAACACAAAAGAAACGAAATCCAAGGCTTGAAGGTAATTATCATATTATCATTTAATTATAATTAAATTTTGTTTAGGCAGGAATAACTTTTGCTTATATAATGAAAGACACAGAGATAACCAAGCATACATGTAGGCAGCTTGAGCAAGTGTTGTAGATTTGGGCCATTTCCAGGAGTAACAAATGTCACACAAGATAATGTTCTGGTTTGGAGTAATACTCAAACTTAGGTATTATATTTCTCAAGTATTTCCCTTAAAGTTTTCTTCATTTTACCTCCAATGCGGTCATTATCAACGTGCAGACCCACAACACACTACACCAATATCTTGCAAGAAAATAGAGTGACAAATATCAATAAACAAGTACAGGAATATAATTCAGGAACATAGTCCACTTAATCCATGTGCATGCATGTTTCTTACAATCACTACAAGAAAATTTATTTTTCCCAACATTTTATAAACAAATTTATTTGTTGCTATCATTGTTATTTTCTCATAGTTAACAGTATGACTGATGGACGCAGTCGTGTGTTTTATGGACACAGATGGACATGTTTATCCTTCAAAGTATGACATGAGGACATGCCAATACATGTGTTTATCATTATAGAGAAGTACATACAAGTGCACACTCGAGTACTTTGTTGTTTATGGAAAAAATATTATGAGCACTTTGACCTTGTCATGTTTATTCTTCATAATTATAACATGAGGAACATGCCAATATATGTTTTTATCTGTATACATAAAATACATTCAAGTCTACATCAATATGCCAATATACTTTGACCTTGACCGGCCAGTATACAGGTTTGAAAGACAAACCAGTATGGTTTGTTAACCGGTTTGAAGAAGCTAGTAATTGAATCATACAAGTCGGTGTATCAGTTGATATATTGGGTATACCGGACATATCAAGTGTATTGGTTTTGGCCAGCTTAGTATAAAGTCGTTACAAAATTAAAAACCTGATAAACGCCTTACCCAAAGGAACTTGTGATACAAGTCCAAGCAACTAAAAATTTCCAAACCCCCCAATACTCTCCTCTGAAATCCAAATTTACCTACTAAGTTTCCTTGACATCCTACATAGTAACAACCTTTTTTCAAGCTAAAAATAGTAAACACGTCATGGAAGACAATTCTTGGAAAAAGAGGTAATATTATGCTCATGGAAATAAAGCTCAAAGGAAACTTCTGGGATTTGTTAGCTAGGATAATAATCATGATAGTGTATCTTACAATACATAAACGAAAAGGCATGTTATATTCAACATAGTTTGACTATTACATTCTTCGTCGTGGCTCTCCCCAGGGCAGTTACAAATTCTAGCTTGGGCAGTATTAGAGAAGTTAAACAATTCCTCAAATATCCATCCAAGACTATACCTATAAGGGAATTCTATGCAAGCTTACAAAAGAACTACATATCCAGGAAAAGGACACTTTTAATGGAAAAACACTAGAAACATAATGTAATATACCTTGCCCTTTGTAGTAACTCCCAAACTAGTGGACCAGTTGTCATCTCAAATGCACTCAGATAGCGTACCAAATGAGAACCTGATTCACATAATAGTTGCCATCTATGTAAGGAAAAGCATTAGAGAAGTTAAACTAATGTTGTCGTCTATGTATTGAAATATTGAATAGACACCAACTGTAGTAGTGTGTCATGCTGATCTACATACTAGAATTTCTCACAAAATTTCAATCAATCGTAGACTATTGCACAACGGAACATAAATTTTGACATTTTAATCTTTAATATGCATAATAAAAACTTCTATGCTTCCATGAACAACAGAGACGAACCCATCCAACTCATCGTACCCGTGATGAACTCCTTTAGGTGCCTGTCAGTAAAGATCCTCCTCTTTTCAAAAATTGTTGCAAAAAGCTCTCAATAAGTATGATTTCTGCAATATTAAAAAGGCGGTAGGATGAATGTACAAATAATGATGATTTTAAGTAGACTTTTTCACCATTAGAACAAAGTAAAAGGACATATGCTACAGACCGTACACTAGAAGGACTGATATTTTCATGTACAACAACAACAAAGACTTCATGCCAAATATTTAGATTCGTTGTTTCTTCCTTTCATCTCCCTTAACGTCCTTCAATATTAGCAAATACTAGTGATACTTTAATGTAAAAAAAGTAGAAAAAGGAAGTTGTGGTACCAACGCAAAATAGTGACACCAAGAGCAGTCTTGCATGAAGGATTGAGGTTCATCGACCATTTAGAGTCCCACTTGCGCCTTGGCAGTATTGCACGCCACGCTTGGACCCACAACAAGGTAAAACATTGCAAGGATGAAGACACAACATTGAGAGTCCCACTCGATCGCCTTGGTAGTGTTGCACGCCATGCTCTAAGCCATAATAAGGTAAAACATAGCTGAACTGACAAATAAAAGAGAAGAGATGAAGACAGCTCATGATAAAATATATGCTCTTGAATACCTCTTGCCAAATTGATACATGCCCAATTGCTTACTCTCCCTCCATTGACCATTTTATATAAAATAGTATAAGATAACTCAAATCTTTTCACAATAAAGTCAACTGGACTATATTAAAATTAAGTTCCCTACAATCATTTCACAAGAGCGGGGAACAAGCTTTCAAGAGGAAATAAAAATATGACATAAGAAAATACATCCAAATATAAGTCAAAAAATAATAAATGAAAAGAACTGTGAATGCAAATAATGATGAATATAAGCATAATTTATTAAATCCATATGTCTCTTGAAAGTATTGTCAGTGTTATCTTCGCATAGTTTATTAAGCATGCCAATAGTAAGTAGTAACTATGTATATTGAGACTTGGCTCACATTCACAGGATACATAAAAACTGGGAATGCTAGAACTAGCAGTAAAATTATGGTGATAATTCCTAATTGGCATACATAAAGAATATTGAGTCTATTTAGCACATATAATTTCAAACAAAACTTCTATAATACATCTAAAGGTCTAGGGACTGTTGTCCAAATATGAAATCAACAAAAAGTTGTAATTAAAATATATAGGTTTTTTTCTATTTGCAGGAATTGTAATACCATGGAATTGCAGCTAGAAAGAAAATAGACAAGAACCTAGTTGCAAAAGTAGTAAGAATACATACATCAAGAAGAAAATGAGTCCAAATTCTAGAGTCCAAATTCTTCTAGGCATGCTACAGAAGAAATGTACTTATCACCTTAATTTTTAACAAACACTTTCAATTACATTTGATTCAAGTGGAGAAATAAGTTCATAGGATCCTATACGTTCACTTACATTTATGAGAGAGATAAGTACAGAGGCGTCGTCCACATAAACAAAATTTAAAAGAGTGTATATGAGTTGGTTAACAGAGCATTTTCTATCATCCAACTGATAAACGGTAGTTCAAATAAACTACAAAAAATTAGGGTTTTCAGTAAATTGTTAAAAGTTTCAAGAAGATTAAAAAAGAAGTGTCGATTTTAGAGTATCAAGGATCCCAACACCTGCCTACAGTTAGAAACTAGAAGAAAAGAGGTCAAGCCACCCAAAACCTATGTTATCACTTAAAGTTTCCATCCTGCCTTAATTGGGAAATGAAAACCTAAAGATTTGACAAAATTTTCTAATTTTAGGGCTTTCCACAATCAACAAATTCTTAAAGCCCTAAGTTCCAAAAGTACCAGATCTAGTATCAAAGTCAAACAAATTATTCAAAAATCTAAGGTTATGGTTTTCCATCCGAACCTCCCTGACACTAGTTATAAATAAACTAGGACAAATTGCATAAAGTAAATTATACCAAGTATTGAAGAATGATTTCTTAATGTGTTTCCCTTAAAGCTTCATTTCATGATCTCGAACATAAAAATGAGTAGATGTCTATTGTTCATTTTTCTTTTGGCCAATAAATAAAAATTAAATGGTGAATGCTTGCCTTGTTCTCCAAAGAGCAAAGTGCAAAGGTCCACCCTACACTTTCATTGATATTGCACAACAAGTCATCAATACACTCACTTTTGCCAGAGTTGGGAACACCTATGATTACAGTTAGCTCTCCAGGCACAACCTACGTAAATGAAAAGATTGAACATTAGCCACAGAGTATATAAATGCAGAACAAAAAAAATGAAAAATTTCCCATCAATGGTTAAATCCCTCTATTGACAAACAGGTGCAATTATGCCATCATTTTCCTTGTGTTAACTCTTGTTCACTTATACGCTCAGTTGGTCCTCCATATCTGTATTTAGCAGAAGAGAATAACGCATAGATAATATTTGTTATTTGAAAAAACAAGTTTGCAATACTAGACTACCAGTTATTTCAATTAGCTAATCACAAACCTTAAATAAACCCAAAAATAGATCCACAAGCGATGTCATTGGCGGCTTCGTGGAGGCAGAAGAAGGCACCATGTGCGTTGACGGCAAATGCGCGGTTGAAGTCGTCGAGTCGGTTGGCGAGGGATAGTTGGGGTAGAGGACAGCGGCACTGTGGAGGGGGGATCCGAAGGAGCGGTAGGCGTCGTCAAAGAAGGTCATAGCCGGAGGCGTCGGCTTGGACCGGGACGATGGAGTTGGGGCTTGAGGCGTTGATTTATGTAACGAGCCGAAGGTCAATACGCAGAGAGTTGTCTAGGCGTTGATTTTTGTAAATGTAGGGTTAGGGCATAAGCTAGGATTTCATGGAATTTTATGGCTGGAGTGATTTTTGTGAATGGAGGGTACGAATTAGATGGGTTAGGAGGGAAAGGCAAAATATTAGATGAAAAATAAAATAATGCAACAATGGTTTTCTTTTTCAATATATACGGTTTTCACAAAACGTTGGTAAATTTCTCGACGTTTAAGACAAATGTCGAAAAAAAAATGTCGCGAAGTCAATATTTTTTAATATTTAATACAGAAGGTAGGTATTTGCTTACATAAGCCGATTTGAACATAAATGCTGGAAAAAAAACGTCGGTAATTCTCGACATTTAAGAGCAAACATTGTTATTTTTCAACGTTTGTTGTAGAACGTCGGTGTATCATGTTTAAGCCGACGTTTTCATAAACGTCGGAAGAAAAAAACGTCGGAAAAATCCTATTTTCTTGTAGTGTTAGCAAATAAATTATACAATAAAAATTTTACGGGTTTGACCAACAATAAAATTCCAGAAATAATAATTTTTTCTAAATTGACAATTAATAATAATTTAGTAAATAAATTATTTAAATAAAACTAAAATTTACGGGTTTCACAGAGAGAAATATGTGAGTTTATGGGTTGGGGTTGGGAATCATTTGGACTGGGCTAGTTTTGTAGAGGTTTTAATGTTGGGTGAGCTGGTGGGCTTGACTACTTAGCAAGGAAAGAATGGACATATAATTGCAGCAATATGGGTCAGGTGACTGGGCTCGGGTTATGTATATTAATGCTGGGCTTAATTTTTCCTTATCAGAATAATTGTAGGCTCTGTGTGTGGATCTGGACTGAGCTGGACCAACTTGGGCCAGCAGGAAGGAAAGAGCGGAGTATTAGTTTAGGTTTGATTTAGGCTAAGTGTGTGGTTCAGAGAGTAATGTAGGGCTGGTTTGACATTTGAATTTTGGGATTTTTGTTGATAGACTGGATTTCAGAGCAATAGACTTTCCTATAGTATTTATTGGCCTTTTGTTTTTAGAAGTTATAGAGGCTTTTGCTTGGGCTGAGTCAATAGAATATAAATTGTTTAATTCATCTTTATTAGCTAGGGTACTGATAGTGTATATTTTTGGTTAAATCTTTAATTAGTTTTCTTAACTAATTTAGTTAGCTTGTGAGAGTAATATAATTGCTAGCAATTACCACCAATGATACTAATGTAATAATAGAGATTTCAAAAATATTATAATTAGATTTTAATTTTTGTCAATCATTTAACTAGCAAGTATTTTACGAACATAAACATTTTCCTTGCTAAATATAGCTAAAGTGTTTTTACTAATGATTATGGTAAAGCTATATTATATATTTTCCAAAATATTGCTAGCTAGTTTTGCCAATAATAATTATTAGAGATAGTTAATTATCTTGTTAACAAATATATAGAGAATTCTAGTATATCAAAATGTTCCTATTTCTAAAAGTTTGTATAGTTATAATTATTACTTTGCTAATAAAATGTTTCTAAATATTTCTAAAAACATTTAGTATATATTTTCATTAGTATTTCTGGTGATTAAAACTATAATATATATTTTATAAATATTGTTAGCTAGTATATTTTCATTAGCTAGTTATGGTATGATTAGCTAATGCCTTTATTATAAACCCTAACAAACTTGTACCAAATACCAGGTGACATTCATTCATGCAGTACTACTCTCGTGCAACCAAACCAAGACAAGTACACCGACTTGAGCTTTTACTTTGTGATTCTGTCTTACATTCATGTGCTATATTTTCATATCGGACACGAGATACACACGATTGCCTTGTACCTTGTTCATTGTATTGTGAGTCATTGTTATTGCGGGATTGGGGGAAATATTGACTAGTGTGTGACCACACCCAACCTAGATATTGTGAATAGCATAATCGTACAACTCACGTACGATTAAGCCGAACCTTGTAGAATTGTGAATTGTGGTCCCCAGCCGGTCATACATTAGGTTAATATTTCGAAGGTCACACTTGTATATTGATTGTCGTATTCATTGTCTTGTTCATTGATTGTCGTGTTCATTGTCGTGTGTATATTGATTGTCGTGTTCATTTATTCTTGTACTTCAGTTTTGTATTCCACTTCTGGTACCATAGTTTTATATTCATTTCTTGTACTCTAGTTTTACCTTTTATTCTGTATTTCAGATTACATTGTATATTGTTTCTTGTCGGGATTGTACTTTGCTCTTTTCCTGACAGGATACGTTGCAGGTGAGCTTGAGGCCACATAGAGCACGGTGATATCATTGGAATTACAAGATTTAGTTCATTGTTTAGATTTTATTTCTGGACATTGTATTTTGGATTTCATCATTGTATATTTTTATTTTACCGAATTTATCTCCGGATGACTTTGTACTAAAAACAACTTGGTGGATTGTGGTGATATTTTCTGGGACGTTTATAGATGTTGTGGATGTTTACATTACATTATGACTTGGAGTTTTTCTTAGTATTGTACAGCTTACTTCGTCGTGTCCATCAACGAAGGCTGGGCGTGTCCGACTCGTGTCCGATTATTCGGAAGCGGGTCGTGACATATTTTTAGTGGTGGTCCATGCAGGTCTGTCCTAATGGCACTTAGGTTATAAAGTGCTATTGGGGGACCAGCGAAGCTAAGGAAAACTCATCACAGCATAGGATTCGTGGGAAATGGTTATGGTTATTGTTATCTAAATTTGATTTACTTATGATTTTTCTAGGTTAGTTTATGATTTTCTAGGACATAGCAATCAACCGTTTATTTTCTATTACAGGATGGTCGCTACGAAGAATGCTGGGACTAGCGAGCCGCCTGCACCCGATGCACAGGAGCAGCTTCCACCGCCTCCGCCGCTTCCCCCGACGATGACATTCGACGGTACCCAGATGATAGCCATGTTCCAGCAGTTCATGGAGGCACATAACCACCAAGCACGCAGTTTCGAACGACGATCATGGACGTACTCCGAGTCAGGGAGCCAGCTCTACCAGCACCGCCGGCACTACTAGCACCAGCAACGCCGAGGCCAGGGACCGCCAGAGATTATCAGAACCTCTGCCCGATGGATTTTGGGGCCATGAGGGGATAGTCTACGCAGACGAGTGGCTGGAAAACGTCGAGCGGACGTTGAAGATGACGAGGATTCCAGATGATCTGAAGGTCGAGGTTGCGAGCATGCGACTTTTCGACATTGCTATAGCTTGGTATAGAGAGGAGCCTCAGTTGGCCGTACCCTAAGTTCTCTGGGCAGAATTCAAACTGCTGTTCTATGAGAAATTCTTTCCAGATGTGGAGCGAGACGAGCTTCGAAATCAGTTCGAGGTATTACAGCAGGGGAGTGTGACCGTGGCTCAGTACACATCGGAGTTCAGCCGCCTCAGCAGGTTTGCGGAGAACCTTGTCAGCACACCAGAGGAGAGGGCCAGGAGATTCAAGAAGGGCCTCACCAGAGAGATGTGACTGTAAACCCCCTAAATTTTTACTACTATTTTTTTATTTTAAATTTGGTATTGAACTCTTTTTTTTGTATTTGCTCGTCGAGTACGAATATGTGCGAGGTACATATTTTTAGAAAACATTTTTTATTTATAAGTTTTATTTATGTACAGAAAATATAGTTATTTCGATATGATGATAAATATTTTATTTTCTCGAAAGTATAAATTTTGTCGCACCAGTGACAAAATTTTGTTTATTTATTTATACCTATTTCAAGGTAAATATATTTTGTACTAGTCGCATGCGAAGTACGTGAAAGTTGATTCACGTAGATAATTTACCATTTTTCGAAATTTATTTATCTACCTTAATTTTTCTACAAAGGCATTTTTGAAGTATTATTCATAATCTTAGAAATTTTAATTATTTATTATACAAAGATTAATTTCAAGTAATTTATATCAATATTTAAATACTTATTATGAATTTTCGAAATTAATTATTATTATCATTTTAGTGTTCATAAAAATATATTTTTAAATTTTGTTTGATTAATATTTAGATTAATTAGTATGATTTACAAATATGAATATATTTTATGGATTCTATTTTAATGTAAAGATAGATTTACCTAGATTTAAATTTGATTCAGAATTGGATTGAATTTGCTTTAAATCTATTTAAATTAATATTAAATTATCCAAAGGGGGGTTTAAAATTCCTAGTCCATATCAATCTAGGAGTCCACCTCCTATATAAGGAGAGCCTCCATATGTGTTTCATCTTCACAAATTACTCTACAAATATTCCACCATAAGAACCGTGCATCGTGTCCGTGTACGTGTCCCTCCCCGTCCAATTCTTATTACACATGTACATATACATTGTGTTCACCTTCGTGTCGACAACACCGACACAACAAACATCCAATCCTAGCCCTAGCCTAGTCATCGCTGCCATCAACTCCTCCTCCGCATCACCAGCACTCCGCCACCACACCACTACGTCATTCCTTCACCGCCTCCACCAACCATCGGGTCCCGACTACACCATGCCATCGGCGCCTAGCCACCCACCACGTCGAAGCACCACCAAATTTCTTGCCGTAGCCACCCGTTCTATGCCCACCGTCGTCCTATCGATGCTCAGCCACCCGCGTAGGCGAGCACCCCAGCTCCGCAGCCAAGTTTCCAGCGGAAACCCCCTCTGGGAAACTCGATCCTCTTCTCTCTTCTCCACTCAACTTTCCTTCTCCCTCCACCTTTCCCCGACCCCGACAACAGAACCTCCGATCTACACCAAACTCGTCTTCCCCACCATCTCCCGACGGCCAAACCCTAAAATCCATCGCCCTTACCTTATCTTCGGTACCACGACCCCAACAACCATCATCACCACTCTGCCGTGGCTAGCCTCCCAAGAGCCACCAACCGAACTCCCAAACCACCTCCGTCTCCAAGCAGATGATCGACGACTCACCTGGAGCCCCTCGCGTGGCCGCCTCTCCCCAGGTCTGGTCCGTGCGTCCATCGATCGTGCGTACCGCCGACTAACGCTCCCTCCGCCAGTGCCCGCTGGCGAGAGACCTCTGCCGCCCTCGCCCGGCCGCGCTTCAGTCGAGCTTCCGTCCTCGATTCTCTGCACAGCCTCCACCGCTGCCGTTGCCTGACCCCGGCACCACCGCCCTCTCGCGCGGTCAACAACCATAGAGCCCAGATCTAGGTCGCTCGTAGCCAGATCTGACGGCCACCCTGACCGTCGGATGACAGATGTAGTGCCGAACCCGATCTCGCCCGCAATCTCTCCGCGCCTCCAACGATGCCGGTCTTCTCTGGTAGCTGTGCTCGTCGCGTGCCGAGATCCGCCATCAGCAACCGCCGCCCGAGCATGGCGAGTCCCCCTCGATCCCCCTCCTCCATCGCGCTCTAGACCACACCCGGCGACTTCACTTCGCGCCCCGCCTCCCCTCTTTCATCTTCTCCTCCGACTCTTCCTCTCACCCCCTTCACTTTTCTCCTCCCACTTCCTCACTCCTTTCTTCTCTTCTCCAGCTTTTACTTCATAAGCTTTGCTGACTTCCTTTCTCGTGAACCGAAAAGAAAGGGACAACGGCTATTAATTTTTCTTTTTTTCTTTTTATTTTATTTTCTTCTTTTTTGTTTTATTTTATTTATTTGTTATTATTCTTTTATATTATTTTCATTTTTTGCTACTATTAGTATTATTGATAAGACTGTTGTTACTACTTAGTTTATGAATATATTAATATTAGTTTATGATTTTCAGTATTATTAACAAAAATATTATTTATTATATTTACTCCTGTCAAAAGATATTTTTTTTATAAAGTTATCTACACTTATACGTAGTACAAATATATGATTGTTAGTGTTATTTTATTTTGTTATTACTAAGTTTTGTTATTGGATTATATATATTTATATATATCCTTAAAATCATAATTATAATACTATATTTGTCTTTGGACCTACAAAAATTTCCTTTTTAAAAAAATTTGTTTAGAAGCCCAAAACTACATTATTGTTTTTATGATACAGATACAACTTTTAACCTAAATTCGTATATTTTACAAAATTCGGGTTTTAACCTAACAATGATGTTTATTTTTCAAGTATATTACCTAAATCTTATTTTGACAAAAATATATATACTTTCCTGTATTATAAATACTCTTCGAAAAATAGTGCGTGTATTATTTTCTCTAATGTCCTTTGAATATCCTCCTGTCCGTAACCAAGTCCATCATTCCTATTCCCTCGTCAATTTTGTACTTCTTTATGTCGTTCGTAACTAATTTGACCATTCTGGACCCGATGGACCAGTCCATGCCACCTTCGGAGGCCCCTTTGCGTAGTTGTATCACCGAAGCCATATGTTATGCCACCATGATCATAGCATCACACCAGACGACACACCAGGCAAGTATACCTTGCTAATTTACTGTCTTATTATATTATTTTCAGCTTTTATTTATTTGTTTCGTATTTGTTAGTTTATTTGTTATAAACTGTGCATCCAAGCCACACTTGGGTGCAAGCGACTTTATCAGTCGTCTCCTTTGCTTTATTTTATTTGTTGTATGTCGACTTAGTTGTAGTGGACTACCCTCCTATTGTGGGATATTCTTATATCTTCGTTGGCCGTGACACTTACACTACACGGTTTGAGACATGTTGTTAGGGGCACGGCTTACATATTGATTGGCCATCTCTAAAGTCGTGTGACGGTAGATCTTCGTAACTGCTATGACTAGCGTTTTAGAGACTCAAGCAGTTATAAAACTGGACGAGCCATGGACATGACTTGGACAGTAGAGAAAATTGGGGGAGGACAGTCGCTAGTGCGTATGGGAATCCAAACAGGTAAACCACAGTCTCCGGATAGAACTGTGGCGATTTATATTTGCAGATGCCCTCTGACGTCTTGGACGTTACAGACGGATACAGATGACTGGATGCCAGTTACGTACATGTAGCCTAAATCCCACCAATGCGCATGAAAGTTGTCCTTTAAATTACACAATAGATGGTTAGCATTCGCTTTTGCATATTGGTGTCTAGAAGAGTCTTGCATATTATTATTATGACAGTTCATATTAGCATGTTCTTCCTGTATCTTGTTACGTCCCTCTGAGGACCTGGTGATCTCTCCAGGTGTGTGTTCATGTCTTCCGCAGGTATTCTAGCCGAGGTCGTGGTCTTCTCCATTTCTTCGAAGATGACGTGCCTTGGACCTTCTTGCTACTTTCGCCAATTCATTCGTATGTCATGTATCTCTTTTCTTTTTATTAGTTGGTAGTGGATTTGTCTCCGCCCAACTACATGTAAACAGACAAATTCTTACTTATTTCTATAAAAGCTTGATTTATTTTGTGGATGAGATTAGTTAGTTGTGGTTTACTGCATTTTACAGCTTACGTATATTTATTATACGGCTGACATGTCTACGTTCCTAGTCCTACGTATATTGGGACTGGGCGTGACATGTTTTTGTGGTGGCCCATGCAGGTCAAGATAAATTGTTTGGTTACTTTACCATACCAAGCAAGCCTGCGTATAGGATTAGAGTCTAGGATCTCATCCACATACTTAACCTCTTTCGTCGATCCTAATTTGAACTACCGTTTGACTCATCTATTGTATCTTGCTTGATTCCTTCCCTTCGTGCTTGCTAGAAGTTATACAGGTGATCCATACTAGATAGATATGTTTTATATTGTCCCAAAATACCATAAGTTTAACTCTTGTAAGTTGGGTAGAATGTCTTATGACCTAGCAATCCCTTTGTCCTTGTGACCTATATTAGCAAGTTTACTAAGGTTCTAGAATTTAGAGGACCCTAACCCATCTAGCCAACCAAAGACTTGGACAAAAAGACTATAGGACGACTGTATAGAGACCAACATAGGATATAACTTAGAGTCTTAAGAAGTTTGAACTAGTTCCACTTCTTTCAATATTAATCTCACGTGCCTATATTTTTACTATTTTAGACTATCTTATGCTGCTAATTTAGCCTAAGTTTTGCAAGCTTATTCCCTTATCGAGCTTGATCATGACATATTTTATTGGGTGCGCACCCACTAACATATAGTCTAATCAGAACCGGTGCATGATAGTCTGATCAACCTAGTACACTTTGGTTCGCCTTTCACACGATTATTCTACGTGGTTGAGATATAGTTAAACTTACCCCTTAGAATCTCATCCACTATTGCCTTGGCAATTCTTTCTGAATTATTCGGTCTCCTTTGAACCACGTATTCGTATTCATATTCGATAATCTCTTCTTCGAACCCTTTGTTACTTTTGCCTTCATCTATTTTAGAAGGACGAAAGCGCTGTACTTGAATTTCCTCTAGCTGTCCTTTCACTCATGACCATTACCACTCAATGTTACTATACCTTCGTCCTAAACTGCTCGTTCTTTTCCTCGGTCCTATATTTACTATCACGACCTCCTAATCACTTAAATTATGAGTGAATCTAATCGTTCTCCTAATCGTGCCCTCAACCTACTCCCAAGAAACCATATCTTAAAGGTCTCTAAATTATTTTCTCTTGATACCATATTATTCCTTATTGCAGGTTATCTTGATTAAACTTAACCCTTGATCATTTTCATTCTTGCATTAATTAGCCATATCCATGATTATTTTCGTATTTATCTAAATCACAATTTTCTAATGAATGTTTTATTGAACGTTGTGATTTGATTGTTCCTCATCGATATACCCATGTGACCTTTCAACCCCCTATTTATTCTTAATTTTGAGGACGAATTTCTTGTAAGTTGGGTAGGATGTAAACCCCCTAAATTTTCACTACTATTTTTTATTTTAAATTTGGTATTGAACCCTTTTTTTTGTATTTGCTCGTCGAGTACGAATATGTGCGAGGTACATATTTTTAGAAAATATTTTTTATTTATAAATTTTAGTTATGTACAGAAAATATAGTTATTTCGATATGATATAGTTAAATATTTTATTTTCTCAAAAGTATAAATTTTGTCGCACCAGTGACAAAATTTTGTTTATTTATTTATACCTATTTCAAGGTAAATATATTTTGTACTAGTCGCATGCGAAGTACGTGAAAGTTGATTCACGTAGATAATTTACCATTTTTCGAAATTTATTTTATCTACCTTAATTTTTTTACAAAGGCATTTTTGAAGTATTATTCATAATCTTAGAAATTTTAATTATTTATTATACAAAGAGTAATTTCAAGTAATTTATATCAATATTTAAATACTTATTATGAATTTTCGAAATTAATTATTATTATAATTTTAGTGTTCATAAAAATATATTTTTAAATTTTGTTTGATTAATATTTAGATTAATTAGTATGATTTACAAATATGAATGTATTTTATGGATTCTATTTTAATGTAAAGATAGATTTACCTAGATTTAAATTTGATTCGGAATTGGATTGAATTTGCTTTAAATCTATTTAAATTAATATTAAATTATCCAAAGGGGGGTTTGAAATTCCTAGTCCATATCAATCTAGGAGTCCACCTCCTATATAAGGAGAGCCTCCATATGTGTTTCATCTTTACAAATTACTCTACAAATATTCCTCCACAAGAACCGTGCATCGTGTCCGTGTACGTGTCCCTCCCCGTCCAATTCTTATTCCACATGTACATATACATTGTGTTCTCCTTCGTGTCGACAACCCCGACACAACAAACATCCAATCCTAGCCCTAGCCTAGTCACCGCTGCCATCAACTCCTCCTCCGCATCACAAGCACTTCGCCACCACACCACTACGTCATTCCTTCACCGCCTCCACCAACCATCGGGTCCCGACTACACCCTGCCATCGGTGCCCAGCCACCCACCACATCGAAGCACCACCAAATTTCTTGTCGTAGCCACCCGTTCTATGCCCACCATCGTCCTATCGATGCTCAGCCACCCGTGTAGGCGAGCACCCCAGCTCCGCAGCCAAGTTCCCAGTGGAGACCCCCTCTGGGAAACACGATCCTCTTCTCTCTTCCCCGCTCAACTTTCCTTCTCCCTCCATCTTTCCCCGACCTCGGCAACAGAACCTCCGATCTACACCAAACTCGTCTTCCCCACCATCTCCCGATGGCCAAACACTAAAATCTATCGCCCTTACCTTATCTTTGGTACCACGACCCCCACAACCATCATCACCACCCGCCATGGCTAGCTGTCACGACCCACTACCCAAATTGTTGGGCCGGGCCGAGTCATGTTCAGCCTGCGTTTGGGATAAAATGCAGTAAGCTGTTCTAGAGATAACAAGATAAGACTAAATGTGCTAACAGTTCTATAAGTGAATAAAAGTCATAAATGCTCCAAACACAAAAGTCATCTCATATAGAAATAAGTCCAAAGTACAAGTGATCTAAAATGTAAAACTGGATACATGTCCAGTTACAAAACACGTAGTCTAATACATGACTACTCTAAATATCCCAAGCAGCTATGCAAACTAGACAAGTTTTCCCGCAGGAATATCCTCGTAAAGCAAAGCCGGGTCCTCGGCAGTATCTCCATAATACGAGTCGCAGAGTAACTCCTCCTCAGTAAGTATACCTACAACGTTATCCTGTCAGGACAGGAGCAAGTACTGAATCTAACAAACATATAATACTGATCATGTCATGAAAAGAAATGACATATCATGTTTATTCAGTTTTAGGTATATTTTTATCATGGCAATAGATATTCATTTTAAAGTTTAAAACTGTAGTAGGTGAGTGATCAGTCAATAGGTAATCAGGATGTACAGCGGTACATATCAATTTTCTGATGTACACATACGTACACATAACGGCATCGGTGTATATCCATACACAAACGCGGGACCAGACATACGACACAGATACATATAGAATGTAACGGTGCTCGGTAAATATATATGGAGAAGGGGGTCATGATCACGTACACTTACTAGCAGTTTTCCCTTAACCCGTTGTTTAAACATGTGAGAGATATGAAAACTATCCTAAACATGGCAGAGACTGAAAGTAATACAACATGCAAAGTTTTAACTTGCTACCCCAAGGATCAGCATTTAACATGGTTGGTGAATCACAGTTTATGGTTTATAGCAGTATGTAAAGTTTGTAGAAAGTACTTGCCTCTAGCAAAGCAAAGCAAAGCAAGCTGCGATAAAAGTGCTATAGATGTCTGGTAACTCATCACTGTAGAAATAAATGCATAAACTTAGTTTTTATACTAAGCTAAAACACTAAGACACTAATTGGTGCAACACGACTTGAGACTAGGCACCTAGCCAAAATGATGACTTTAGCATATGAGACCAATGTGGGGTGACACACTACTTTAACTAACTTTTTAGGGTCTTTACACTAGTGAGGGGTGAGGTTCAATACGGCTAAAACTCAAAATAACACAAAAAGTTGCAAGTTATAATTATTCAATAAATAAATCAACTGAACATTGTGTTCCAATAATTTTTGAGACAGACAAAAACTTAATTTTACATAAAATAAAGTACCAAAATGATCCTTGTTAACTATAGAAATTTATTATAATTTTTCTGAAATTTATTAACCAGTACAAATATTTTATAAAAATTAGTTTTCCAAAGTACCCAGAAAATGAGTTCTGGTTTCATATGCCAAGATAGTGGCAAAACTGTAAATTAAATACTATAAAAATTATACTAAATTAGATAAATTAACATAGTATCTAAATACTATTTTTCCAGAATTTTAACAGTACTTTAAGTATTTTTAGAAATTCAAAAACAACATTGCACACAATCTGAAATTAAAATAATTAATTATCTGTGTATTTTGTCCATGTATATAATTTGAACCAAAGTTCAAATACAGGACCCAAGGCCATGAATCAAGTCCAATATGACTTGTACAGGTCTTGAATGTATGAAAACACATTTGAGCCCAAAAACCCATGCTAGGCTTGGACCCCAAATGGTTGCAGTAATTTAAATACACAAAAATACAAAGTCGTACAAATACATAATAATTACTAATATTTTAATAGGGTAAAAATTATACATAATGGTCATATAAATATGACAAGTATATTTTCATAGAAAAGTAATTTTCACTAGGTATAGTAAAATACATATATAAAATGGTATATATATATATAATAATATATATTTATATATTTATATATATATTTTATATATATATATATATATATATATATATATATATATATATATATATATATATATATTGATGTATATATATATATATAATAATATATATTTATATATATATATATATATATATATATATATATATATATATATAATATATATATATATATATATATATATATATATATATATATATATATATATATATATCTTATATTTAGTACTTATTACATATATATGTATTTATGTTTATATATATATATATATATATATATATATATATATATATATATATATGTACTTTATATATGTTTAATATATATATATAAACATATATACATATATACATATATATGCATAAATACATATATATGTAATAAGTACTAAATATAAGATATATATATATATATATATATATATATATATATATATATATATATATATATATAAATATATATATATATATATATACAGAGTATATATACACATAAAACAGTATATATAATATATATATATATATATATATATATATATATATATATATATATATATATATATATATATATATATATACATATACATATATACATAAATATATATATATATATAAAATAAAACAAAAAAACAAAAGAAAATAAAAGAAAAACAGACAGAGGGCTCGAACTCGGCCCTCTGTTCTGGAAGGGTGAATACTTAGAGCCCCACCCACTAGCCAGTGGGCCTGAGCGGGCTTGCTGTCAGGGTAGGGCTCGGGTTAATAATAAAGGGTTTATTTAATTAATGGTTTTTAACCCGCTAAAGAAACAAACCCGACCCGTTATGTTATACCGTGTCCTGACAGTTAGGGACACGGCTTATGAAATACGACACAGTGTCTTGTGTCTACACTCAGTACGACACGCACGAATTGATTCGGCCGTGTCCAAGCTTACCAATAGATTGCCCGTGTCCTGGCGAGTCACCTACGTGAATTCGAGACGCAAATACGACACGGGGACAGTACTGATACGTACGTGTCCGAAGTTGGGTTGCTGTCGGGGTGGCGACTGGCAGAGGAGGCATCGTGGTCGGGGCGCTCGGGTGGCGCTGGGCTCCACTCGTCGGGGCGAACACGTCGGCGGTGGTTAGGGGCAGTGACAGTCGTCGTAGGGGCTGCACTGGGTAGATGACCGGAGTTAGGGTTTGGGGCTTCGGGTTTGGGGAAGAACGGGTCTATGGTCGACGGTGGTTAGGTCGTAGTGGTGGTGGTCGACTGAGGGGAGTGAGGGGGTGTATATAGGGGGGTCGAGTAGGTCGGGGGGGGGGGGGGGGCGTGCGCTGGCCGAAAATGGCGGGGGCAGTCGCACTGGCGGTCGTCGGGCAGTCGGGTCGTCGGGGGTGGGTAGATGAGGATTTAGCGTTTAGGTCCCCCTAGTTTAGGAATTTACAGTTAGGTCCTAACAGTGGATAAATGCAAATAGTAATTTGCATTCCACACTTAAAAATAATTAATTAATTACAAACTGATACTGTAACAATTTAATAAATTACATAATGATATAAAACAATTCTAAAAATTATAGAATGATATTAAAATATTTAAATTAATTGCAAAATGATATTTTAAGCTTTAAAAATTATTTAAAAATTCTAAAAAAATTCCTAAAAATCCTAATAAATATTTTAAGGCTAAATATGACATTTAAAAATTAATTAACACTAATTAAGTAAATTTTGAAAAATAGGGGCTTACACTAGCCTCCTATGAGCCACCAACCGAACTCCCAAACCACCCCGTCTCCTAGCCGATGATCGACGACTCACCTGGATCCCCTCGCGTGGCCGCCTCTTCCTAGGTCTGGTCCGCGCGTCCATCGATCGTGAGCACCGCCGACTAACGCTCCCTCCGCCAGCGCCCGCTGGCGAGAGACCTCTGCCGTCCTCGCCCGATCGCGCTTCAGTCGAGCTTTCGCCCTCGATTCTCCGCACAGCCTCCACCGCTATCGTTGCCTGACCCCGGCGCCACCGCCCTCTCGCGCGGTCAACAACCATAGAGCCTATATCTAGGTCGCTCGTAGTCGGATCCGGCGGCCACCCTGACCGTCAGGTGACAGATGCAGTGCCGAACCCGATCTCGCCCGCAATCTCTCTGCGCCTCCAACGACGTCGGTCTTCTCCGGTAGCTGTGCTCGCCTCGTACCGAGATTCGCCATCAGCGCCGCCGCCCGAGCATGGCGAGTCCCCCTCGATCCTCCTCCTCCGTCGCGCTCTAGACCACACGTGGCGACTTCACTTCGCGCCCCGTCTCCCATCTTTCCTCTTCTCCTTCGACTCTTCCTCTCTCCCCCTTCACTTTTCTCCTCGCACTTCCTCACTCCTTTCTTCTTTTCTCCAGCTTTTACTTCATAAGCTTTGCTGACTTCCTTTCTCGTGAACCGAGAAGGAAGGGACAGCGGCTGTTAATTTTTCTTTTTTTATTTTCTTCTTTTTTTGTTTTGTTTTGTTTTATTTATTTATTATTATTCTTTTTTATTATTTTCATTTTTTGCTATTATTAGTATTATTGATAAGACTGTTGTTAATACTTAGTTTATGAATATATTAATATTAGTTTATGATTTTCAGTATTATTAACAAAAATATTATTTATTATATTTACTCCTGTCAAAAGATATTTTGTTATAAAGTTATCTACACTTATAAGTAGTACAAATATATGATTGTTAGTGTTATTTTATTTTGTTATTACTAAGTTTTGTTATTGGATTATATATATTTATATATATATCCTTAAAATCATAATTATAATACTATATTTGTCTTTGGACCTACAAAAATTTTCTTTTTTTAAAAAATTTGTTTAGAAGCCCAAAACTATATTATTGTTTTTATGATACAGATACAACTTTTAACCTAAATTCATATATTTTACAAAATTCGGGTTTTAGCCTAACAATGATGTTTATTTTTCAAGTATATTACCAAAATCTTATTTTGACAAAAATATATATACTTTCCTGTATTATAAATACTCTTCGAAAAATAGTGCGTGTATTATTTTCTCTAATGTCCTTTGAATATCCTCCTGTCCGTAACCAAGTCCATCATTCCTATTCCCTCGTCAATTTTGTACTTCTTTATGTCGTTCGTAACTAATTTGACCGTTCTGGACCCGATGGACCAGTCCATGCCACCATCGAAGGCCCCTTTGCGTAGTTGTATCACCGAAGCCATATGTTGTGCCACCATGATCATAGCATCACACCAGGCAAGTATACCTTGCTAATTTACTGTCTTATTATATTATTTTCAGCTTTTATTTATTTGTTTCTATTTGTTAGTTTATTTGTTATAAACTGCGCGTCCAAGCCACACTTGGGTGCAAGCGACTTTATCAGTCGTTTCCTTTGCTTTATTTTTATTTGTTGCATGTCGACTTAGTTTTAGTGTACTACCCTCCTATTGTGGGATATTCTTATATCTCCGTTGGCTATGACACTTACACTACACGATTTGAGACATGTTATTAGGGGCACGGCTTACATATTGATTGGTCATCTCTAAAGTCGTATGACGGTAGATTTTCGTAACTGCTATGACTAGGGTTTTAGAGACTCAAGCAGTTACAAAACTGGACGAGCCATGGACATGACTTGGACAGTGGGGAACATTGGGGGAGGACAGTCGCTAGTGCGTATGAGAATCCAAATAGGTAAACCACAGTCTCCGGATGGAACTGTGGCGATTTATATTTGCAGATGCCCTCTGACGTCTTGGACGTTACGGACGGATACAGATGACTGGATGCCAGTTACGTAAATGTAGCCTAAATCCCACCCATGCGCATGAAAGTTGTCCTCTAAATTATATAATAGATGGTTAGTATTCGCTTTTGCATATTGGTGTCTAGGAGAGTCTTGCATATTATTATTATGACAGTTCATATTAGCATGTTCTTCCTGTATCTTGTTACGTCCCTCTGAGGACCTGGTGATCTCTCCAGGTGTGTGTTCATGTCTTCCGCAGGTATTCTAGCCGAGGTCGTGGTCTTTTCCATTTCTTTGAAGATGACGTGCCTTGGACCTTCTTGCTACTTTCGCCAATTTATTCGTATGTCATGTATCTTTTTTTTTTATTAGTTGGTAGTGGATTTGTCTCCGCCCAACTACATTTAAACAGACAAATTCTTACTTATTTTTATAAAAGCTTGATTTATTTTGTGGATGAGATTAGTTAGCTGTGGTTTACGGCATTTTACAGCTTACGTATATTTATTATACGGCTGGCATGTCTACGTTCCTAGTCCTACGTATATTGGGACTGGGCGTGACAGTGATATGCAGTGGTGAGACATGCAGTGGTACTCAGCCATGCTACCACCTATGCAAGCATCCTCAAAGTTTCTCAGGGAGTAGAGAAGTCCCGAAGCTCAAGCGGGACCGAGACGTTGGCGCCAGCAGCTCCCATGGTCCACCGAAGCGGACCGACACTCAGCAGAGGCCACCTCAGCGGCCAGCATCTCAGCATCAGCATCATCATCATGTTCGAGCTTCGACATCGCCGAGACAGCAGAGACAGATCCAGACCCCCGACATACTTTCTTGTGTGTACTACAAGAGGTCGGGACACCGTGTCGAGGAATGCCGTAAGAGGTTAGGGCAATACTTAGTTTGTGGATGTTTATATTACATTGTGACTTGGAGTTTTTCTTAGTATTGTACAGCTTACTTCGTCGTGTCCATCGACGAAGGCTGGGCTTGTCCGACTCGTGTCCGATTATTCGGGAGCGGGTCGTGACGGAAAGTTTCCGAAAGGCTAAGTTCGGGTCACTCTTTCGGTTTGTGCTCTGGGCAGAAAGGCTCTCATTCTCTCTTGTTCAATTCAAAGCATTGCTCTTCGGTTTGTGCTCTGGGCAGAAAGGCTAAGTTCGGGTCACTCTTTCTGAGTTGTGTGCGACGAGGAGATACTGGTATAGCGAGGATTTCACCACTAGGAGTATTCGGAACAAGTCTGCACATAGACCCGAATCAACTCTTGGGGCAGTGCTACGTGCGCGACTTCCCCGGAGGCCGGTAACATTTATTTTATTTTATTTTGTTTACAGATTTTTAAAGAAAGAAAATGAAATAATTTCCAACATATATATATATATATATATATATATATATATATATATATATATATATATATATATATATATATATATATATATATATACATATATATATATATATATTTTTTTACATATATGTATATATATATATATATATATATATATATATATATATATATATATATATATATATATATATATATTTTACATATATATATATATATATATATATATATATATTATATATATATATATATATATTTTACATATATATATATATATATATATATATATATATATCTATATATATATATATATATATATATATACATATATATATATATACTATATATATATATATATATATATATATATATATATATATTTTACATATATATATATATATATATATATATATATATATATATATATATATATATATATTATATATATATATATATATATATATATTTGGCGAACAATTCTATTGGAAATCGACCTCCACACACACACACACACACACACACACACACACACACACATATATATATATATATATATATATATATATAGACTTCTCCGATGCAAGCTCCCCCTCCTCCTCCCCCATTCTCCGCAGCGCCCATGGAAGCGCGTCGCAGGCCGATCCCGCCGGCCGCCCCCGGCGTCGGGGCCGGGCCCGCTCAGCACTGGCGGCTCTCCAACCAACGCACCCGTACCTCCCCCGACGCCGGGATCGTAGCTCGTCCGCCGCCCGCAGCCGAGCATCGGTCCGCCCTCAACTCAGCTAGCCTTGGTGGGCTTCTCCTCCGCCGGGATCGCCCCGAAGCTTCAGTGGCCACCTAAGGCCAGCGACCAGGTAGCTGCTCCTGTCGTCGCCGGATCACCGCCCCAAGCGGCTGCTCCGCCTGGCGCTCCCAGTGGAGTTCTGCACCCCGCGGCCTCCCCCTCCGGTTTAGCACCTCCTCTCCGGTGGCCCCCGCCCTTGGCGGCATCGTGCGGCCTCAGCTTTCAGAGGGGCCTCGTGGCCTCCATCGCCTGGGACTCCGGGCCGTCCCCGTTAGGTTTGAATTTGAATTTTGCAAATTCAAATCTTCCGCCTGTGCATACGCCCCCACCACCTCCTCAGGGCCATGCGCCCGCCCACCGATGTCGTGATTATGCGCACCCATCCTTCGCGTATGCGCATGCGCTCGCGGAGGCTTATGCGCCCATGTCACCATCTGGCGACCATGAGCCCAACGGCACAGCAAGGCATGCGCCCCAGCCCGACTGCCATGCGCCCCCCCCCCCCACTCGCCTTCGGTCATACGCCTGTGAAGCAGGGCTCCAGGCATGCACCCGCGGGTCAGGGCTGTGCACCCCCGGCTTCAGGAGACATCCCCCCTCTTCTATCCTTTATAGTCGACTATGCACCCGCGGGAGCTAGCCAGGGAGCATGCGCCCCTACCCCCGCGGCGGTTCTTGCGCTACAGTCGCCATCTGACGTCCATGTGCCCTCCGAAACGGCAGGGTATGCACCCCAGCCCAGCGGCCCAGCGCCCCCCTCATTCGCCTTTGGTCATGCGCTGGCGTCAGGGGGCATCCCCCTCTCCTATCCTCAGCGAACGGCCATGCGCCTGCGGAAGCAGGCCGGAAAGCATGCGCCCAGACCTCACAGGGTTTTTATGCACCTGCACCGAGCGATCTTGCGCGTGGCCTTCTCTGTCGGCCTGCGGGACCACCCGAGCGACATAACGTGCAGCCCGATGGATCCTCCCGGGCTCGCAGTGCAGTATTCACTCCATCCAACAACCTTCATCTCTTTCCGCCTGGGCAGCAGCCGTCACCCCTCTCCGGTCGCTCTTCAACGCCTTCTTTCGCAGACATATTGCATCCAGATCGAGCAAAGCAGTTGCCTCCCGAAGCGAAGGAACTCGAACTTCCAGAGATTGAGTTCACTACCCCACGCGAAGGCCAAACCATCAGAGTGTCGTTCTCCCCAGACGAAATCTTTTTATTATCCTCATCCTTCTCGAAGACCTTTGTGCTAAAATTCCAGACCGGATGCCCTAAACTGGCCATCGCTAAAGAAGCCATCGCAGGCTGGAGGCTCTCCTCAGCGTACAAGGTCGCACCACTGGACTCAAAACACCTCCTCCTCCACCTCTCCTCTGACCTTGACTGCTCCCTGGTTTGGGCAAAGGGCACCACCAACATCGGATCTATCAGCGTGAAGATCGCTAAATGGTCCCCCAGTTTCAATTCCAATATCGACTCAAAGATCATCTCGACGTGGATCACCATGTCGAACCTCCCCCTGGCCTGCTTCGCTCCCGCAGCACTCAAGAGAATCGCCAGCTCTTTCGGGACCCTAGTTGCCATCGTCGAAGAAACAAGCAATCTCTCCAAAGGCAACTACGCTAAGATTTATGTAGAGATCGACCTATCCCTCGACCCCCCATCCCTCATTCAGATTAATCTAGGGGGACGGACTCACCTCCAGACGATCGAGTACGATAACAGCATTAGCTTTTGCAAGCACTGTCAGATCAGAGGCCACCTCTCGAAGCATTGCTTCAAAGCCCACCCGAAACTCAGGAAGAAAGCTCCACAAAAAACCCAATCCCCGAGGACAACCCAACTCACCACCCCAGGCCCTATTCCTTCCTTCCCCAACTCCCACTCGTACTTTGCTGAGAGCGACAGCTACCCCAGCCCTCGCGTTGCCTCGATAACGGACATTTGCATGGCTCCGGACAGGCTAACAGGCATTACTTTCCTCAACAGATTCGAGATTCTAAGCTCCTCTTTCGAGGTCAAAGACCAGTCGAACCTCTCTGACAGGTCAGCGCCTGATGAAGGTGGAGCGAATGACGATGGTCTGGCCGTCATCGACTCGGGCGTATCAGGGGATCTCAGGTTGGCGCTAACTCTCCATCCTACCCTTGTAGACCCACCCACCTCCTCCCTCCCGGTCGAGGACGCGCAGTCATTGGGCCAAGAGTACGAGGCCAGGATCCAACAAGCTCAGGATGTCGACTTCCTGAATCCTAACAACCCCCTCAGCGCTCTGGCCGAGATCGAGACAAAACTCGACAACCTTCCGGAGAGAGTTATAGGTACCGGGGCTCAGTGCCACCGAGATTCGATGGCAGCCACACTAGCATTAGCCCAAAGGGCCCCCAATACCCATCTTAACAAGAAGAAAAAGAACCAAGTCAAAGAGCCATCGGCCATGACCACACGGTCAGCCTCAAAGCTCAACCCCACCCCCAAGCGTAATCATGCCAATACTTAACATCCTGATATGGAACGTCAGAGGGCTGGCCAACAAACCAACCATGAGGCGACTAATCTCCCTCATCAAAACCCACAGGATTAACATTATAGTTATCATCGAACCCAAAATCCACCAGAGAAAGCTCAAATCCATTCAACTTTAGCTCGGTTTCCTGAATGCCATATCTGGGTGTCACGACATCTGGATCCTCTTCTCCGATGATTGCCTCTTCGGTACTGTCCTCGACTCCAACCAGGCGCTCTCTCATTGGATCGAACACCCCACCCTTCCCTCCAGATCCCTCATTTCAGCCGTCAACGGCAGCTGCGACTACAACGAGCGCAAGTAGCTATGGAACACCCTTATAGACGCCCACAGCTCCCTCAACAGTCTCCCATGGCTATGCCTTGGGGAATTTAACACGATCGCAAGCATCGAGGAAAAGTCGGGGGGTCGCCCTCCCCACCAACCAGCCATGAACGACTTCAACTCCTTCATTTTTCAAGCAAACTTACACCCCCTCCTCTACTCCGGTAACTCCTTCACTTGGTGCAACATGCAAGAATAAGCGTGTTGCCAATATTCCTGCCTGGACCGCGCTCTCGTCGACAACCGGTGGTCCGATATGAATCTCATCTCCAACCTCTCCCATCTTAATTCCACAGAATTCGATCATTCTTCCCTCCTTATTGAGGTCAGCAACAACCCCAACCCTATTAAAAAACCTTTTAGATTCCTGGACTTCTGGAGACACCATCTTCAATTCCATAATATTGTGGTCGACGCCTGGAATTCGACGTACAATCCGGACCCCCTCATCAGAGTAGCAGAGAAGCTCAAGGCCACCAGGAGTGCCCTTACTTCCTGGAGCAAACTCGCTTTTGGCAACATCTTCCAAGAAATTAAGGCAGCGTAGGACGACGTCACTCGTGCTGAGATTAGGTTTGCTACGGATTACTCCTCAGAGAACCGAGCCTCACTGAACCTTAACAAGGCTATCCTTAAATCTCGCCTGAAAGTTGAGACGGAATTTTGGAAGCAGAAAGCCAGGTTGACTTGGGACATCGAGGGCGACAGAAACTCTGCTTTCTTCCACGCCTACGTTAGGGGACCCAGACATCAACTCACTCTTCATCAAATCTCCGACGACAACGGCAACTTACTCAAAGATCAGCGTAGCATCCAGGCGGCCGCCACCAACTTCTACTCCAAACTTTTCATAAAAGATGTCGTTGTCCAGGATGAGATCTTTCTGGCTAAGGTCCCTCCCTTAATTGAAGAGCAGGATAACGATCTTCTATTAACCCCACTCAACGAAGAAGAAGTTAAGTTCGCGGTTTGGGCCCTTGATGAACACAACGCTCCTGGTCCAGACGGATTCTCTGGAGTATTCTTCCAGTCATGCTGGAACATCATTCAGACCGATATGATCGAAGTCACAACCGCTTTCTTACAAGGAGCGTGCTATCCTAAATCTTTATCTCGAGCCAACCTCATCTTAATCTCCAAAATAGATAACCCGGAGACCTTCAAAGATTTCAGACCGATCAACCTATGCAACTTCGTCAATAAAATCATCTCCAAGATCATCGCCACCCGTATGGCCCACATCCTCCCCAAGATTATCTCCGAGAATCAAAGCGGCTTTGTCACGGGACGGAACATCTGTCACACCCCACTCCCGCAGGAGCAATTGTCCTCGCTAAGGCGTGATGCCGTACGAGCCTAGATTGAGCTCGTGCAAGGCAGGTTCCATAACGGTCGATTACAGCGGCTGCGACGGGGTCGTCGCACAGAAGTCCCACGCAGAGACATTGAACATGCAGTGGAAATTTAGAACAAATATAAGTTATTCAAAAGAAGCTCTTTATTGATATTGAAACAAAGGTTACAATAGTGCGCAAGGCCAAGATTACAATCACTCAAGCTCACTCTTCTCATATTACAAGTCACTCAGCTCTCTCTCATCTCTTCAATACATGTCTTGAGCCAGCGGATGCTTCGGAAGGCAACGTCCATACATTATGTTCCGTATAAGTTTTAACTCCATGCGGCCGCACGCTTCGAATTGCCAAGGAACTCCGAGCCTCGACGCATCCAAGCGAGCTCCGTGCCACGAGCTTCTACCTATGCCTGCACATGAAAACTATGTAGGTGTCAGTACTCAACTGTACTGGTGGAATGAGCTCCTCGCCCACCCATACAAAACTAATACGTTTGATTTACTTCGTGCAATATAGTCCCTTCTTATCAATTGTCTTTCTAGTCTTATCTTAGGATTAGTTTTATGACCGACGCCTTGGCCTATTTTGTGTCTCTAGACCATCCCGTACTTGCAACAATAATATTCACCAATGAAGTCGTGCTTGCCTTTCGGCACAAAATCAGAGACGCGAACTACGCGATAGTACCCAATTTCCTTGTGACCGTACTACAAATCTATCGTACTGTGCCTCGCAATTCAGTATAACTTAACCATATCGCCGCCTCATGGCCCTTGCTACTTTGATCACCAACTGACACAATCAAGACTTCTGGGCTTAGTGTCACTCAACCAACTTTGCCTTACGGCGGTTTCCTGACTTAGACTCAAAAAGACCCAAATCTTACTTATGCAACTTACATGCAGACACTTAAAACTCGATGCCACATCTCGTGCCGAAGTACGTCGCCTACGTTTTTGCCAATCTTAGGCCCAAACATTCTTCTAAAATGTACACACATTCAACACGACACATTCCAAAGGCATACACGCGGATCGCCGCTATTTTGCCGACATCTATATGAACTTTAGTCACTAGCATCACAAGCTATACCTGGACTTATAGCTTTGTTATTCGGGATACCTTTCAGCGCAAGTAGCGATCCCCGCTGAAAGTCTCCGACTAACCTGAGCGGGAGCGTACTCCCAGCTCGGCTATACACCTGTTTCCTCCTAGGTCGAGTCGGTCCCATGGCCCAGGGTTGACGATCGAGGAAATCTTTACCCTTGTTGACAAGTTATCCAATGACCATGCAAGGCTCGACACAAACTGACGTCTCACACCGTCATTCCTCTTCCAATGTTACCATCTCTTTCAAAACCAAATTCAAGACTTCTATCCTTGAGACCCCTCGATGACCCACGGTCGCGAGCATTCTTTCCTTGTTACCCTATTATTTTGTTCAACTCATGAACGCCTATTTGATAGTCCTTTCTCAAAACTCATTTTGAATTAATTGTGGTCCTTGCCTTAAATACTAAGTCCGTACATCGTGTCTTAAGCCAATCGTGCTCTACGCGATACTCCTGCCCAAGTCGATAGGCCTTGATATCGTGGGACTACTTAACTTTGATAAATCGCGAAAGAGCGAGACGGTACTTGTAATGTCTTAGGTCGACCGGCATAACTTTGCCTAACTTAACTTCGCAACAACTTAACGAGCAAAGGCTGCGTCAAGCTTTGCCTTAATGGATCGTGCCGTGCACGCATTCGACTTGAACGATCAAGTCACTCGGGTGCCTAGACTTAGGTCACAAGCCGCTCAATGCAACTTAACTCATGGGCAAGCCAAGGCTATGCCAAGCCTTGGACGATGGGACCGTGCATGCTTTATGAAGCATTCATGCGGGCGACGCCTATGACTTAGGCTACGATCATAACTTTGCCTACTCAACCAACTTTTCTTCTCCCAAGCCACGGGACGAAGGATCGAGTGTCATTTTCAAAGCACGCCGTACACCAACTCTAAGCCGACCGTTGGACCTTTCCATATTCTAACTCAATTCGACCCGTCGGGATTATTCTCTTTAGCTATGTGGATTCGTCTCTTTTATTATCAAGCCTACTTGTGCAAGTTGAAAACATGCGATTTATTATGTGAATGCTAAGATAAGGCAAGTTCACCGAAACTACCCTACCTGAGCGAGGAGTCGCCTCGACCGAGCGATGTCTCCGAGTAGCCGTTGCAAGGCTAAGTCCGAACGCCGTTGGCATTTCGATTCCTCCGATTGACTGAGCGGGACGGGGCACTACATCATACACCACTTAGAAAAAGTTTCGTCCTCGAAACTAACTGAGTACTTACTCATCGACTTATCACTCGAATGTTCAACGACTCTCGCGCACATTTTCTCTATGCATTTCTCAAATCCGAGCCACGCTCGTGCTACCCTTAATCCTTTCTTCAAAACTCACGATCTCAAAATCTTTGACACTTTCATGTTCCTCAAGTTTCACTTGATTCAACGTATCACTTAGTTTGGATCATGCACATATTCCAGGCGTCTCCAAAATACGTGTATTTCAGCCAAGCCTCGTGATAGAGAATCCTCCATCACCACTCGAGTCGGATCGTGCACTTATTCGGGCGTCCCTGATATACGTGCATATCAACCGAGCCTCATGAGTGGTGCCTCCACAATTCCTATCGCTCCGTACCAGAACGTCTGCCTAACCGCTAGGCTATGTCTTTCCGTCAGTATTGGAATCATTGTTCCTAAACAACAATATCAACACTGACCCCATCCTAAGGTCAAACCAAGTTGATAGTACGGGGTTTTCTACCCAAGCTCGTATCACTCCGATTTCTAAACTTTGAGCATAGATTTCCTATATACATCCCAACATTCATCGCATGGGGTCCGAGTCATTCAGCAAAGCTATCCTATGATAACTCACATTTCAACCAATTCCTTGGTATATCATTATCACTCGTTCATCAAGCCATTTCGTATAGTCTATCTCTTCGAACACGTTCGACATAATTCGTCTATCAATCCTTCTAAGTCAATCACGCTACGACATAATTTATCACTAACCAAAATTTCACATTCCACATTCCCTAAGTCATCTATCCCAATTTACGTAATCGATCATAAGGTCGTCTAGCTTAACAATATGTTGCACCCCGATCTCACGCGAGTCAGATTATCCACGGTGGGCATGAATCACCATGCACGCTCCCGCACGATAATCATCCTTATCGGAACGTAACTCTTGTTTTGTGTCTAGATTAATTCATTTTCGATACGTAGATTGGACCTACTCAATCCTCAAGTTTATTTCATTCATCAATCGTAAGTCCAAACATCCTCGAATTTTCCTTCGCATCAAACCAACAAGTTGAGACAATCGAAGTTGTCGTGTCCTGATTTTTCGAGTTCGATCATTCCCGCGACATGAATCACTATGTCAGCGCTCATGCAGAACGATCGTCCCAAATCTGACACGACGTATGTGCGAGGCTGGAGTTGCGCTCGTGCAAGACAAGAATGTCGACGCTGTGGTTATCCGCGTAACCCTCAAAATACTTTTATTTTTATCCAACATTCATCTCAATAAAAAATCCTAAGTATAGCATCCAACCGAACAATAACACTTGCACGATCGTCATTCGCCAAGTCAGAGTACCCCCGAGTTATCGTATATCGATCTTTGATACGCCTCAATACCATCGATGATATGCGTAACCTGACGATTTTCTTTGCAACCAATTTTGAGTCGTACGAATGATGCTATCGTCCGACTGGATAATCTCTTCGACATTCAAATTCAAGTTCGATCATTATCCCTCGAATCATTCACAACATCAATTTCCTCAAACCCAAATTCGCATATTGTTCATCCGTCTATCTTAAGTCATCGACCAACGTTTTTTACCAAATCACATCATTCCTTGCTAACTCAAATTATCGAGCAACATCAATTCCAATCCTCAGAGTCGTTTGTGTAACTTCAAAATCAAACCTTTCATGCACGCTATCTACCTGTCGTGCTAACTTTTCGTATATGATCCGTACCAATTTCCTTGATCAAGTCATCCATTCGTACACCCTAACTTTTCCTCGATTCGATTTTGTCTACTCAATCATTTTTGCGTTTCATACTTCGCACAATCACAATCCCGTGCACGTCCTATGCACGTCAATTTCTAGGTTGTTCAAATCAACACGTCAAACTTCAAGACTAAACTTATTCAATGATACTCACTCTACGACTTTGCATACGTGCGACGCTTGCTGATAGACTCATCGACACCCCACATCCTTATTCGATCGATCGACATCCCTGAGGCTATCGCATACACCACTCAGGGATGAAGTCATTTAACAAATCCTCAACTTATTATTTGATACACAATCTATTTCCTCAAATTTCTGTCCGAACGATTTCCTTAAACTTCAAGCACGCTCATCTATATCATACCAACGTTATCGTCGCTCGATAGCACCCCTATCGATAGTCATCTCATTTACTCAATCGAGTCCAACCCATTTCGTAATCGAAACATTACAAATCCTGTACTCGACTCTTCTAAGGTCGACGCAAATCCTTGGTGTATATGCCCAGCCCGACTTAGCCAACCGTGCTTACGCGAACCATCTTTTTGTTTTGTCAAAAATTGTTCTCCTATATTTTGCAAAATAGATAGACTTATTATATGGACATCTCAGGGGAAATTTGAGAGAGAGCGCACCAACGATATCAACTTGCGGAAGCAACATTTCAGAGTTTGCGAAAACAACGGAGTTAAAGAATTCAATCGATAGTCTAAGGACGTAAAGCCATGCTCTAGATCTGATACCATTATGTCACGCCCCGCTCCCGTAGGAGCGATCGTTCTCGCTAAGGCGTGATGCCGCACGAGCCTAGATTACGCTCGTGCAAGGCGAGTTCTATAACGGCCGATTACAGCGGCTGCGACGGGGTCGTCGCACAGAAGTCCCACGCAGAGACATTGAATATGCAGCGAAAATTTAGAACAAACACAAGTTATTCAAAAGAAGCTCTTTATTGATATTGAAATAAAGGTTACAATGGGGTACAAGGTCAAGATTACAATCACTCAAGCTCACTCTTCTCACATTACAAGTCACTCAGCTCTCTCTCATCTCTTCAATACATGTCTTGAGCCAGTGGATGCTTCGGAAGGCGACGTCCCACTACAACAAAAAATCCTTTTAATGACGGCTAAAAAGCGTCATTAATGACAAACCATAACGCTTTTTTTCAAAGCAACCGTTATGAAAACGGGTGTTATGAATATTTTTTAAAAGCGTTATAAAAAAAACCGCCATGAATAGTTTCTATAAAAGCGTTATAAATAGTTAATATATAGTGCACAATTCAGAACAATTTTAAAACGTTATGAAAAGATAATATGTATAGGCTCAATGCAGCACATTTATAACACTTTATACTATTCAAATTAGCATATTTATAATGCTCTATACTGCACAGTATATATTACATTCCAAAAACTTAATATTATATATCACCATCTTTATTACATTTCTCAAAATAGAGTACATATCAACATCTTCATTACATTGAATATCCAAATACAGAATGTACCCAAAAAATAGAAATAAATCTCTCTTTTGCTAACCAAATTATTAGAAATATTTACTGAAGTAGATTCTGACCATGGATCTTCTCTCTGCCATCTCTTGAAGATATCGGGAGTCCCAAAAAGAAGTAGTATCGCAGCTGAGCGACGACTTGGTGCTGCTGCAGCCGGCACCGTCGTGGGAGAGCCTCATCCTCTGATCCCTCACTCTCGCCCGAACCCTCACCAGCGCCTGCATGCACCTCAGTGTCACGTTCGCCTGCCTCCTCACGTTGTCCCCTCGCACCAGCGCCTGCAGCTTCACCAGCCCCTTCAGAGCTCTCAGCGCCCTCCTCGCCTTTTCGCAGACACAAAATTAATTCATCATCAAACACCAATCAAACTCCAAAGAGAAAATAGTTACGTACCAAGTAGCCTCTGAAGGATGTTTGGATGGCAATGGCGGAGCGATGCTCTCTAACGAATCCAGGATTAGGCCTGGTCAGCCTCACCACCTCCGCGTCCGCTTGCGCTGTGGCCACTGTTGTCACGCCCCGATTCCGTAGAATTGATAGTCGTCCCCCGGGCGTGATGCTGTGCGAACCTAAGTTGCGATCGCACAAGGCATAGTCATAAGGTTATCCGAAATACAACATCAAGTTAGAGTACGCAGAGAAATTGAATGACACATTTGAAATAGAAATAAACTTCTTCATTGATAATAATCAAACTTTACATGGACTTCTTTACAATCATTGCCGTACGGGCTACAACATGACTCGACTTACAAAATGAACGTCGATGAGATAGTCGTTCCATACATTACATTCCTTTTTATAAGCAAAAACTATTACGCTTTTCACCTGGGATTGAGGGAAGCCGAGCCGTCATCTATTCTTTTGGACTGAGTGCGGGTCTTCTTCAAAAGGAATCCAGAACAAGCCTTTACATGGACGAGGCTTCAAAAGTGTTCACTTCGCCTTGAGCTTTTAGGTGGCATGCCCTTCGTAGTTCGGGTTACCTGCGTGGAGAGCGAGGATCAGTACATTACACTTTGTACTGGTGCGTGGCAAATTTAAGTTCCAAGCTCTCATTTGGTTGAAGAGTTTATATGACTTAGTTCATGAATGTTTCTAACCATCCTAATGAATTTCAAACGAGCAATGATAAGCATAATGTAATTCACGTCGGAACTTACCCACGGCGGACCGTGCCGCGCCTTATGAAACTTACCATATTCTTCCCTGTCAATTGTTATCATTTTTATTCCAAGTGCATTATTACGTGTGATTGGTCACTGGCATAACAATAGGGGTGCAACTTGGGCGGGCTAAACCCGAGCCCGATCGGATAAACCCGTTAATGGGTTGGGTTATGGTTGAAGATACTCGGATTCTGGCTCGGATTTGGGTTAAAATATTTGAACCCGATCAACAATCGGGTTGGGCTCGGGTTCATGTATTGGGTTACCCGAAGAACCCGAAACCCGATATATATATATATATATATATATATATATATATATATATATATATATATATATATATATATATATATATAGAGTTTCATATTTCTTAAATAAAAAGTTTAAATCATAAATTGGTCCACCCAAACTCTTCACCTCCTTGTCATAAATTTTATTTCAGTTTGTATTTTGTAATGATCAAGACTTGATTGCCATTTGATTATGTGTATAATATTACTTTGTTTAAATTATTTCAAATATTATATTAGAGCCCGATAAACCCGATGGACCCGATCCTCCGGACTTGGTCTTGGACTTCATATATTGTACCCGAGGTCGGGCCGGGCTTGGGCTTGGGCTAGGCTTATGATTCATCGGGTTGGGCTCGGGTTGACCTCAAGCCCGACCCAACCCGCCCGAGTTGCACCCCTACATAACAAGCCATCCTGGACGTATAGCTTCGTTAATCGGGGTCCTTCCAACGCGGGTAGCGAGCCCCCTTTTTGGAAGTCCCTGCTTAACCCGTGCTATCATCCAGCACAACTATACCCTGTTTCCTCCTAGGCCGAAACGGTCCCGTGGCTCCGGGTTGCCGCTCGAGGAAACTATCGCCTTGTCGACAAGTTGTCCATAACCGTGTGAAGACATATTTTCCTTTTTAGTTATTAGGACATAGCCTACATTCTCTTTGAAAACTCAATCTTTTTCCCGTGTTCGTGCCCTTGCATTTATCCTTTCATTCGCAACAACACTATCGGTTTGCCTAAGAAGGGGTCGAGAAGAGAAGGGTCAGCCACTCACCTTGAGTTTACTTTGGCGAGAGAACTTGTTGGTCGCGCTAGACGTCGCCTACGCGATTACCTAAAATCGCACAAGCAACCGATTAGAACACTACATTATTCAAGGAGTTCGATAGGAAATGCGAGTTCGAAATGTAAGCCATGAAAACTATCGAAAACATTCACGAGAACGCATTCAGAAAACAAAGCCAAAACCAACGTAAGCGGCGTGAAAAGCAGAGCAACGGGAGGTCTCTTCCGACTCAGCCGCAGAGTCAATCCTCGAGGCGCAGCCCGCTGAATATGGGACTTGGTTCCGAAGAAGACATTCCATAACGAGGAATGGATCTTAATTCAACCGTTCCCGTTCGATCGACTCGGTCGATCCCGACCTATCGGTCCCGACCGAATCGATAGCGACAGTGTTCCTTTCTCGCGCACCCCGTAGACAGAGTACGGGGCACGATGTAGGGACGGGGCACTACAACTGTCGCCTCTGCCGTGGCAGCGGTCGCGACGGCTAGCTCTATAGCTCGATGTTAAAAGTATACTATTTACTCAAAAACTGCAAATAAGTTCTGTAGATAAAAGTAACTTTAAATAGATTCATTTGTATATCAGAATTTAATTTTTAAAACATCAAATTAAGCACATTTATTTTAGCCAAAGGATTCACATTTCCGTACAGAAGCATGGTTACTTGCAATATATATCATCAATCAAGTAAAACATATATGTTATCAGTTGACTCCCAAAAATAAGATCACTCGGCTTCATAATTATATATTGAAATGATGTCCTCAAAGACTTCCTCGAAATATAATGGAGCATACCCACCTAACTGAAAATATGCAACTAAAGTTGTTTATTAGATTCTAACTATCAGTGAACAGGTTTACTTTTTAAATATTTTTATTATTTGTTTAACAGGTAAAAAGATGGGGTTTATAACAACTAACTACATCTATGTGAAGAATCAAAGGATTTTATGACAATACTATGAATCATAAGGTATATGCTAAACTATTATCAGCTAAACTTGGTCGAGTAAACTGAAGTCAACCTAAGGAGCGAGGACTGGAAAGCTTGTCATAGAAGAAATTAAAAACCCTTGCCGATACTCCCAACCCAGTCAGTCACAGGCGGACACGAACTGGCATGGACCCGTAGACATGAACACACACATCTGAACACAAACAGAGCCCTGGACACGCACGTACGAACACAACTATGCACTGCACCCGACTAATTGATACACGAACACGACACGCCTGGACACGATTTAATCTAATACTTACCATTACTCTAGCTACGAGCAATAAATTCGTCAAGGACGAGTAACAATTACCTGAGTTTTTGGGAATAACTGGTTCGAAATCGCAACACAATCCAGACACGGCTCCACGAGTTCACTCGAATGCTCTGTTGGCACAAATCATCGAACAGTTGCCATGCAGAGAAAAGAGAGAGTTCAATAGAGGATGACAGCGACTCTTAAGAAAATCCAAAGAAAAATTCAAGAATCAAAATAGTCCAAAGAGTTCTCAGATTGGGTACTTACAATGATTCCAACTCAATCTGTCAGCATGACCTCGAGTTGATCACACGTTCGTCCCCTCGATCGACTCATCCAGTTTATTCACAGGAAAAGACCAAACACAAAACAATTTCATCAAACCACAAAAAATCTCTCCGATTTGAACTAAAATTCGGGATCGATACTCACCAAGAATGGATTGATCGAACGAAGAACTCATCGATCTCGAACAGATCCCTGAAGGAGTTCGGACTGATCCACTCATGTCAGATCTGAGAATTTTGAATCATTGATCAAGGGAAGCAAAGGAAAATGAATTTCTTAAATGAATCAAATTACTGACCTAGATCATTGTCGATGAGTCTATCGATGAAGATCAAGAAGATGAAGGTTCGCTGCCAGAGGAGGGTCACACGTCGCTGAGGTGATCTGTGCTACCGTCGTCGAGGAGAAACGAGCCGCGCCTCGCCGTGCCTCCCCGCTGGAAAAGAACGATGCACCGCCTGGGGGTCATAAAGGAGAACGTTGGTTGGAGTGGTCGCGCACTGAGATGGACGAGGTGCCGCTACGAACTTCGATGCCAGAAAGATGAGATCGATCGTCGAGATGAGGCGCACGCCGCTAGAATACGCTACCGAAGTGGTGGCTCTGCACCGATAGCTTAGTCGCCGAAGGGTTGCTGCGTAGTCGAGCCCATCGCCGGAGTAATTAAGGTTAGGGTTGAAAATTGGGGGAGAAGAGGTTTGAGGAGGAGAGATGCTGCTCGATTAGAAAATGGATGAGAAATAAATTTTTTTTCTTCCAGTGAGCCTTTATACAGTGAAGGAATAAAAGGGTTTTTAATTTCTTCAAAATTAGTGTTAGGGTTTTGGAGTTGGGGGAAAGGAAGGAGAAGAAGAGGAGGAGAGGAGGGTGTTGCTGAACTAGAGTTAGGGTTTTGGATCTATCCTTAGGATTTTGGAGTTGGGGGAGAGGAGGGAGGAGAAAGAAGGAGAATGAGAAAATCGACCAGAATTGGGGAGAGAAATTTTTTTGTTGAAGCGCGCGCGGGGTGTAGAAGAATTTTGCCAAAAATTGAACTTAAAAAATATTACAAGTTTGCCACCGCTCTAAAATATAAATAACGTTTTGTTTTATAAACGTTATGAAAAGTCCAGAATTAGCCCAAATCGTCATAAAAAAAGCTATTTCGAACTTTGATAACGCTTAGATATCAGGCGTCATCAATACATCTTGTCGAGCGTTATTAATAGGTCTTTTTGTTGTAGTGTCCATACATTATGTCCCGTATAAGTTTTAACTCCATGCGGCCGCACGCTTCGAATCGCCAAGGAACTCCGTGCCTCGACGCATCCAAGCGAGCTCCGCGCCACGAGCTTCTACATATGCCTGTACATGAAAACTATGTGGGTGTCAGTACTCAACTGTACTGGTGGAATGAGCTCCTCGCCCACCCATACAAAACTAACACGTTTGATTTACTTCGTGCAATATAGTCCCTTCTTATCAATTGTCTTTCTAGTCTTATCTTAGGATCAGTTTTATGACCGACGCCTTGGCCTATTTTGTGTCTCTAGACCATTCCATGCTTACAACAACAAAGTTCACCTATCAAGTCGTGCTTGCCTTTCGGCACAAAATCAGAGACGCAAACTACGCGATAGTACCCAATTTCCTTGTGACCGTGCTACAAATCTATCGTACCGTGCCTCGTAATTCAGTATAACTTAACCATATCGCCGCCTCGCGGCCCTTGCTACTTTGATCACCAACTGACACAATCAAGACTTCTGAGCTTAGTGTTATCCAACCAACTTTGTCTTACGGCGGTTTCCTGACTTAGACTCAAAAAGACCCAAATCTTACTTATGCAACTTACATGCCGACACTTAAGACTCGACGCCACATCTCGTGCCAAAGCACGTCGCCTACGTTTTTGCCAATCTTGTCACGATCCGCTCCCGAATAATCGGATACGAGTCGAACACACCCAGCCTTCGTCGATGGACACGACGAAGTAAGCTGTATAATACTAAGGAAAACTCCAAGTCACAATGTAATGTAAACAAACACAGCTTTTATAACGTTCCCAAAAATAATCACCAATATCCATCAAGTCTTTTTAATAAAAAATCAGCCGGAGACAAATCCGGTCAAATAAAATAAAGATACAATAATGAATAACCAAAATACAATCTCCAGAAAAAATAAATAAAGTAAAAGCTGCAATATCCAGTACAATCACATGCTCCATGTGGCCTCCCACTCACCTGCAACGTATCCTGTCAGGAAAAGAGCAAAGTACAACCCTAACAAGACAATATACAATGTAATCTGTAATACAGAATACAAGGTGAAACTAGAATACCAGAAATGGAAATGAAACTACGGTACCAGAAATGAAATATAAAACTGCAGGCAATGGAAGACAATCAATATGCTAGACAATGAACACGGCTATCAATGTACAAGGCAATGAATCACGACAATCAATATGCAATTGTGACCATTTGAAATATTAAACTAATGTGTGACCGGCTTAGGAGCACAATCAATCAATGAGGCAATGAGTCAATCAATTCTACAAGGTCCGGCTTTATCGTACATGAAGTGTACGATTAGGCTATCCACAATTTTCTATGTTGGGTGTGGTCACACAAAAGTTAATATTTTCTTCAATTCCCGTAATAAACAATGACTCACAAGCAATGGACAATGTACAAGCAATCGTGTGTATCCCGTGTCCGATATGAGAACATGGCACATGAATGTAAGACATAAAATATGGTACAAGTCGAGTCAGTGTACTTGCCTCGGTTTGGTTGCACGAGAGTAGTACTGCATGGTTGTAAATCACCTGTTATATTTGTACAAGTTATTAGGGTTTTGATTTAAAGACTTTAACTAATTAAGGCTAACTAGTTAATTTGAAACATATAATAGTATAACCAAATAACTAGAAAAATATTCATAAATACTAGAAATTAATATTTTTAGGAAATACATATACCATAGCTTGAATTTGTGAAAATAATTTTTATTACAAATATACATATAGAACATTCACTAGTTTAATCAAAATAATATTTAAGCTATATCTAGTAAGAAATTATTTTGGAAAATAATAGAACATTTTGCTTATCAAGATATTTAGTAAACAATATTAACAATTTAATCCAACTATTTACTAACTAAATACTAATTTAAACTAATTTTCCAATTATAGTTAATTAGATATATATAATTAACAAGAAGCAATATAATACTATTTAGATAATAATTTGATTACTATAAAAACACTTTAAAGTATATCTAGTGAATTACTAGAAATTAACAATTATTTATTAACAAGATAAAATAATAATAATATGATTTAACAAGAATTTAACAAAGTATTTAATATTTAAAATGATTTAAGTGGTTATCAAAACTTGGACAATTATAGAAGGATAATAACATTAATAATAACAATATTACTCCTAGATCTAGGCTCAAGGCCCAACCCAATAGTCCAATTTTTCTATTGCCTACAACTTAAAAGACTTAAACCCACTTCACTGGCCCAACCTTGACTTAATAACTCTGCTGCTGTCCAAACAAACACATACAATCTCAGCCCAGCTCAATATTAATGCTGCAATTTTATTAACCACATTCGAACCCAACTAAATCAGCCCAACTGCTCACTGCCCATATATTAAAATTCAATTTACAAACTTAACTGTTTATTAAAACCCAGCCTAAGTATTTAAGCCCAAACCATATTCTCCATAACCCGACCTAATCTACTGCTGGCCTGACTTTAATTGGCCCAGCCTTCTGCTCACTGCTAAATTCAAAATTTAAACCTTAATTCTTTAAACCAATCCAGCCCAGTCTAAATCCCCAAGACCCAGCCCAACTAATCGGTTCATGTTTAATACCTAAGTTTCTCTCTCTCTTACCATTCTCGAACACCCAGGCAAACTTTCGAGAGTGCCTCCTCTCCCCACTTCGTCTTCCTCCTCCAGACCGCTCCCAAACCCTAACCCTAAATATTTCTCCTCCGCCTACACTTCCTTCTCCTCATCCTTCACTTCCATTCAGCCGTAAGGAAGAACCGAACCCTAACCCTAGGTTCTGATTCCTTCTTCCTTCCATCCGGTCTTATGAAACCCTAACCGAAGCTCCTTCTTCAACCTCTCGACTTACTTCAGAAACCCTAGCGGCACCCTAATTTCTGGATCTGAACACCACAACCTATACTCACTCTGCTCCTTCCTTCATGCTCGTCTTCTTCCTCTACTCTCCAACCTGAGAAAACCCTAGATACAACTAGCCTATAACATCACAACTCTCTACGAAGCTTCATCTCCCCCATGGCCGCAGCCCAACTCTCCACACAGCCCCAAATCCTAGATCCGAACCTTAGAAGCAAGCAAGAAAGAAAGGGGTCGATGAAGATCGATGAAAAGGCTTACCAGCCGGAGGGAATGTCGATCCTCGGAGATCCTCGGTGCTGCAACGGCTCCTCGGCGATGGATCAAAACACAAAGGCGAACTCGGCCGTCGAGATCGACGAGGAGCTCTAGTCAGCGTCTCGACAGCGGCTAGCCTCAACTCCGATCGGCTCCGTCGGCTCGGTGGCTGCGTCGAACGGCTGATGACGGTGATGCTCCTTCGCGGCGGTGGCTCGGCGAGTCTCTTCGGGGCTCGGTCGCACGGGACTCGAGATGACCACTCGAGTCTCGAAGGGTCGGTGCGCTTCTCGAAGGGTCAGCGCAGAGATCGATGCGGGCTCTGCAGTCGAGGCGGTTCGCTGCTCGATGACGGTGGCACGGTCTCCAAGAAAATAGAGGCTTCTCTTCCCGATGCACGGTCTCCAAAGCCTAGGCTCAGCAGTCGAGAGCTGCAGTGATGACGACTACTGGTGGAGCTCCGGTGGTGGCACGACCAAGGATGGTCGGGAAGATGGCTGCGCTCGGCGGTGGTTGCTCCTCGAGCAGAGAGAGTGGACAGAGAGAGGAGAGAGAGAGAGAGAGAGAGGAAATGACGTGTAGAGAGAGAGTGTCAGATGTGTCATAATTGCATTGAACTGTGTGTAATTTATAATAAAATAATATTGAATGTGTGTGTGTGTGCGTGTACAGTGGGGGTGGCAGTGCTGTAAATATTTGTAGATCTGGGGTTATTTGGACAGTGGCAGTAGCAGTAATTAGGTTCATATCTGGGGGCTAAACTGGAATAACTAGTAACAGAATTTTAAAATGCAAATTTGAACAGTTTTTCAAAAACATAATAGAAACAGATTTCCAACAGAATTTCAAATTCAATATGTTCCTCAAATAAAACGATTTCAACAGTTTTCTAACAGATCTTATTAATTACAAATTACCAACTGTTAATAAAAATAGTTACTGCTTTCTCCAATAAAATCATATATTAATTAATCCGAAAACAATAATTAATCCTTTAACATAATTAACAGTTAATAATTAATTACAAAATTAATTAGTATTGTAACAATAACAATATTGTAATTTATTGGAAATACACAAATTACTATTATTTAGTAGTTTTGAACATTAACAGAAAACTTAAATTTTAATCCTACCAAGGGAAATCAAATTAATAAACCAATTACAAAAATGAACCAAATTAATTATTATCAACAATTAATGACTATTCTCCATAAATAATTAATTGCTACAAATAATTTCTAATTATTAATAAAAGACTATTTAAATTTGAAATGCATTTATCTAACCGATTCAACTAAACATATATAGAAAAAAAGAATTTTAAAGAAATTTCCAATAATACCAGAAAATAGGTTCAGGGAGTTGCAAATCTTAGGCCCAAACATTCTTCCAAAATGTACACACATTCAACACGACACATTCCAAAGGCATACACGCGGATCGCCACTATTTTGCCGACATCTATATGAACTTTAGTCACTAGCATCACAAGCTATACCTGGACTTATAGCTTTGTTATTCGAGATACCTTTCAGCGCAAGTAGCGATCCCCGCTGAAAGTCCCCGACTAACCTGAGCGGGAGCGTACTCCCAGCTTGGCTATACACTTGTTTCCTCCTAGGCCGAGTCGGTCCCATGGCCCAGGGTTGCCGCTCGAGGGAATCTTCGCCCTTGTCGACAAGTTGTCCAATGACCATGCAAGATTCGACACAAACTGACGTCTCACACCGTCATTCCTCTTCCAATGTTACAATCTCTTTCAAAACCAAGTTCAAGACTTCTATCCTTGAGACCCCTCGACGACCCACGGTCGCGAGCATTCTTTCCTTGTTACCCTATCATTTTGTTCAACTCATGAACGCCTATTTGATAATCCTTTCTCAAAACTCACTTTGAATCAATTGTGGTCCTTGCCTTAAACACTAAGTCCGTACATCGTGTCTTAAGCCAATCGTGCTCTACGCGACACTCCTGCCCAAGTCGACGGGTCTTGAGATCGTGGGACTACTTAACTTTGACAAACCGCGAAAGAGCGAGACGGTACTTGTAATGTCTTAGGTCGACCGGCATAACTTTGCCTAACTTAACTTCGCAACAACTTAACGAGCAAAGGCTGCGTCAAGCTTTGCTTTAATGGATCGTACCGTACACGCATTCGACTTGAACGACCAAGTCACTCGGGTGCCTAGATTTAGGTCACAAGCCGCTCAACGCAACTTAACTCATGGGCAAGCCAAGGCTATGCCAAGTCTTGGACGATGGGATCGTGCATGCTTTATGAAGCATTCATGCGGACGACGCCTATGACTTAGGCTACGATCATTACTTCGCCTACTCAACCAACTTTTCTTCTCCCAAGCCACGGGACGAAGGATCGAGTGTCATTTTCAAAGCACGTCGTGCACCAACTCTAAGCCGACCGTTGGACCTTTCCATATTCTAACTCAATTCGACTCGTCGGGATTATTTCCTTTAGCTATGTGGATTCGTCTCTTTTATTATCAAGCCTATTTGTGCAAGTTGAAAACATGCGATTTATTATGTGAAGGCTAAGATGAGGCAAGTTCACCGAAACTACCCCACCTGAGCGAGGAGTCGCCTTGACCAAGCGATGTCTCCGAGTAGCCGTTACAAGGCTAAGTCCGAACGCCGTTGGCGTTTCGATTCCTCCGATTGACTGAACGGGACGGGGCACTACAACATCACTGATAACATCCTCCTAGCTCAGGAAATGATAACATGCATGAATTTCCCGTCCAGAGGGGAAATATAGCCATCAAGCTTGATATAGAAAAGGCCTACGATCGCCTGGACTGGCAATACATGATTTGGGTTCTCACGGCATACGGATTTTCCGAAACTTGGATAGACATAATATACAGATCCATTAGCAACTCTTGGTTCTCCACGGTCATCAACGGCCAAGCGGACGGTTTCTTCAAATCTAGCCGAGGTGTTCGTCAAGGAGACCCTCTATCCTCCACCGTATTCATCGTTGCCGTCGAAGCCCTCAGCCGAAACCTCAACGACATGGTCAACATCCCCAGATTCCACCACTTTCATACCACCACGGGCTGCCCCCTAATCACCCACCTAGCCTACGTCGATGATATCCTCATCTTCTCCGGTGACGTCGCCTCTGTGGAGGTGGTCAGTAGCATCCTGGATAAATACACCAGATGTTCCGGTCAATGGATCAATCGCGACAAAAGTGTCATCTATACCCACCACAAAGCCGACATGAGCCACTCGGCCACTCTCACCAATCTCACCTCCTTCACCACCACATACCCGCCGTTCATCTATCTGGGGTGCCCATTGGTCTACGGTAGATCTAATTCGGGCATATTCGACGGGCTTGTTATCAAGACTCGGAAGAAGATCGAGGGATGGCACAATGCTACTCTATCTCCAGGAGGCAAGATGATCATCATCAAGCACGTGCTATCCTCTATCCCCATATACACCCTGGCCGTTAGCTCTCCGCCACTGAAGGTTTTATCCTCCCTGGAGGCTCTCTTCGCTAACTTCTTCTGGGGCCATCATGATGGCAAAGATAAGCACCACTGGGCCAGCTGGGACACGATGGCCAAACCTATGGATGAGGGGGGCCTCGGATTCATCAGATTAACGCACATTGTGGACGCCTGCTCCATGAAATTGTGGTGGAAGATTAGATCGCACAACTCTATCTAGACGCGGTTCATGAAAGCTAGATACTTCCAACACTCTCACCCAACGATGGCGGTGGCCAACTACCATTCCTCAGCTTCCTGGCGCCGTATTCTTCACGGACGTCAGCTAGCTGAACCCTTTATCCGCATGCGACTTGGCAACGGCTCCTCGTCGCCATGCCACGAACGGTGGATTGGGAATGCAGTTTACCATCCCTCCCCGACCGCCCCCCTGAATTGCACGATCAGGGATCTATGGGACCCCGAATCGGGTTGGAAATGGGACCGAATTAGGGAGTGGATCGGGCCGAAGGCGACGTCCGAGATCGAAGCCGCGGACGTTCGGATCAACGATCGCCCTGACGCATTGCTTTGGGCTCCCTCTGCCGGAGGGTCATTCATGATGGCCTCTGCCAGGCGCGAGGTCAGGGGCGGCGGCGTGCCGTCCCCATAAATTGCTCCTTTTTGGCAATCATGCATACCCATCAAGCGGTCATTCCTGATCTAGAGAGCTTAGCGCATGAAGCTTCCGACCGACGACTCCCTAACTACCATCGAATTTAGCCTCGCATCCAGCTGCCACTGCTGCACCTCCAACAAACCAGAAACAGCGGAACACATCCTGCTCTCCGGAGATCTTGCTAATCAGATTTGGCGTGACCTTGCTCGACGCTGCAGGAAGACGCAACGGACCGGGGGCTTCAACGATCTCCTAGTCAACTGGGGCGATTCCTATTGTCACCAGATCGCTGCAGCCGCTGGTATGTGGGTACTCTGGAAGAACCGGAACAAATTCAGGTATAAAGAACGCCAATACAACCCAGTTCAACTGATCCGCGAAGTCCTCCGTCAAATTCTTAAACTTAAGACCCGCTGCTCCCACTCCTCAGACCGGTTTTGGCAAGCTTTGCGTTAGCCCGTCCGCTACGCACGCCGGCGCTCGGTTTCGTTTTTTGTTTCTTGTGCTCTCTTCGCGCGTGGCGCGCTTACTTGTATAGGCTTCGGCATTTTGCGCCTGATACATCAATAAATATCCTTTTTTGTTATATATATATATATATATATATAAGAAGGTAATTGTGGCGAACGCTCCCACCAGAAATCGATCTCCTGACCACTCGGACCGCATGCTAAAGAGTCATTGGCGCACTAGCTTCTTATATATATATATATACTTGTCGTCATATCATTTACTCTTCGTTCGGATCTTGTCCGCACTAGCTTTGTCGTCATTGTCCCACATGCACGTCTCGCGCACTCCGCACGCTCCAGAGCTCCACAAGACAGCCGACGTCTTTCGACGCCCGCAACTCAACGTCTTGTTTCGCCCCCGACGTCTTTATGACGCATACGACAGCCGATACCGTCCAGCCACCCGTTCTATGTGCACGACGTCTTTTCAACGTCCTTACGGCGCCGCACGATAGGCCGAGTGATCGGCCGTCGTTTATACCCGTGGTAGAATGGTGCCGGTCCTCGAATATATATATATTTCATCAATATAAAAAACTTATTTTTCACTATATCTAGATAATTGACTATACAATATTCAGCCGGGCCAAATTGGATCTTGGATCGGGCCTAAGTTTATGGCCCAAACGGAATATTTTTTATGGGCCGAAATATAAGATCCAGCATGTCCGAGTTATTAATTGAGCCGACTGACACATGAGTCAATTTTCGGACCGGACTTATGCCGGATTGGGCCGGTTCAATTGACAGGTCCACCTGCCAAAGAAGCATCGTGTGACCAACCGGGTCCCATTTTTTTTCCCACTGGGGCCCACACGCCATACTCCGCGTCCACGCGCGGTGCGAGCAGTCCAGGAGTTTACCGGGTGGTGACGGGAACATTCGGTTCATTTCCAGTTCCGGAGACGTTTTTTGTCACTCAAAAAGCACACACCACTCTCCTTCGTCCCGAAGAAACGCTCCAATCTTCCCAATTGGTACTCTCTCCCGCTCTCCTTCCTCGATTATTCTATTCTTATAGATGTTACTTAGCCGATGATTAAGAAAGCATAGTTGTATGATCGATTGTGGATGTCTATAAAAATACAGAAATAGGAATGCGTCTGTTTGTTTCCCAACGAGGGTTTAACGGAGGAATGGGGGTTTAATACGAAGAGTCTGGAGTTGTTCTCTAACGGTTGTCTATGAATTTCTTTTTAGAGATTTTTTGACATTCGCTCCCACTTTTAATATGAATTTGTACTTGCATCCCAATTTTTGTGTTAATTATAGACTTACATACCACTTTTTGTCACGGAATACATTAGTTTTGTCACGAAAAAGGTTTTCCGTGACAAAAAGTGGGATGTAAGTCTAACAGACACAACAAGTGGGATGTAAATACAATTTCATAGTAATAAGTGGGAGCGAAAGTCAAAATCCCTTCCTTTTACATTGTAAGGGAGGGTTGCAATGCAATGCAATGCAATGTATTTCTCTTTTAATTTTGATTTTGTAAGTTTGTATGTTAAGATATCGGAGGAATCTATTTCTATAAGGGTCTGAGAATTTGCAATGTACTCCCTCATGCACACAAGCATGATGGGTTTCTTTTTGTATCCTATTATGTTGAAGGAACGTGGAGTAATTGGATTTAATTAGGATTTGAAGGGTTAGCTGTCGAAATCTAAGAAAAAAAGGATTAAAATTTGGCTGGGATCTTCTTGATCCCATTCTTACTCTCAAAAAGGAAAAAAAGAAAAATATAGGAAGGATCCAAAACTGATACGGAAAATGATAATGCAATTCGTTTTATGAAGGAGCTTAGAGAGAAATGGGCTATACGGAGTTTGGATCATTCCCTTGTGTCCAATGATGATATTTATTTTGACATATATGATTTATAGTTTTGTAGTTTCATTTGTAGTTTTCTCTTTATTAGTCCTCCATATACTTGTTTTGGATGTGAATGTTGCTTGCAATGCCCTCCCTTTTATCTAATCACGTACACAAGCATGAGGCGTTTCTTCGTTCATCCTACGATGTTAAGTAAATATGCAGTAATTGGATTTCCGAGGGTTTGAAGCATTTTTTGTGAGATTATTTATTCCTTTTCCATATTCGGTCGATTATGTTAGTATAGAGAAATAATATGAACTTTTTATTCTATTATGTATATTTTAGTTACCTATTTTGTTCAAAATCATATATCCCTATAATTCATAAAACCAATTGAGAAGCTCCCCTTTGTGATGGGGATCATTTATGAGTCCACCTTGTTTCTTAACTTACAGAATGGAGAATTGACATTATTTATGATTGTGTGGTTGCAAGGTATATGCATATCCATCTTTTTACCAGCATAATACCTCTATAATCTCATCCCAAAACTTAACTCCAATCTTACAACATATTGGGATCTTAACTCTTTAAATTTGACCTTAGGACTAACATATAAACCCAAACAACAATTGTATCAAAAAGATATAGTAGCCAACAAAGTTGCAATAAATACTTAGAGAGTACAAGAAGGACAATGTCGTTGAGATAAAGTTCACATGACATCCTCGACCACCAAATATGGTAGGAGACTATTGTCTGATTCTTGGCTAAAACATAGGGGCTTTGGCGATATCTATGATTAATTAAATTTCAAGCTTAAGTTCTGTAATTTGTATATATGAGAACTAACAATGTAAGATGCCGTCAAATTCCTTGCAAATACATTCAACTCTTTAGTTGTGATTGGTGTGGTATGTAATATATCTCAGTTTTCTTGAAGCAAATTGTCCTCCTTTTGCCACACGGCCATGTTTAACGATCTTTTACTAGCAAATGAGCCTGTGGCTCATGTCCTTATATATATATATATATATATTTTTATATATATATATATATATATATATATATATATATAGGATCCGCATATATATATGAGGAGGGATCCGCATCTCCTCACTTTTGCATCCCCCACGCATCCCCTCTTTTACATCCATTAGATCTTGTTTAAGTTATCTAATCTTAACCGTTGATTTTTCAACGGTTAAGATTAGATAACTTAAACAAGATCCAACGGGTGTTATCATGAGGATGCATGGGGGATGCAAAAGTGAGGGGATGTAGATCCCTCCTCCCCCCCCCCCCCCCCCCCCCTCTCTCTCTCTCTCTATATATATATATATATATATATATATATATATATATATATATATTTTGAAAGAAGGTTAATTGTGGCGAACGCTCCCACCGGGAATCGATCTCCTGACCACTCGGGCCACATGCATCTCTCTTAACCACTAGGCTAGAGGTCATTTGCATATATATATATATATATATATATATATATATATATATATATTTGGTATGTAATATCTCTAGCGAGAGCGAGAGAGAGAGAGAGAGAGAGAGAGAGAGAGCGCCTATCCAATGAGCACACCTCCTAAATGAGCAAATGAGCACAATTATCTATATCCATATGTTCTTATCTCATTTAAATCTAATGGTTGAAAGTTTCATATCTTATTTAAGGAAAGTTAATAATAACATTGACAATAAAAGGATATATACAAATATGAATATTAATTTTTGGATAGCCTCCGTCCTCTCCTTCTCTCTTTCCGTTGTCTCCTCCACCTAAAAATTTCGATAGCCTCGTCTCCTTCCCTCTTTCGTCTCCTCCACGACGAGATTTGCTTTCGGAGATGACTGAATTTATCTTGCGTAAATACATCCTTATCCAGGCATCTTTTAAATCTTGTAACTGTTCGCCGTCTCCGGTTCATCTCTGCCAACCATGTCTGCCCCTCTTTTTGTTGACCGAGATATAGGAATTAGGTAGTGGCTATTTGGTTTGTATCATCAACCATGTCAGCCTCTCTTTGAGTTCACGGCACTAAGCAATTTCAAAACGTGTACTAGCAAGTAACATACTTTCAAATTCGACTTGGTTCCGATGAATAGTCTGCATTCCCTGTACAATGGCTGTCTTGTATTATTTAGGAAGACTTATGTATATATTTTTGTAATTTGTATATATGATCACAAACAAGAAACATCTGAAAGTTTTCCAGAAATATATATATATATATATATATATATATATATATATATATATATATATATATATATAGTGTAATTTGTATATATGATCACAAACTATTGTTGATATTGTCGATCGACTTCCGTAATCTCTGGACAAATTGTACAAGTTGCCAGGATTGACTTACTATTTTGAAATGACGATAGAATAGGAGGGAAGAAGAGGACATCACCTGGGGCAACTTGAAGGTTGGCTCGTGTCCCATAGCACACAGGTTCAAGTTTGTCGAAAACAAGCTTCGGTTAAATGGGGACAAGGTTTCGCATATCGCACTGGCAGTTATATCAACAATTATATGCATCGACACTTCCAATCTCCTCATAACTCGACACTTCCAAGCAGTGGAAATTATAACAGGCAATTATATACATAGACACTTCCCATCCAAGAGAACAGATGTTAGTACACTTTAACATGCAAAATTTGGTACAGTTGAATCGATGCGTCCGTTATATTATAAAACTATTGTTGATATTGTCGATCGACTTCCATATATTACAAAAGCTAGTTAAATACACAGCAGGCCAGTTAATGCCAATACTTGATCAATATATACTTTCAGACATTTCTTTTTTGTGATATATATATTCAAATTACAAAAAAAAATATACAAAGTCTTCCAGAAATAAGACAAGACAGTGTGTGTTGTGTACATAGAATGCTAACTATGCATCAGAACCAAGTCAAATTTCTAAGTATGTTACTTGGTAGTTCATGCTTAGAAATTGCTTAGTGTCGGGAAGTCAAAGAGAGGCTGACATGGTTGATAAATCGGACCGAATAGCCATTACCTAATTCCTATATCTCGGTCAGAATAGCCATTACCTAATTCCTATATCTCGGTCAGGGACTGACATAGTTGGCAGAGATGAACCGGAGACGGCGAACAGTTAGAAGATCAAAGTAATGGAAATAATTTTTTTCGTAAGAGATGCCCGAATAAGGATGTATTGGGAGAATATAATCCGAGAAAAATTCAGTCGTCTCCGAATGCAAATCTCGTCGTGGAGGAGACGAAAAAGGGAAGGAGACGAGGCTATCGAAATTTTTAGGTGTAGGGGACAACATAAAGAGAGGAGAGAACGGAGGCTATCCAAAAATTAATATTCCTATTTGTTAAAATCTGAATATATTAGTATATATCCTTTTATTGTCAATGTTATTATTAACTTTCCTTAAATAAGATATGAAACTTTCAACCATTAGATTTAAATTGAGATAAGATCCTATGGATATAGATAATCGTGCTCATTTAGGAGGTATGCTCATTGGATAGACAATATATATATATTAAAAAAAAGAGCATTGTGGTGTTGTGGTTATAATGCTAGACTTACATTTAAGAGGTCCTTGGTTCAAATCTTGACTACAACAAAATTTGCAGATGACCTCTAGCCTAGTGGTTAAGAGAGATACATGCGGCCCGAGTGGTCAGGAGTTCGAATCCCAGTGGGAGCGATTCCAGAAACAATTTACCTGGTTCCAACTATATATATATATATATATATATATATATATATATATATATATATATTAAACATGCATCCTAAGGCTATGGGAGCTAAGGTTCCTGGAACCCTTGTTTTTTATGGCAGCGACGGAGGGCCTTCCCGTGGATCCTTCTTCGAGTGTCGGCAGGTGAACGACTGTTTACCGCCGGTAGAGGCCATCGATCATGGCTAGGCCAGAGCCTTCAGTGCATGAGTTTGATGGAGGGAGTTCACCATGGCCTAAACGCCATCTCTGGCGAGACCGCTGTAGGTGCTTTTCTTATCGGAGGAGATGCGCTTATGAGTAACCGTTCTTCTCCTATAAAATCCGGTTGGACAATGGTTAGGAGATCAAAGTAGTGTGGAAAAGTCCGGGCAGTGGTGTGTGGTCCAATGGGGATGTGCCTGCAACAGGTGATTGAGAAGGTTACGGTCTCTTGAGGGCACATCAGTCGCGACCCTATCCCCAAGGGTGGGGCTGCGTCTTCAAAGGTAGGGTCGGTCGGAGAACATGCTCCTCCGCTCCTTTCTGGTCCGCACCATTGTGGTGATGGATAGCGGCCAGGCATGTCGGCAAGACATATTATCCATTAAGGGGTGTTATATATGCCTCTATGAGACCTTCATCATGGACTGATCTTTGTGCGTCCTCCTCTTCACCATGTCTGTGAGGGGATACTTAGCTCGTCCGAGACGTCGAAGGTGAATGACGGAGCGCGAGTTGCTGTCATTGCGGAAGCGTACATTGCTATTTCAGTAGCTGAATGGGAAAACACCCTGGTGGTTTATGTGCTTGGTGACCGTCCTTCGTACCTTGCCATCTTTGTGTTTGTGCGAAGGGTTTGGCGGCCGATGGGAGGCGTGACAGTTTACTCTCGTGAGAACAAATGTTTCTTTGTCAAGTTTTTACGGGAGGCAAACCTTGTTGTGTTTCTCAATGGGAGCCCTTGGATGCTGGACGGGCATCTGATCGTCCTGAAGTAATTGAACCTGTCACTCTCGTTGGAATTCATCTGTGAAATGCTTCGGCACTTAGCAAGATCGCGAGTGTGGTGGGCATACCCATGCGGATGGATAAAGCCACGGTCTGACAAAAGAGGCTTGTTTTTTGCTCGAGTATTGGTAGAGATTACGGCTTGTGCGAACCTGCCTAATGTTATTCCTATCCATCTCTGGATGGGTCCAAACTTGATCAACCGAACGTGTACGAGTGGCTTTCCCCGATGTGCTAGTCATGTCGTTGTATCGGACGTTTGAGTCTAATTGTCAAGATTTGTGAGGTGACATGCTCCACGAGGAAGTGGTGGAGGTTTCGAGAGAAGCCTCAGAGTTAGGTATGGCTGGGGAGAATATCCGGTTGATCCATTTGTTAGAGGTCTTAGTTTCCAGACATGTTAAGTCATGCCCCGGTGGAATTGATTGTTCGGTCCGAGATCTTTCCAGGGTAGTGACTATGAGCTACATCATCTAGTCGGTCCTACTACCATTTTCGGGAAGTGGTCTGATGGTTGACGACCCATCTCTGGAATCCTCTGCAATTCCACAACTTGCTAGGAGAAGTGAGATGGCCCTGCCAACGATCGGGACTCGGATGGAGATCTTCTTTGGCTACGAAAATGGTTAAGAAATAGAAATGGTGGATGAGTTGCTCCCTTCAAGGATCAAGAGCCATCCCATTCCAATTACTGGAATCATGATGTGAGTGAGGGCATAATGGGAGAAGAAACGACGCAACTGACCAAAGTGAATGAAAAGTGTCTTGCATTCATACAACAGTCTGAGAAAAGTTTGCCCACGACATATATTAAAGAAAAAAAAAAACCCTTGGACATATAGGTTAGTAATCGGAGTACTAAAGGACTACATAGCCGTTTGACTTAATAATGTTCTGGAGAGTGGAGAGGAGTTGTCTCCGAGTTTGTAGGGTGCTCGACATATAAGCCTGAGCATCCATTTTTTGGAAATTAATACAATTACCTTATTCAATATATATATATATATATATATATATATATATATATATATATATATATATACACGCTTCAACACAATTTTTTTTCCTCTCCGAAGGACCAAAAAAAAATATACGCTTCAACACATAAACAATATCAGTATATTCATTGACACAATGGGTACAGATATTTCCTCTCCGAAGGACATTCAGATGGAGGCTATCGATTTCCACAAGAATTTATACAACAAGGATGACTATCCTCAAGCGTCCCCAGAACTCATATGCAAGAGATTGTCACAAATGAAGGTAATCAGCTATTAATGGATTTGGTAACTATAGAGGAGGTGGAGGAGATGGTGAAAAATGCGGATCCAAATAAGGTTCATGGGCCTGACGGTTTTAGCAGTAGGTTCTACAAGACCCACTGAGAAAAGTTGAAGGGCCCATTCTTGATATCACACATGATTTCTTCAAAAAAGGAAGATTGCTTTGGGAGTTGAATCACACCTTCCTCACTCTTAATTCGAAGAAGGTGCTACATCATTAAATAATTTCCGTCCCATAGCCTGTTGTAATTTCTTGTACAAAATTATCACTCATATGTGTGCCGCCTTATGTATAAGTAATGCAGGGACTTGTATCCCCTAATCCAGCTGCATTTGCAAAAGGAAGATCGATTGTCGAAAATAACTTATTGGTGCATGAAATGGCCAGGGACTTCAACAAAGTTGGTGGAAACAAGGACTGTATGAAGCTAGATCTCCGAAAAGCTTATGACATGGTAAATCAAAAATTTGTGTGGCAGATCATGATGGCCATGGGTTTTGGTCAGAAGTGGGTGGATATGATACACAAATGTATATCTACGTCGACCTTTTCGATTCTTATTAAGGGTCAACCATATATATTCTTCTCTAGTGGTCGGGGTCTGCGCCAGGGGAACCACTATCCCCGTATTTATTCAGTTTGGTCATGGAGTATCTTACGTGTACGATGGATGTGGCAGTGAACATGAAGCAAATCACTCCGTTGTACAAAAAGGTCACCCCAAACGTGTTGCACTTAATCTATGTCAATGACTTATTATTATTCTTGGTTCCAACAAATAGGGGATTAGTTGCCACTACAAGGATAATGGAAGAGTTCGAACGTCTTACGGGGCTTCAATTCAATAGGGATAAGAACAAGGTTTACTTCAACAAATGCTGCCCAAATCAGAAAGAATTAAAAGACATTATTCAAGTTGAAAAGGGCCATCTATCGGTGAAATACTTGGGGTTACCATTGTTGATTAGTTATGCTCGTGCTATCGAAAGTCAGAGTATGGTTGACTATGTCCAGCGAAGAGTACAAGGATGACATGCGCATAATTTATCATTTGGAGGTCGGATCGAACTGGTACGTTCGGTCATTATCATCTCTGCTATCACAATGTTCTGGCTCCAAGCAATAATGCTCCCAACGGCAACGATTTGGAAAGTAGAAAAATTATGTGCTGATTTCGTATGGCGTGGAGGTATATATGCCATTGCCTGGACGGTCTTATGTCATCCAAGAAATGAAGGTGGGGTTGGACTTTGATCATTATCTGTTCTTCGTAATATAGTTTGGCTGAAGCTGACTTGGAGTTTTATAGAAGGAAAACCGCTACGGACAAAATGGAATAGAAACAAATACTTAATGGGAGCATGCTTCTGGGTACAATTAGTCAACAATAACTATTCTTCATATATAAAACAATTCTGCAACACAGAGAGAAGATCAAAACGGTGCTCACAAGGGTTATTAGTAATGGATTGAACACCAACTTGTGGTTTGATCCGTGGCCACGTTATCAAAGTATTGTTCAGACTGGAATGGCGGAATGACAGGCATATACGTTAATGGGGCGCAATGAATAGGTTAGCTGTTTAATTCGCCAAGGAGTGTGGAGGGTGGAGGAGCACCCGGTTGGAAGGCTGCTCAGTGCAGCTATAATCGGTCTTCCATAGACCATTCCAGTGGCAACAACAAATGGGTTTGGGATGACATAGTATCGGGTAAGTTTGAATTTTGCCAAGCCTTTGAGCTGTTTAATTCGGCAAGGAGTGTGGAGGGTGGAGGAGCACCCGGTTGGAAAGCTGCTCAGTGCAGCTCTAATCGGTCTTCCATAGACCATTCCAGTGGCAACGACAAATGGGTTTGGGATGACATAGTATCGGGTAAGTTTGAATTTTGCCAAGCCTTTGAGCAGTTTTTTTGGTTGAAAGGAATCTCGAGTAAAATGAAATTCAGCATGTATAAAACATTAAAAGGATTATTGTTAACACTGGACCGACTTGCCATGTTCGGAGTGCAGATACAGGGACAAGGATGCTCATTGTGCCATTAAGATAGTGAATCAATCAACCATTTATTTTTTAGTTGCCCGTTGCATGGGATATTTGGTATGTACAAAGCAATAAATTGGAGTTAACATCCTCCATAATCAGAGACATTACTTCACAAATAGAACACATATCCAATCAAAGGGGAAGAGGGGCTCGGTAGTTCAAGAGAGCACTAATCAAGAGAGCACTAATCAGACTATCGGCTCAAGAGGAAATCCTGCATAACATAGAGTTTGATATAATAAGCACGAGTTAATCATTATAGCAGAGATGTAATTTGTACTAATCAGCAATAAAATTATATATACACACACATGGACCCAGCTATGACCGAGGGTGGTCAGCCACTCCTCTTGAGTTTTTGGTTTCCGCTGATCGTGTCTTTGTTTATCTCCTTATTTTGTTAGGTTGCACATGGGAGCTGTTAGAGTTCATCCTCATTAGGGGTTGTTTATTATTATTATTATTATTATTATTTTTATCTCTACTTAATTGTTGTTCCCATTTATCTCTACGAGACATTGGACTCTCCCAACTAACGAGGAAATCACTCGATCCAGTTAGTTTTTTGTTCACAAATTTTAAAGAATGATGTGACCTTGATTGGTAGTGATCTAGGATTTAAGAAGCACGTACGTTTAAAATAGTAGAAGTATTGATTCTCCGAAACTATCGGATCGGCCAAAATCAACAGTTTTGAAACCAATGAAACCCCTCGATTTTCCTAAACCGAAACTCATATAAAGAGTTCTAAACCAAGTTTTTGAACCTGGGTAATGAAAGTCATTTTAGTGTAATTTTGCCCAACTAACAAGGGACTCACTCGATCCAGTTAGTTTTTTGTTCACAAATTTTAAAAAACGACGTGACCTTGATTGGTAGTAATATAGTATTTAAGAAGAACGTACATTTAAAATAGTAGAAGTATTGATTCTCCGAAACTATTGGATCTACCGAAATCAACAGTTTTGAAACCAACGAAATCGCTCGATTTTCCTAAACCAAAACTCATATAAAGAGTTCTAAACCAACTTTTTGAACCTGGGTGATATAAGTCATTTCAGTGTAATTTTGGATGTTGGTAGACTTCTAGAGAATTGTCATTGTATTTCATAAAATCTAATGTATTTACGCAACAACTCTCCCCCCCCCCCCCCCCGCCCAGGCGAAAAAAATGCGTTCATATATATATATATATATATATATAACTTGGAGGACTGGTTCCGGACTGCCAGGGTTCGTCTGGCTGCTTCGGTTTGGCATGTCTGGCGGGAACGAAACCGTCGGATCTTCGAGGGACTGGTTACACCTCTTGTGGGCTTGCTTCATAACATCGAATCTGATGTAAATGTTATGAGGTCTTGATGAGTGGGATTCCCCACTTCGATTGTATGTTGTACGATTACTGTCTTTCTTTGGAATAAAATTTACCCTTTTCCAAAAAAATATATATATATATATAAAACTTCCTTTACTTGCATGTTATAAAAGTTTTAAGTTTTTTTGTTGAAAATTGTTTATGGGGCATAGAAACACTCTTGAAAATAGATGGTCTACTTACTCAAATTTTACATTATAAGGAGGATTTATAGAACCCATTACGTGAGGAGTGATACATGTAAAATAGAAATTTATCTATCTATTTCTCTTCATGTTAGTCATCTTTAGAAGTTTGTAAATGTAAGCTTAACTAACTTTTTAACTGAAATAAATCAGCATTGTCTTACCCTGCCTTCACATGGATGTACTAATTATTTTATTCCTCAAAACAGAGATGGTGGCAGGAAGGAGAATGAAGACTATGGATATGAATGACAAAACTCCATGGTGTTTCGTAGGTGAAAATAGCACCGTCTCTTTTAGGAACTTGCGGAAGAACGATCTCGGGGGAGTAATTTTTGGGTGCAAGCACAATACTATGGCAGAGTGTCTCTCGAAACAAATATTTGGTTTGTTGCTGCACTTGTCTATCAATTATATCTTTCATCCTATAACTAACTTATCCACTATTCTTATCCTATCTATCTTTTTTACTTTATTTTGTATACCCTTATAGGTAGTTTGGCAGCAGAACCATCTTGGCATTGCTAACTTTTTAGTTTTTGTGAACTTCATTAGTCCAAAGTGTATGTACTATATAACCGTAATCCATTTACAGGCCTACCCTATTCGCACATCTCCTATGTGAGAAATATTGGAGCAGGTCTACCCATATTCTTGTTCAACTATAGCGATAGAAGACTTCATGGTATCTATGAGGCTGCTACCAATGGTCAGTTATACATTGATGCGTATGCATGGACGGATGCTGGTGCTGAGAGAACTCCATTTCCTGCACAGGTATTACTGATTGTACTTAAATGGATGACCTGCAGATCTGTTGTTTTTTGTTGTGATTGATTGAAGTCTTTAAGTGACGTTGATTTTCCTTTGCTCATGTGTGTACTCTCATCTAGGTTTATATCCGCATTAAGACACAATGCCAACCGCTCACTGAGGATCACTTTAAGAAAATCATTGAAGACAATTATTATGCATCTCAGCTATTTTGGTTTGAGCTGGACCATGCACAAACAAGAGATTTGATTTCATTATTTAAACCTTCTCCTTCTCCCATGAATAGAATGCTGACTCCATCATTACCAAGAACTGCATGGAAGGCAATTATCACAGGGGAACATTTAAACAGTAAGTCTAGCAAGCCACAAAAAAATGTAAATTCATCCAAGGACACAGTATCAGAGCCAATCTCCAAAGGAAAGGACATTGTCACCCGGGACCACCTGAACATTGATGCCAGCAGGCCGCAGAAAAATGTAAATCCACCTATCAATATGGTAAATGGAAACAAGTTTGCGCTACTTCACTGTAACGGAAACATTAAACATGCTAGTTCCATTAAAGCATCATCTACTGACCATGAAGGGATGCACTCTAGAGAGGCAGTTTCAGATTGGGAGGAGTTGATAGAGGATGACGAGAAAAAAAGTGGTCCAGGTGCTTTCCCTCAGTCGGATGGAGCCGACCAAACCTTCCATAAGCTACAATCCGGTAATGATGGACTAGTGACTGAAAAAGAAAGAGTGTTACGCTTGCTAAAGGAAATAGCTGCTGACCGTGAGCGGAAAAGATCGTCTTCCAAGCACAACACAGTTGATAATGTTGCTCCATATGATCCTGGCAATTCTTGTGAAACAAATGGACAGGTAGATGAGTCCTCTTTTGAAGCTGAGAAGAAAGTTAGTTCCACTGGCCCTGATGTTGATCGTGAAAATAATGATGTTGAAGCTGAGAAGAAAGATAGTTCCACTGGCCCTGATGTTCATCATGGAAATAATGATGTTGAAGCTGCTAAAATTTCTCCAGCACTTGATGTTACTGAAAAAAATGCTGAAGTGAGTTAGCTTCTGGATTTTAATATTTGTTTATCTGAATATGATCATATCTAACTGTATGTAACATTCTTTTCCAACTATATCTACAGTCTAGTTATCCTCGTTCATTTTCTGAATGTTTGTCTGAATTTGTCTCTGCAGTTGGTGCAAGCAAGTTCTCAAAGAGCTAACATAATGTAATGCAAATATAAAAAAGCAGCACTAATGGTTTTTGGGTAACCTTTAGCTCATTAGCAATATTTTGACTTTGAGATAAAATTGCATTAAACCCACTTCTCTGGTCAAAAAGCATTTTCAGAACAATCATGAGATTCCCTTTAGTTTTCACAACCACTAACGAGCCCCCCCATGTCTTAAGTCCATATATGGGCTTGACATTATTAATGATATTTGCTGAGAAGACATTGATATCCTTATGTTTTCTGTGGTTTACCACTTAACCAACGTCATCCCTAGTCACAACCCTAGTCCTAAGATTGGCATCTTACGGCTCTTACTCTAAGCATGATCCAACATCTAACTCAAACTTCCATTGCATTCACGATGTTTCCGAGAAACTGTAAGCTTCAGGAATACAAGGACATTCTGCTCAGATTAAGGTTCACAAAATTCACGTGACAAGCCAAACCTTATGGAGTCTTCAGACGTGAATAAAAAGAATTGGTAATAGACTTTCTGGCCAGTTCCTTTAGTAAACAATGTTGATATGATCTGGTTTCTAGCTGTTTCCTCCATAAATGAGATATTACTTAGTTGATGCATATATGATTACCTCAGCCAGCATGCCCCCCCTAAAGGACAAGATAGTCCTGAATTCTGATTAGAATGTCCTTTATGAATGGCGGAGATAATGTATAAAGTCATCAATTTCTATAGTCGTACAGTATGTCAATCCATTCTCACTATGGTTTATTCTTTGGTATACCTCTGTTTCTTAGATGCGACTTCCTGAGGAAATAGATCGCTGGCACAGTGCATATATATTAATGTAAAAACATGCACAATGCAAGATAAGGAAGAGTCTTTTGACTTTCAAAAGCCTATATTCCTTTGGCTATCACTGAACTTCACATGTCTCCGGCAATATAGGCCAATCCATGATTCGTGTAGATCAGGAGGGCTACAAAGTTGGAAACCCCCCCCACCCAAAAAAAAAAACAAACAAAAAAACCTTAGTTCACTCTTCTCCTCCTTGGCACAGTAGCTTCTTGGACGGGAGGGGGGTTGCCATCAAGGTTCATAGTATTGGTATCGGAATTGGTATCGGACTATTCCTATAAGTATTGGTATCGGCGATATCGGTGGTATCGGATTGGAGTATCGAATTTTTTGGTGTCGGAAAACAAATAATTATTAATAAATTATTTACATTTAAAAACATATATTTTCTACATTTAGGCATAATTTTAAGTATTTTCAGTGTTATTTCTTAATAGTTTTGAAATTAAATGAAATAGTAGTCACCCTTACTGATTGGTTTACATACAATAGATTGATTTTCTTCTTTTACATGCTTTTACAACCTTATTATGCTTTAAACCCTTGCTGATTTGTCTTTTTTTGTTTAATTTTCTCTGCCGAATTGACTGAAAAAGAGACTCCCAATGTCGGTATCGGTCAGTATTGGATATCGGTCGGTATCGGATCGGGACATGCCAAACCGTATCGGTATCGGCCGTATCGGATCGGTATCGGTCGTATCGGATTGGTATTGGCCGATACTTTAAACCATGGTTGCCATCTTGACTCCCCTCCTCCCTCTTCCTTCCCAATCTTCCCCGACATCAACATGGGCCTCGAACTCACTCCTCTAGCTCCGGCTCTTCACCTGGCACTAACAAGTCCTTTGTTGGGGGCATTGTAAGCTTGGCGCCTATTGCTGCATGGCCCCCTTGGGGCCGACATCAGTGGACTTGTAGAGCTGTTGGGGCTCAGTGGCCTCATCGTAGGAGTCGGTGGGCTCAACAAAGGAGGTCTTGGGCTTTGTTTTGCTAGGCGTGTAAAGGTGCACAAGGGAAAGGGATTAGGTGACGAGGAAGTTTAGGATGATGACAATGAGTCAGTGTCTTGTGTTTTTTCTCTTCTCCTTTATGGGATCTTGTACTTGGGTCTTTGTTCTGTTAATTATCGTTAATGGAATGTGGAGGTATTTTATGCCTATTGTGTAGTCTAAAAAAAAGACAAACAGTGCAGATATATTAAGACATGCCCAATTCTTAGCAGTATGTCTACAGGTAGAAAAGCATGGTTATGCCTAAAATACATAGTGGATCAGAGGCTGAGGTTATAGGACCCATGATAGCACATCTCCAATCTGTCCTTGTATCTTCATCTATGTTGCATGAATACGGACACGATATGGATACGGGATACAAACATATTCAGAAACAAATATAGTTATCTATGTTGCACAAACACGGGCATGGAAATTATATGGATACGGATGCCTGTTTGCCATGTAACCTAGATCTTCGTTACTTACCTTGCAACGTCCATACTCCAACACCCCCCTCCCTCCCTCCCCAAGTTCGACTTCACCTGTCCGGGAAGACCAATTTCCCTTGTTTGGAACATTCCTCTCAGGTTCACTGGTCCTTCGTCGGTTGTTTGTGAATCCTCCTTGATTTCTCTTACCTATATCATTGACATGTTTTCCATTCATCAGTGATTTTGGTCTCTTAACTGTTTTGGCTCTTAGCTTCAAGTATTGTGGTTTGGTACTTCAAACTGTGCTATATTAATAGTCATATGATTCTTTGGTGAATTCTGTTAGCTCTGATATTCTAGATCTATTCTTTTTTTAATAGTATTAGTTATTTAATATATTTTATTATTTATTCTGGATGAACACAAATTATTTGCTGGCATGCTAAGTTGGATACACCATATGCTTTCATGAAGGCTTCAATATTTGAAGATAGCCTTGCTTTGCATAAGTGTTATTCCTGCACCCCATGTTAGTTATTGGTTACCATGAATTTTAAAGTCTAATGATTACATTTTGTGCAAAAATTCTGGCGAAATTTAAGAGCTATCATTTTATTAGATTTAGGTCTATAATTGAACTTGCTGCCCTAACAGTACAAAGAAATAAGAAACATTAAATATATTTACATATATATTATAAGATGATTTAATTTGGTTCTTTGGCTATACGCGCCTCAGAAGTAGATGCAGTTCCTTTTAGCAACTATTATCACAGAAGTTTGAGGATCGCCATCTTTTGGTTGCATGAGCTTACAATGGAATGTAGGCTTCCTCCCTTGCCAATGAACCTGGGTTTTTCAATGAATTTTCTAGGCTATGGATTCCTTTTGTCATGGTTTTCCTATTAACTCATAGGATTACTGTCAATGTAAGCTGGTTGTAAAGTGTATTCATTTTTGGGGCCGTCTCAAATAGACTTGCCTTATAATTTATTAGGTTGTTTGATGTTAGGCTCCAGTTGCAGAGTTGACTGTTTAGTTGGTCTCTTTCTTATAAGATTTTGAGTCTTCTTTACTACGGGTAATCAGGTGTATGCATTTATTTTTGTCTGTATCTGTTTAAGCTAATTTTGCCATACCAGTATATTCATATCCTTATGGTTGATGTGTTGACTTTTGCCAATTGCGCATGAATACGTATGCACAAGAATTTGTCGATCATGCTGTTTTGGAGCTGAAAGAAACGTATACTGGGAGGTCTTAGACTTAGGCATATAAAACTAGTAGTGTTCGTGTTATTTCTATTTGTATCTTTGCAGATTTCTTCTAAGAATAATTTCATTACAATCTATCATATTGTATTTTCTCCCTATTTTGACTTGCTTTGTCTTTAGATTGATTCAAATCAAGAAGTACGACAGTTGAGGAATCTACTTATGGATGCTGGACATTCAATTCAATCGCTGAAGGATAGTGTACAAGTGGCCGAATCAAAGATTGATTCTTCTAATGCTCTTGTTGGTAGTTCTCTGGACAAAGCTGTTGCACATAGCTTGGATTTAGGAGGTGTAATATACCTGATTGGAGGTTCTGATGGCCACTCCGCGTTAGCGTCATTAGATTCCTTTTCTCCATCATTGGACACATTAACACCTCTGAAGTCGATGAGGTTGGCTCGCTCATATGTCACTGCTGTTGCATTAGATGGTATTATTTTTGTTATTGGTGGAGGTGATGATGGCTCATGGTTTGATACAGGTATCATTCACCAATTTTTTTCCCTTTTCTTTGTATATGGTTGTACATCAGTATCAATGACATACCTTTGAACTTTTATGAAGTTGAATACTACGATAGAAGGAATGACGAGTGGGCCTTATGTCCCTCCATGTTATGTGAGAAAGGGCAACTAGGGGCAGCTGCTTTAGATGGAAAAATATTTGTTATTGGTGGACGAGATGAGAAAGAGGGTTTCTCGGAAGTTGAGATGTTTGACCCAGTAGTTGGAAAGTGGCTCAAACATCAACCAATGATTTGGAGGGTAATGTTACTCATTTATTGTGTTCTTGTTTTCCTTTTCGACTGCAATCTGTAGTGTTTTGATGTTTATGTGCACCGTGTAATGCCATATCTTACCACATTGACAATTACTCCGTATAGTCTGAGAAAATACTTTTATTCACAAGTGAATATCAGTTTAGCTTTATGCCGTATATTGTATCTCTGAGATGAATGCTACATTGTACATATGTTAAATACATGTATACTACTATTTCCCATGTCTTTTGATCAATCTCTTAAAATATCAGTGTGATGATTTATGTATAGTTCTCTCTCTTCTAAATATTGTGCATATATTGAATTGCATTAAAAGTTAAAAACTGATTGAGGAGAGAAGATATATACAAAGTTCCCGAGAGATGAGATAAACAAGTAACTCCGGAAATTTAGTAAGGACACTGTAGGAATCTTTTTGTAGGAGAAAATATCATAAACTAACGGTTATAGTTGTTATTTCTTGTATGTCCATACTTTGTATCACTTTGTATTCCTCAAGTCCCACATTTGATAGGAACTAAAAGGGAGTCTAACTCCCTCATATAAGTATCTTCTCACACCATATTAAATGAAAATAGTCTCATTGAGTTGAGCTTCTTCTCAACATGGTATTAGAGCCTAGCATCTAAGACTTATGCTGAGTTGTTGTAAAAGTACCAGCACATGTAGTAGATGACTAGGTGGTGCTGTGAGACGGCTTAGAGCAGACAGGGCGTTAATATTCCTCCCAAGAGATACTCGCAAAAAGACTAGCTGTAGCAATAGAGACAGTAGTAGCCAGGTAAGATGTCTTAGAAGTAGTTGGAGTGGCCCAATCAGGTTTGCAAGGAGCGCATCATGTGACAACAATAAATACATGGTGGGCTCTACACCTCTTGAGTCATAACCAGGGCCACGGCCTTGGGCAACAATATCTCTTCTTGTCCCTGTTCAGTTCATGATTGAAACCATATTCTCACAAATGTTTTCCTGATTAACCGCATCCCTTCTCCATTCTTCACGGTGTTTTTTCCTTTTCCAAGACTATAAATGTACCCGTGACTACTATATAGTTCGAGTATTTGGTTCTACTTGTTTCGTTCTTACGCCTCCATCTGAACGAAACAAGCTATATTTATGAACTAGAAAGTGTGTTTTTCTGGAGTATACTTCTCAGCATAAAGGCTACAAATTCTATGACCCAATTGCTAAATGTCATTGCATCTTGCATCATGTCATATTCCTTGAGAAGATACAATACTATGCCTTGTCATGTCCTCCAATGCTTTTACCATCTTCTCAAGAATGCACTACTTCACTATAGATCTGGTTCCTACTCTACCACGCCCTCCTATCACACAGGTATATCACTGCCCTGATCACCCTACGATCACCAACGTGACCTCACCACCTGGTACTTCGATCCATAGATGAGATTACTTACGCTCCTCATTTTTCAGCTTCTCCTGTTGTAGGTAACCTTATACTTGTGCCTCGCTCCACTTGTGAGTGCCATTTTAAGAGTGAACTTGTTTATACCCATAATTCCTCTTTAGAGTTTTCTTGTAGCTACATCCGACCATTACGAACTTCAGTCATATCAGGAAGTTGGCGATATACATCTGTGGCAGAGCGCTATGTCCGACAAGTTTCAATCTCTTCAGTAAAGTCACATTTGAGATCTTACATCTTGCAATATCTCATATTAGCTGTAAATGGGCTTATAAGATGAAAATCCTTGCATATGGCACTAGTGATCAGTACAAGGCTCGTCTTGTGGCTAGCGAGTTCTTACAACAGTACAATATTGATTGTGACGAGATATTCGCTCTTGTTACCAAGATGACAATCATTCACACTCCTTTGGTAGTTGCTTCTGTTCTATCATGGACAATTTATCAGATGGATATGAAGAATGCTTTTTTTTATGGTGACTTGGCTGACGATGTTTACATGACATCCCTCCCGGATTCCCTCACTTGCCATGTCAGGTCTGTTATCTTCGTAAGGCAATCTATGAGCTGAAGTTGGACCCCGAGCATGCTTTTCCTGATTCATCACTGTAATCTGTCACTGGGTTCACCACCAGTGACCAGCCCCAAGGGTCTTGCTATCTTCTCTCATCCCTCTGGGACTAGTTTTATTTTATATTGGTGATATAGTTATCACTGGTAATGGGTCAGATCTTATCATGGAAGTTAGACAACACTTGCATATACATTTGAGATAAAGGATCTCGGTTACTTACTTGGTTTAGAGGTTGATCTCTCTACACGAGGTTATCTTCTCTATTAGCAAAAGTTGTTTGTGGAGATCTTTACCTAGTTAGCCTTATCGACACTCTACCTAGTCTCTTGAGTTGAATGCCAAGCTACGGTCTGTTGATGGCGATAGTTATCTTCATTATACAGGCAACTGATTGGTAGTCCAGTTTATCTTACTATTAGTCGTCCGAACATGTCCAATGTATCTCACATTGTTAGCATCTTCTCTTGACTCCTCACTCTGCACACTATAATGCTCTTTTTTTATTATGCTCTATTTGTGGAGTACAATTAATACATTTTTTCCTTCTTTTTGGCATCCTTACCGTCGTAGCTTCATGCTTATACCGAAGCTAACTAGACCGACAATGTCTCCAATCGACGATCTACCACTGGATTATGTGTCTTTCTCGTGACTTTTATTTCTTGGAAATGAAGAAGCAAGATATCGTATTTGTCTCTAGTGTCAAGGCTGGGTATCATGTCATGGCTTTTATTGTTGCTGAGGTAACTTGTCTTCCGTGTCTACTTGCATAAATGGACATTTTTCTTTGTTGTCAATTCTCTACACTGTGACAACATCAATAGAGTCCATATCGTTGGCAATCTCGTATTTCATGAGTGGAAGGAGCATATAGGGATAAAGTGTCACTTTGTGCACCATAATTATCTTTCTGGGACTATATTCCTTCCTTTCGTCGTGTGTCAGATGCACATTGATAATCTTTTCAAAAAGTCTCTCATTGTTTACCAGCACTCCTTTTCTTTTGGCCAACCCTCGTTGGTTGCCCCACCATGAGTTTGAGGGGGGTGTTAAAGAATAGTCTACTATTAGCCAAGGTTCGCAGTCGAACCTTTCCTAAGAGTATCGGGATCGACGGTTTCAAATCGGAATATCGAATATTTTTGGTATCGAAGTAAATAATTATTAAAATTTTAGAAAAAATAGTTTATATATTTAGTCATAGTTTTAAGTATTTTGTATTGTTTCTTAGTAATTTTCTTGAATGAAATAATAATCACCCTTACTAATTGGTTTACCTGCGATAAATAAGTTTTCTTCATTTACATGTTTTACAATCTTACTATGCTTTTACACCCTTGTTAATCAGTCTTTTTCGTTCAATTTTCTCTGCCGAATTGATTGGGAAGAGACCCCCAACGTCGGCATTGGTAAGTATCGGACCGGGACATGTCAACTCGTATTGGTATCTGTCGTAACGATATAGGACGATATTGCAAACTATGCTATTAGCTTAGTTCTATTACTTGTATAGTGTTTTGTGATTGTGCACTTTTAGACCCTTTTTTAGGAAGAGCAACCCCTCTTATACTCCGCACTAGTATATATAATTTGTCTTAGAGCCTAATGAAATTAATCTTTTACCATAGTTAACACTAAGATGATTTCTCTTGTGTTATCCTTAATTACGATCACCTCTACCTTCTCATAAAGCACTTATTTCTTATCCATTCTTTTAGTTTATATACTCTCTTCAGTTTTGAACATTCTCATGTCAGCTATGCTAATATTTTCTAGCATATTTTTTGTTAGCTGTCCAAAATTTCCACCTTAAAGCATGGCTGATCTTATTAGTCTTGGAGTTATTTTCTGAAATACTACGATCACAAAATACTCCAAATATGAACCTCCACTTCAACCATCATGCCTATTCTGTAACAAGATTATTCTCCATCTGTTGATCACGATGCATAATCAATCCTAAATGGCAAAAACTTTATTCTTAGGTGTCTCTTGGCTAATAACTGATTATCGACTACTCCATTTCCTCTTTAGCTTTTTCCTAAAACGTCATTTCATATACCCTGTTTTCATCCTAATTTAAATCTTGTTGATTCCGAACTGCTCTCCACATTTCTGTTCTTGGAGTTAACCCATCTCTGTTCTCTAGTTTCATCAGGGACCAAAAAAATATTAAATTCTAGCTTTTAGATCGACAATCCTTTGAACATCCTGATTCATTTGTTACACATAAAAGTAACTTATGATAAAATTGTCATGAAACCTGTCATTCAAGCATAATTTTGCATCACACTCTTTGAGCTTACATTGATATTAGTATGGGATTATCCAATACATCTCCGGTGCTAGTTTCAAAATCATTCTTTTTTTCAGTATGATAGTATCAACATATCTTACACGGCAATATATGCATTGCTGATCTATTTTAGTGCTTTCTTTTGCCACCATCTATGAGTTCAACTTTTCTTCTCTTTGCTAGGCCATGGTATTCATAATTTAATACTAATTTCATGTGCATGCCATGTTGTTGTTGTCTCAGCGATTTGCTCATTCTGTAGCAGAACTAAATGGTGCGATTTATGCTGTTGGTGGATATAATGAATACGAGTATCTGCGGTTAGTTATCGACCCCACTTTAAGCTGTTCTTTATTTAGTTTCTGTAATCTTATTATAGAGAACAATCTATTATGTGTTAGGGTTTCATAATATCGATCTGTTATGATTAGCATTATGAATATATTGTCAGAGAAGAGACTTGTTTTTTATTATTTCAGTTGCATCCAATTTAGTACAATATACTGTTTCTCATCATCATGCAAGCTTTGTTTCCCTGTCTAGGGGCTTGCTATGGAGCATGAAATTGACCGGATGTCAACTTGACATCAAACTTTGTACAACAGGAAGAAACAAAATCCCAATTTTTTGGGTCCGACTATTGTATCCTTTTCTTCTATCCTGATTTATTAAGGGCCATTTCTCTCGAACATTAGCAAATACCTTATCCTCTTTTACCGCCTCAATCCAAGTCTGCTAACCCTTTTATCCTTTTTACAGCCTCAATCCAAGGCCTACCCCTAATTCTAGCAGCACCTAACCAAATGCAATCACTCTTTCTAATCGGTGCATCTATTAGTCTCCATTACCAATGTCTAAACCATCAAGCGGTTTTCTCTCATCTTTGTCCTCAATGCTCTCCAGCTTAATAACCCGAATACACTTATTTCTCTTCTTATTTACAATGTTATGCCAACTCATCCATATTTGCATTCTCACTCTTTTCAACTACACTTAGTATTTGACTTGCATACTATGATGCTAGTCAATGCTAGTGTTGACCACATCATCCACATAAAGCAAAAAACAAACTCCCGGAGGGATGAGCGAATATGACTATATGATACCTCGTTGGGACTCATACTGAATACAACCACATGGATTGTGGTGGTAGATTTGGAGAACCATACTCTGAGAGCCTTCTTGAGGCCACAGATAACCTTAAGGAGATGTCATACTTGTGATGGTAAATGAGGCAAGCCATGAGGAGCATTTAAGTAGCATTTGATTGACTTACTATTTTACTGTCTTAACACTTTTGGTTGAACGAGTGCTACAGGCAAAACTGAAAAACTGGTGCATGTCGGCAATTGCTTTGACATAAAAACGTTAAAATTATTAGCTGCAACATTGTGGGACGGGTTTGTATGCTGTAGACTCGAGTGAGAATTATGCTAGTACAATTTACTTCCACTTGAAAGAAACATAGATGAAGGGAAGTCGATCAAATGTGCATGGGCACCTACCTGGTTATCATTGTTCTTTCTAGCTTGAATGATGATAATTGTATGTCACCATCTGAGTTGAAAGGACGAGTAGATATACTCATGGTGAACATATGGAATGAGTAAAGTTGGTAGAAATTTTCTTGAGACCAAGGATAATTTATAATCCTACTTTACCATATAATTCATAGTTCCATGGAAGTCCATAAACTTTTCACTGATTTTGAAAGGATCCATGTATCATTGAAATGTGAATCATCACGAATAGAAAAATGTAATCCAACCCAAAAATCGACTTGAATAGGCTATTTTCATCTATATGTGAGACATTGAAATTGTGTCTGATTGAATTTAAAAAACTCTGCGATGATCCTTACTTGCAACATGTTTCCGATGTTGCATAGTTCTGTAGCCTATGGCAAAGGGTTAAGCTTTAGGTAAGGCATCGAAGGGTTAAATGCAATGCCCGTTACTCACTTTTATTATATAATTAGATCTGCTATTCTTAGGGATAATAGGTCTCAATAACCTATTTGGCAATTTACAAGAGCTATTAACAAGTCAATCCAGACAATCAATAAAAGCTTCAGGTTAGTTTCCATTAATGGAACGCCATGGGAAAATTTCCCACTGTTTAGTCCAACAATAAAGCAATGAAACCTCCAGGTTTATTCATTATTTAAAGTTCGATTCGATTAGATGAAGCATACTTACAATTAGAAATAAATTGTATTGCATGTAACATGTTTTTAACTTTAACAATTAAATCAAGCCAAAGGTAGCATGTCAGGTGGTAGAGAGTGTTGGGTGGCAACACGAAACTGAAATCATAAACTTGCGACGGGTGGTCATATCTGCTGTTCTTTACTCCGCCAAAGTGGTGGGTTAATAGTAAGGATTATTTTGTATAAGGGTACTAGGTTTAGGATGTAATTAGATTTTGGGTACTGGGTTTGTCCGTTTTAGACTTTGGGTATTTGAATTTATTTTATTGACACATTTTAGTGACGAAATAGGGTTTTCAGTGACGAAATAAGTCTTTTAATGACGAATCTTTGTTACTAAAATATGTCACTAAAAATTCGAGTAACCAAAATCTAAAACGGACAAATCCAGTACCCAAAGTTTAATTAGATCATAAACCTGGTACCCTTATACAAAATAATCCTAAAGTAATATGCCTACCTTTCGGTTGTAAAAATATGAGTAGATCTACCAGACATTTTGATTATTCTTTAGTGACATTTTATTTATCATATTTGGATTATTTTTATATAATTGTTGATAATGCGATAAAGTTCCAACAATAAAGACAACGAATTTTATAGTCTCATAAGATGACTTGGATGAGATACGAATACCTTAAGCTTTACTCTAAATATATATGTTTATATGTCAATAGGTTCACCACGAGGGACATTAGTGAAACCGAATAGATCGATGCACTCTGCGTCGAACTCATATGATGCGGGCATTAGTTGACACCATAGTTAAAGTACAAGTTCTCAGTTAGTTGAACAAGTTCATTGAACGACACCAACAATGAATCTCTATGGATGAAGTATGCTAATGTCAACGGGGATGTCCTTCATGTTAGTGATGCAAGTAGTCTTCGGACCTGAGGTTATTATGGTATTTATGAGTGTGCACCAACACTTAAAGAAATACTATACAAGGTGATGCATGAGTAAATGAGTCATACTTGGTACACTTGAGTGCTCAAACGACGAGGTCGAGACAATTACTACGACGAGTACGACTTGACATATTAGCCGTGTCGTAAGTCTAGTCTGGACGTACTATGCGAGAAAGATTGTATTGTACGACAAGTGTACATGTATAGATTCTTGAGTGGATGCTACTAAACATCCTCATACCATGTGGGAGCTACGACACATTGCTAGGTGCCAATCTTGGCCAACAATAGAAATCCCAAAGACAATATTCAGGGACAAACCATCGTGTCGGATAACCGAGCGGATAACCGAACCAACTGTAGGTCGGTTCAGGGCATGATTTATATGATCCTATGCAACCATCTTGATATTTAGCCTAATGAGTCACTCACACAAGAGTTGGTTGGTCATTTAAAGTATACTCATGTTTGTATTAAGTCTAATGGTGATTGGCCAATGAGCAATTGATATATGTCAACCATGTTGACTTGTGCTAGCACATGAGACAATTAGATGTTGACTAGATAAACTCCTAATTGATCATATATGGAAGAAATATGTTGACAATCTAATTCACAAATGATTGCATCTAAAGTATTCTAAAAGAGTCTATCACCATCTAGAAATTCTAGGAGAATATAGTACTGATATGGAATATGGATTCCTAATCAAACCCTAATTTGGAGACCTAACTATTGCAAAGTCTACCCTTTGCCAAAACTTATAACTATAGGGACAAGGGTTTGTTGAAATCATAACTTACAATCTCGTGTAAAGCTTCAACATGAAAACCCTAGATCCCCTTTCTACCTTACTCTTATTCCGACTTGTTCTCGGCCAGACTCGTCGAACCAGATATTCAGCTATTGAATAGATATTCAGCCATTGAACATTATCAACAATAACACAATGGTTGTGCTTTGGAGCTGATCAGTTGAGGAACTTCAAGGATCGTTTGGGTTGCTGATTTTGGTAATCGCAAATGAGTTCTTGACTCGGATCATTCGGTGGCCGACGTGCTTTTGCGGTTAAGACATCGATACAAACCATAATCTAAAATAGTTTAGATTAATTAGAATACTCATAGAAGCATGTTTGTGATATGAGATTTACTTGTGTATGATATGCTTTGAGTAATTGAATCGAGATTACATCGGTTTATGAGATAAATTGATGTGATAAAAAATTTGTGTCTAGTCGACGTTCATCCACAATTCATGAAATTAGCGTGGGGATATAGACTCGTGGATAGATTAGATCTATTATGAACCTATATCGATTCTTAGATGGTTCAAAGTAAACCACATCCGATCACATGTGCGAAGGGATTCACGTACGGCACATCCACACATCGGATGCGTGCTACATAGACGAAGGGATTCGTGTTGCATGACCTAGCGTAATATAGCGAATATTTTTAAAATATTGCTCTGCCTCTGATAGTAGTTTCAGAGGAGTTAGTTTTCATTGTATAGGTCTATAGTAAACAACTAAACATGTTGTTGTTGTTCTTCTTATATAATGTTATACATGTATGATGTTTCAATTATGGGTTTGTAGAAGTAAGAACTTGTGTATGTATGTGTAAACTCCGGAAGAATCTTCGACTCGTGAATCAAGAATTTATTCGGGACAACGATCAAGTCTGGAGAATTCATTCGAGACAATGAGATCGAGTCTGGAGTCGTAAGATCATTCAGATATTAGAGCAATCAGTTTAAGAATCATTTTGGTGATTTGTAAAGCGAATTGATCGAGGGATTTCATAAACATGAATTGAATTGGACTACCATGTTGAAATTAGGGATCTTTTGGATATCCGTCAATCAGTAGTAGTTTAAATTGTGTTTTCTGGAGTTCTGTCCATACGATTGGATATCCGACCAAAATTCCGAAAGCATACTGTCAGCATCCAAATTGTTGGATCACATCAGTTTTTGAGTTTGACTTCGAAACCTAAAATTTAAAAGTAATGCAACCCATTTTATTATTCCAAACCTAATTTTCTAAATGAGATTGAGATAGTTAATGATCAGAGGAATTTTGATTATCAGGAAAAAGTTTGGATTAAGTTGTAATCTAGGATTTGATTATGGTGCTGATGATGAATAATGGTACCCATGTGTTAAGTATTATTACGTAATATCTCATTAAGTGTGGACCTATATTTATTATGTCTATTGCTATATATACAAGTCCAAACCCTCTCTTGAGGGATTAAGGGGTTTAGTATTTTCTAGGGAAGATTTATGAAATGCCCAAAAACTAAAAAAGTTTTATGTAAAACCCACCGCTAAAAAAACTTTCATCGCGTGCCCAGAATTAGAGAAACTTATCCAAAGCGGGTTCCAAATGACCCTTTTGCCCTTCCTTTTAATTTATTGAAAACACCCACGAAACTGTTCTTAAAAAAAAAGTTTCGATACTTCATCTTCTTCCTTACGCTGCTCACTTTCGAATCTAGGTTTTCTCCTCAAAAATCTTTAAAAACTCGTCGAAAAATTTCGGAAAGACCGGGACGAACGGCAAAAGTGCTAAAACGGAGGTCCAAACATCATTTTTTTGCGAATCTAAAATTTCGGAAGGCCGTCTAACGGTGAAGCTGTTACTTTCAGTCTCCTCGACGATACGCTCATTTTGCGACAAACGGGACCTCGTTTCGACCTCCCAGTCAAAAGTTATGGCCCTCCAAAGTTTCAGCTGACCATAAAATGCAGGAGAATGGCCATTCTCCGTTTAGAACACGAAAAATGTTAATTTTCGCATGAGGGTGGTCATTCTCCGTATTAGTAACACGGAGAATGGCATTCTCCGTCTTAATTTACACGGAGAATGACCATTCTCCGTGTTAGTAACACGGAGAATGACATTCTCCGTCTTAATTTACACGGAGAATGGTCATTCCAGTGTTAAAACGCAGGAGAATGACCATTCTCCGTGTTAGAAACACGGAGAATGCCATTCTCCGTGTTAAATAAAACGGAGAATGCCATTCTCCGTGTTAAATAAAACGGAGAATGGCATTCTCCGTCCTAATTAAGACGGAGAATGGCCATTCTCCGTCTTAATTTACACGGAGAATGCCATTCTCCGTGTAATTTATCACGGAGAATGGTCATACCAGTGTTAAAACGCAGGAGAATGACCATTCTCCGTGTTAGAAACACGGAGAATGCCATTCTCCGTGTTAAATAAAACGGAGAATGGCATTCTCCGTCTTAATTAAGACGGAGAATGGTCATTCTTCGTCCTAATTAAGACGGAGAATGGTCATTCCAGTGTTAAAACGCAGGAGAATGGTCATTCTCCGTGTTAGAAACACAGAGAACGGCATTCTCCGTGTTAGTTTACACGGAGAATGGTCATTTACAGTGTTAAAACGTTAATTTAGTTTTTTCATGAATAAAGAGTTTCGTTCTTCTTTCAAAACGATGATAATTCTTATGGAAAAGAAGAAGAAAGATCTTCTCTCCACAATTGACCTAATCGTCGAAAAACTTCAAATGTCTCCACGATGAAGATGATGATGATGGTGATGATGATGACGAGCGATAATCTGAGTTCGACTGAAGAAAAATACACCGAACTACGAACGATTTTTGCGATCTCTGCTGAATATGAGAGCAATGGAATTCAGATTTCCCGTGAAGAAGAAGAAGACGAAAATCGTAATCCAGATCTGAGTTTTTTGAATTCAAATACATATAGATGACCAATTCGCGCGGAGGGGTAGTTTCGGTATTATAAAAATAGCATTTTCCAGCGGGTGGCATCTAAAAGGGAATCTTGGAATATTTAACGTGAAAATACTTAATTCTGGGTATTTCATAAAACTTATGCAGCGGGTGGGCATTTCATAAAAGCCCATCCCGAAATTGGGTTTCTCAGCAATTTTCAGTATTTTCTATATGTTCCTCTCTAAACCCTAACCCTAACCACCCCCTCTCCCTAGTCTTCGATGTTTATTATCCATTAGTCGAATTATTCGTGACTTGTACCGCTCAGTAACGTTCTTTTCTGATTGTTGTGTTTTTTAGGACCTCATACTGGAAAGACTATTGGTAGAAGGCATGTGGTTAGAGGCTTGTATCTGTTTGAATTGAATTCGTCCATCGCCTGTGCTTGCGTGTCCCTCAACCCATTTGAGTTGCACTGTCGGCTAGGTCATCCATCTACCCAAGGTTTCTAGAAATGTGTCCATCAATAGATCTTCGAGTTACTTTTAATTGTGAGTCATGTAGCTTAGCTAAACGTTATCGTGTATCTTATCCGGTAAGTTTGAATAAAGTTGTTTCAGCTCATTTTGAGTTAGTACGTTCTGATATATGAGGTCCATGCCCTATTGAGTCTGTGTTGGGGTTCAAATATTTTGTTTTCTTTGTTGATGGCCACTCGCGAGTCACTTTTGTCTACTTAATAAAAAATAGTTCCGAATTATTTGATCTTGTGTACCTTTTATACTGAAATAAATACCCAATTTGGGGTCTTCATTAAGTGTTTTCGAAGAAACAATGGTCATGAGTATGTGTCTCGATAGTTCACTTCCCATCTTGCCAGACATGGGATTATCACTTTTTGTCCCTGCACAACACATTAAAATGATGTAGCAGAACGTAAGAACTGTCCGGTGTAGTGTCCCGTCCCTACATCGTGTTCCATTTCCGTCCACGGGGTGCGCGAGAAAGGAACACTGTCGCTATCGATTCGGTCGGGACCGATAGGTCGGAATCAGCCGAATCGGTCGAACGAGAACGGTTGAATTAAGATCCATTCTCAGTTATGAAATGGCTTCTTCGGAACCAAGTCCCATATTCAGCGGGTTGCGCCTCAAGGATTGGCTCTGCAGTTGAGTCGGGAGAGACCTCCCTTTGCTCTGGTTTTCATGCCGTACTTGATTTGGCTTTGACTTTGGTTTTCGTGAATGCGTTTTCGTGAGTGTTTCGATGGGTTTTCATGACTTGCGTTTTCGAGCTTCGCATTCATATCGAAATTCCTTGAATTACACAGTGTTCTAATCAGTTGCTTATGCGATTGCAGGTGATCGCGTAGGCGACGTCAGCGCAGCCAACCAATCCCTCGCTTGAAGCAAGTCTAAGACGAGTGGCTGACCTCCTTCGTCCCGACCCTCTATTTCAAAATCAATATGAAGTTAAATGAAATGCTTGTCATCATAGTGTAGAATCAAAGAAATCATGGCACGATTCTTCACGAAACACTTGCTATCAAACTGCCGATATTGAAAATGGAAAACGTGCTTTCTTTTCAATTCCAGTTCGCCTATGCAAAACAATGAATGAATCGATTAACGTTTATCGCAACAACATGGCTAAGTGAGTAAATCGACCAAGTTCAAAAGAAAGGCTAAGTTTTGCAACTAAAAAAGAAAGGATAAGGTTGTAGGAAAGAGAGCATTTTTCAGGACTCCGCAAAACGGTCATTGGACAACTTGTCGACAAGGTGTAGTTTTCTCGAACGGTTGTCTAGGCCAAGGAACCGATTCGGTCCGGGAGGAACGAGTATAGCAAGCGCCAGCCTTACATCGACGTGGGTTATTCGAAAACTTTCGCACAGGGCTTGCTACCCGCCGCGAAAGGGTCGCCGTCTAACCCATCTATAGTTCGTGATGGCTTGACATTGTCAGTGACCTTCACACCCTTTCACTGCTTAACTAATGCACGTGACACGGGATGAATATGATAGCTGCTTAATGTATACAATTTCATATGCTTGCCTCAAAACATGTTAACATGCAAATCGATCAGGATGGTTAGAAAGATCACAGAAATAGCTAGCTAACATGTTTATAAATCTGTTTGAATCAAATGCAGAGCTTGGATTTTAATTAGCCATTCACCAGTACATGTGATCGTACTGATCCTCGCTCTTTGTAGGTCCCGTGAATCAGGAAGGATGCGCCAACTAGCTCGGCGACGTTCGTGATTTTGAAGCTTCGGCCGCACGTCGAAGACTTTTCCCGCAACTCCACTTTTGAAGACTCTCAACTGTCCAAGAAAGATGGCTCAACGTCCCTCCATTCCAGGTTACTGGAATACTCTGTTGTAAATTGAGGGATGTGTGCAATGTATGGAACGACTATCTCATCGGCACTCTTTTGTAACTGAGTCATGGTGTAGCCCGCGCGACATGAGTCCTGTACTGGAGTCTGTAAATGATGTCTATTATCAATAAAGTTCAAAGTTCTCTCTACTTAATGTGTGATTCAATTTGTCTGCTTGCTCTCTTAGATCTCGTGTTTCGGATTACCTTATGACATGCCTTGTGCGATCACAAATTAGGTTCGCACGGCATCACGTCCGGGGGACGACTATCGATTCGACGGAATCGGGGCGTGACAGTCCTCTCTTAGAAACAACTTGAGCACTCATGTTTCATGTCTGTACCCCCAGAAAATTCTGGTCGAATGCTGTTCTCATGGCTTGATATTTGATCAATTGTATGCCATCTGCTGTCTTCAATGACATTACTCATTTTTTTAGGTTATATCCCAATCTCATTCCATTTCCTCTTTCCCTCAAATTGTTTGGGTGCTTGTTGTCATGCCCAATATTTTGTTGCCTACCGAGATCTCCGCATCTTTCCTTTCTAGAGGTTTCCTTTTTAATTATTTGACATTAAGAATAATGAATAAGAATGTTCTTAGGATATAGAATAATTTCTAGAATACTATATAGAATAATCCCTGTAATATTTCTATTCCAGAAGCTTCTTGTAAGCCTTAGAGGGGCTATAAATAAGGGGGGAGACTCATTTGTTCCTCACCACTAAAACTTGTAAGCTTTTTTTATATTAATATAAGTCTTTCAAGTTTCACTCTTGCTCCACTATTCTCTTTATTCTCTTAGCAATATAGCTAAGAATGTTCGGGAAGGCTTGCATGGGGCTTTGAGGAAGCTTGTGCGTCGCACGGGTAGGAAAAATACTAAGTCCGTGACAAGTGGTATCAGAGCTAGGTTGGTTGGTACTATGTCGACATCTGGGAGTGTCCAGGAGAGATGCGTCGCCTAAGGAGAGGCACGACAAGACCAACAAGAAGGGAATGAGCAAGGAGCCTATGACGGAGCGTAGTCTTACTGATTATGCGGAGCACCTCGAGGTCTTGAAGATGGGTTCAAGGGACATGGAGATTCGCATGGGTTCCATGGAGCAAAGCAATATGATGCTACAAGAGTTCTTCGATGGGCTGGAGAGTGACGTCGCTTCGTCCATAAAAATCTTTCGAGAGCAATTCCAAAAGATGCGATCCGCACTTGAGGAGGTGCTCAAGGGATATCGTTCGGAGATTGAGGACTTACATAGGAAGGTTTGAGGCTACGAGGAGGTAAAGATCATGGTCGAGAGTTGTGGAGAACTCAAGATCAAAGTTGCCATCTTGGAGAAGGCTGTTGCGAACGATGGACCTTCGAGTATGGAGGCACCGAGACGACAGATCCCTGAGCCGAAATCCTTCAGTGGCGAATGAGATGCCAAAGAAGTTGAGAACTTCTTGTGGAACGTGGAATAATACTTCGAGGAGTTGCACATCGACAATGATGCCGAGAAAGTGGACATTGCTTCACTATACTTCACCGATGATGCTATGCTGTGGTAGCGTCGTAGGTGCATAGAGGCCGAGAAAGGTTTGTGCTCGATAGAGACGAAGGATATCAAAAAGAGATCAAGTCTCAGTTATATTAGGAGAATGTGAAGTTTGCAGCGAGGCGGAGCTTGCGACAACTCAAGCATACCCGGTAGATCAAGGAGTACATTACTGAGTTCACACGCTTGATGCTCGCGATATCTAGCATGGACGAGAAGGATCGCTTATTCTTCTTCCTCGATGGGCTTCAACCATGAGCGACTCAAGAATTGCAGCGACTGAGGGTGCAAGACTTGAACACCGTCGTGGCTGCAGCTGAGAGGCTCGTCGTGTACATGTGGAACGATAACGATGCCAAGGCCAAGCCAAAGACCACCAATGAGAATGGTAGAGAAGGGGAGAGCTCTCCTAAGGAGGGTCCGTCCGAAGGAAAGAAACGCGAGAAGGTCCACCCCTAGAGAGTAGTTTTGTGCTTCATATGTGAAAAAATTTACTTTGTTCGGGATTGTCCGATGAGGAACATGTGTTAATGTCGTCCGAAGCGGGGAGGTAGAAGGCGATGAGTGCGAAGTGGGAGCGCACATGAGAGTGTTGCGCTTACTCAACGCCGTGAAGACCAAGTCTCTTGTGTCGATGACTCCGAGCAGGGAACTCATGTACGTTGACGTGAGGATCAACGTCACAGGAGCATACGGGCATTGGTTGACACGGGCGCTACTCACAACTTAATCTCGGACGCAAAAGTTCGTCGATTGGGTCTAGCCTTGAAAAAAGATTCAAGTAAGATAAAGACGGTCAATGCGGAGGCGCGTCTCGTACTGGGGTAGTCAAGGGAGTTCGCGTAGTTGTGGAAAATTGGTCGGGTGTTGCCAATTTTACCGCTACATCACTAGACGACTTCAAGATGATACCAGGCCTGGATTTCCTTATCGAGACAAAGGCGGTTCCGATGCCGCATTTGGGACTCGTCAGCTTCATGGAAGAAGGCTTGTCGTGCATGGTGAGAGTTGCATGAGACGAACCATCAAAGGAGAAAGCTATCTTTATCATCCAACTCAAGAATGATTGCAAAAGGGAGACGACATACCTAGCGGTGCTCGAGAGGAAGGAGAATTTCGAAGAGGAAGGTCTTCCGTGCGAGACCAAGTCACTTCCGCTGAGGGTGGTGGATTGTGCTACCAAGCTAGGCACGAGGGAGGAGAAGCATGTCATTGGCTGCGAGGAGGCAGAGCCGACAAAGTGGAGTGGCTCGCGCAAGGAGTCGCTCAATGCTCGTGGTGGGCGTTCGGGTCGACAGAGTTGTAATAGGACTCACATGCACGGAGGTGTGAAGAACTATGTGCAGCAACAAGATGAGGTAGATCGGCGACCCGACAGTCCGTACGAGCCTTTTTCTGTGCTGAGGAGGGCATAGACCATGGTAAAAGTTGGTGCGACGAACCAGTTTGCTTCCGATCTTGAGGAGAAGATGAGCAAGTTTGAAAAGTGCTGAGACGCACGATGAAGGGACGACGCGCGACGATCATACCTACAAGAGTAGACATCATTCCGAGACTCTGATGCACCTGTCGACGAGGACGTCGATGAAACAAGTGGGGGAGAATGTTACCTCCAGTATTTTGTGGTCCATCGAGATCTCTGTATCATTCCTTTCTAGTGGTTGCCTTTTTAATTGCTTGGCATTAAGAATAATGTATAGGAATATTCTTAGGATATAGAATAATTTCTAGAATATTTCTTAGAATAATCTCTGGAATATTTCTATTCCAGAAGCTTCTTGTAATCCTTAGAGGCATTATAAATAAGGAGGGAGACTCATTTGTTCCTCACCACCGAAACTTGTAAGTTTTTTTTCATATTAATAAAAGTCTTTCAAGTTCCACTCTTGTTCCACTATTCTTTTTATTCTCTTAGCAATGTAGCTAAGAGTGTTCGGAAAGGCTTGTACGGGTCTTCGAGGAGGAAGATTGTGCGCCACACGGATCAAAGTGTAGAAAAACACTAAGTCCGTGACATTGTGCTACGTTCGTGATACTCGCACTACCCATTCTAAATTGGATTCGAAGGCACTCAAGTGTATTTTTCTTGGGTATCATAAAAATAAGAAAATGAATCGTTATTTTTTCGACTTTCAGGAGGTATATCGTATCTCGGATGTTACCTTTGTCGAGGCTGAGTTCCCCTCATCCTCTCCAGTTAAAGAATGTCCCAAAGTTTACCCATATGATAATTTTTTTTGTATCTGATTCAAACGTAGCAGCCACTCGTAAGGGTGCCCTCCCCTATCGTGCCAGTCTCACTGTTCCATGGTCCGCGAACACCAGCTTCGTCAGATTCGGATTCACCAGATATGCATTCCATCGTAGAACCAATGTCGGCATGAGAATCCTCCGGCTCTACAGCTCCACCACCGCCTGATCTATCGACTCGCCCACGTCGTATATGCCATGACCATCCATTATATGTTGACAACTACAAAGGGCTCATGAGTCATACTTAGTCACTGGTGGCTACTATTGATAGAATTCAGATCCCACAATATGCCGAGGAGGGACTCCAACATCCTGGTTGGCGTACTGCTATGGAAGAGGAGATACAGACGCTATGGAAGAACCGTACATGAGACTTGGTAGATTTGTCTTCTGGTAAGAAGGTGGTAGGTTGGAAATGGGTGTTAACTATCAAGGTAAGATTTGATGACACTCTTCATCGCCTAAAAACTCGTCTTCTGGCAAAGGGTATTTTCAGACTGTTGACATGGATTATGTTGAGACCTTCTCGGTTGCCAGAATGACCTTTGTGCGATTATTCCTGCCGTTAGCTGTCCGATATGATTGGCCCTTATTCCAGTTGGATGTGAAGAATGCCTCTCCATGAAGATTTTGAAGAGGAAGTGTATGTGGTGCAACCTCCTGAGTTCGCTGCAAGAGAGAATAAAGTATGTCATCTGCGAAAGGTACTCTACGACCTCAAACAGTCATCTCGTGCTTGGTTTGATTGATTTATACATAGTTATCCAGTTTGGCATGTGCCAATCGAAGAAGGATCATTCAGTATTTTATCGACGGACATCGTCCGGACGGATACTATTTGGTGTTTATATTGATGACATCGTAATTATGGGGGATGGCAATCAAGATATCGCCAAGCTGAAAAAGTTTCTTGGCACACAATTTCAAATCAAAGATACGGGAGCATTGAAGTACTTATTGGACATCGAAGTCACATAGGTGAGCAAGACATTGTAATGTCACAGTATTTTACCGACGGACATCAGCCGGACGGATACTACTTGGTGTCTATATTGATAACATCGTAATTACGGGGGGTGACAGTCAGGGTATTGTCGAGCTGAAAAAGTTTATGGACAAACAATTTCAGATCAAAGATATGGGAGCATTGAAGTACTTCTTGGACATTGAAGTCACACGGGGTGAGCAAGACATTGTAATGTCTTAGTTGAAGTATGTCCTTGACATACTAATTGAAACATGAATGATGCAGACTAAAGGATCAACTTCACCCATAGATCCAGGGATAAAATTACTTTCCGATGAGAGGATACTGGTTATCAATCATGATCAATATCGTCGACTGGTTGGAAAACTCAATTACTTGGCAGTTACGATTCGTCAAGGTATTTCTTTTGTTGTAAGTGTAGTGAGTAGATTATGGCTTCTCTACGAGTTCCACATTGATCGATTGTTCTCAGAAGCTTGTGCTATCTAGCTCAGGATCCTGGAAAAGAAATTCGTATGGAGAATCAGGGGACATACTCGTCTTGAGTGTTTTACTGATGCTTATTAGGGTGCGAATCTTACAGATCGACAATCTACATCCGGCTATTCAGTATACTTAGTGTCATGGAAGAGCAAAAAAACGGAGTATGGTCTCACGATCGAGTTCAGAAGCGGAATACCGGATTGCTCATGGCACAACATATGTGTTATACAGTTATAGTACACCTCCTAAAGGAGCTGGAAGAAGCTGTAGGAACCCTAGAGGGGGGTGAATAGGGTCAAGCTAACTAATCAAGCACTTAGCACAAGCTAATTGGCAATTTAAAAATATAAGTGCAAGAGAAGAAGCAAACACAATACCGATACCCGATATATCCTGGTATCCTCCTAAGAGGCAGTCCAGTCCCGGAACTCTCTCCGGCTTTAATCCACTATTTGAGCAAATAGTTACACACGAGTTTCGATCCGAAGAACTCGCCAACTTCTTACACAAGAGCTTTAATCCGAAGGGCTCTCCGACTTCAACCGAGAGTTTGGATACGAAGACTCCCCAACTTCAACCGAGAGTTTGGATACGAAGACTCTCCAACTTCAACCTTTCACAATAGGTTTTGATCTCCTTATATAATAGGATGAAGATCTCACTTTTCAACTCAATAACTCTAACACAATTTGTAGATGGCAAATGAAGGCTTTGTAGAGTTGTATGTGGATAAGCTTTGGTGGTTTGGAAATTTTTAGGCTCAAAGCATCAACCTTGAATGAAGGGGTTCAAGGCTATTTATAACCAAAGCATTGAAAAGAGCTCAAGGCAACTTTTCAGTCCACGAACCGGCATACCGCCGGTATGATCCGGCATACCGGCGGTATACCGGTCTGGGATTGCAACGGCTAGAAATATAGCCGTTGGGATCATTAATGGCTGGAAATCCGACCGTTGGAATTTCAACGTTTTGGAAGCGGTATACCGTCGGTATGGACCGGTATGCCGTCGGTATGCCGGTTTTGTAAACAGAAACTTTCTGTGAACAAAAACCGGTATACCGTCGGTATACACCGGTATACCGTCGGTATGCCGTTTTCCACCAAAAATGATCCTGGGCTTATTTCTGCCCTAGCTTTCGATTTTGCCATCCATTTCTTGTGTTTACAATAATTCCTAAGACTCATTACAGACTCCAGATAAACTTAGGCAGGTGCAGGCTTCTTCAGAGTCTTAAAAAGATGATGGCATAGCTTGGCTTCTTCCTTTGATAGGTGCTGGCTTTTTTCCTTGGCGGCAGCTGTCCAAAGATATCCAGTTTGCGAAAACTGAATACCTTTCGGGGGCTTCGCCCCCGAACCCCCGACGAGGGGCGCTGCCCCCTCGACCCCCGTCCGCTGACCGGGCAGCGGAACCCCTGTGCGTGGCTCCAGAGATGTCGTCGGGTGGTTCAGAAAAATCTTGTGGGATCCAACGTCTTTGGCCCACCATGATTTCTTCATTGCATATGTCCACATTGATCTTGCTTATTGCTTTTCTGCATGTACATGTTAGACGAACAAAGTAATATACATAGTAGCAACTATGATAGGTTTAATGCACATTAGGACAATGCTGAGTTTAAGTATAAGTGCTAAGATGATAGCATAAAAGTTAGTGATATCATAATGATTAAACTTAATTGAATGACCACAATCAAAAACATAGTTTTGATTTTGGCAACCCGATTAAATTTAAGATAGATAAGCTCATATCACTAATATGTAAACCAATAGGCACATATCACCAAAGGTATAAGTATAAGTAGAAATGCTATAGCGATAGTATGAAGATTAGTGATAATGAAATGCTAAACTTAACATATTAACCATATTCAAAAGCATGATACAATCATTGGGCTAACAGAAGCAACATAATCGAAAGCAGCAGATACGTGTTGTGATAACCAGTCAGCCATACACATTGGTACGATTCCCGTATTTCATGATAGCAAGGCAAATAAAGGATTTGTGTTTACCCTGTATGGTGGAGCGGTGAGATGGAAGAGTTCCAAGTAGGAGACTATCACTGACTCTACTATAGAGGTTAAATACATTGGTGCATTCGAGGCACTAAAGAGTTCGTTTGGACGAAAAAGTTCATAAGTGATCTTGGGGTGATGCTTAGCATAAAAGACTTAGTTGTTGTGTATTGTGACGACAATTGGGCTATTGCACAAGCTAAGCAACCTTGGTCTCATTAGAAATCCATACATATAATGCTATGTGTCACTCCCCATTCCCAGAATGCGTATTTTTTTATATATATATATGGACAACTCATGTATATTTATTTAGTATTTATCATGTATTATCCTGTATTTAAATTCCTTTAATTTTCATGTTAATTTAATTATCTGCATTTTATTCCTGCATTTTATTTTCTGCTTTTAACCTCTCTGCTTGCTTTCGGGTTGGCCTTGGTTGAACCCGACCCAATAACCCCACCTACCACCCTTCCCTATTTAAAGCTTCCATCTCATTCTCTCTCCTCATAACTTTCATTCTTCACCATTACTTCTTCTTCCTCTCATCACTTCTCCACCTACCAGCAGTAGCAGCAGGCAAGTGCAATCTTGCTTCTTGCTTGGAGAACCATTTTTATGGTTCATTATTCTTCCTCTCATGATCCTGAGAGAGTTTACTACTTAGCATTTTTGATTTCTGTGGCTTGTTTCTCCTAGATCTGAGTTGTTGTATTCGGTTGTCCATGGGTTTTTGGATCTCCCAACTTAGCGTGCTTTCGGAGATAGATAGTTCATGTGGTAGAACTGCTCGTTAGTCACGCACACGTCTTTACGTGTTTCCGTGAATTTTCAGTCACGCACACGTTCTTACGTGTCTGCGTGTATTTTTAGTCACGCTCATGTTCTTACATGTCAGCGTGAATTTTGAGTCACGCTTACGTTCTTACGTGCCAGCGTGAATTTTCAGTCACGCACACGTTCTTACGTGTCTGCGTAAATTTTTAGTCACGCTCATGTTCTTACATGTCAGCGTGAATTTCAGTCACGCACACGTTCTTACGTGTCTGCGTGAATTTTAGTCACGCACACGTCTTTACATGTCTGCGTGAATTTTGAGTCACGCTCACGTTCTTGCACGAGTGCGTGAATTTTTAGTCACGCACACGTTCTTACGTGCGTGCGTGTATTTTCAGTCACGCTCACGACTTGACGAGCGTGCGTGAATTTTCAGTTACGCACCATCTTTGCATGCGTGCGTGAATTTCTTATCACTTTTCACGCCCATTTTTCACGCTCATTTTCCACGCTCACTTTTTCACGCTCACACTGTGCGTGCCAACATGCATCACTTTTCACGCTCACTCCTACTAGACTTGGCGTGACTTTTTGGCCTTAGCACAGACTTGTTGGCGTGACTTTTGGCCTTAGCACAGACTTGTTGGCGTGACTTTCTAACCTGGGTGTTACTATTTGCTCTATAACTTATTCATTTAATGATGGCATGATAATTCTTCTATTATATCCTTACGCCTTTTGGCATGAACTTGATAAAATCATGATATGTTAATATTGTTAATACAGATTGTTATGTGGAATGTGTCATGTGTCATGATTGATCCATGGATACCCAGTATGACTAGAACTTAACTCTGAGGAGTTATAGGCTCGACCCCATGTAATATTAATTAATTTTCATGCCTTGTCACCATTGATAATGATTGTGACATTGACTTATAATTGATCATGCGTTCCTAGTTGGAACTAAGAGACTGGTTAGTCGTCTTATTGAATTGAATGAATGAGACACGTTCATGTAATGAACTATTGTACTCGATTAGCCGATCCCGAATATTGGCATACAGGCACATGCAGGCTTCAAAATTATTTATTTATTTATCTTACAAAAACAGCATGTGTACTTTATGGTCAAGGCATGATTATTCCGTGGTTAGATTTGATTGTTGCATTACGCTATGTAAGACCTACAACCTAGCCGCACGGGTATCGTTGTAGAGTTGCGCATATCGTACCCCGTACAAAAGTACTCATTAGAATGACTATGATCCACGGCATGGGACTTCACTCAACGTAGAGACTATTAAGTTAAATAAAATAATGATTGCATGGAGAGAATGGATTCCCGAGTTCTTACATGGCAGCCTCCTTGGGACTAGTAGTACCCGACGGGCCGGCTGGTTCCCACAGATACTGTAAATCTGTCACACGGGCAGGGAACGGTATCTGCTTATATTATTATTGTACATGCTATATTAATGGCGGACGTCCCACTGGGACTCGTCTAATTACATGATTGGCGCAATTGATTGACTGGATAGACTAGCCTTGCTCGCACATAGTAAGAACTGAGGAATCCCTATTTGCATAATTCCAGGATAACTTGGGACTCACAATAGCAAGCCGTAGGAGTTGATTGGCCGTTCAAGATAATTTGTTTGTGTACTGTACCTACTCTGTTGCCTAACTGAGATGATCAGAATGTCAGGACATGACGGGCCAACTTCTGTCCTTGTTTGGTTGGGAGGTTGGTTCGAAGTGTTGTGATGTTATGTGAATCCTAGTGGAAATCAGAGATCTATTATTATATTCTCTCACTTACTGGTTTAGTCCTTCATATCGTGCTCCCTTGTGGTACTTGCTATTAGAGGTCTAACCTCTCTGGTTTTGCATGGCCAGATTTAGAGCCGGTCCCCGAGGATCCAGCTTACTTCTACCTCCAAGATGGTCAATACTAGAGAAATGATCGCAGGAGGACTCGAGTGGGTTCCTTACTTCACCGCTCGTTTTGTCATTTACTTCATACTTAGCCGTTTGGCACCGACATGTTAGTCGGATTGTCTTGCACTTACTTTTACATAATTGTAACTAAAGTCAGACTGCAGCTGATAACAATTGTGTATATGTTACTATACCATCTGGCTATGTTTTGTAAAGCCAGATCTCATGAGCATTTTGACTAAGCGTTTGGGACGCCTTACTGCTTTATCTTACATGTTCTCTATTTTTGCTTCTTGTTTGAATGATTGAGACAATAGATGTGAAGTGACCATAGTAAGACTTTCATGTAGTATGCACCCCCTCGTCTGGTTAGACAGCATTGATCGTATTATACGGTATTCATCTACCCGTAATACGTAGCTGGCTGAGTCATTCCTCCGCTCTCCAGTATTCTGGTTCTGGGGCGTGACACTATGTTACCATTTAATCAACGACATCATTGGTTTGCAATGACATAACAAATATAACATGTTCCGACAAATGACAATGTATCATACCCATTCACGAAGACACTAATCTAAAGATGTTTGAAAAAGACATGCCAATATTGGTATGAGATACATAGGAAATTGACAGTAGTACAAGTGAAATATTGATAGTGATATGTCCTAGCAATCAAATTGAAAGGTGTTTCAGCTGGACAAATATCACTAGATGTATCAAACAATTTGATTATTAATTAATGCTATCTTTATTTATCATATTTAGATTGTTTTTATATAATTGTTGATAATGTGATAAAGTTCTAAGAGTAAAGGTAATGGATTTGGTATTATCATGAGATGACTTGGACGAGATGTGAATGCCTTAAGCTTTACTCTAAATATATATGTTCATGTCAATATGTTCACTAAGAGAGACATTGGTGAAACCAAATAGATCGATGTACTTTGTGTCGAACTCATATGATGCGTGCAATAGTTGACACCATAGCGAAAGTACAAGTTTTCAGTTAGTTGAACGTGTTCACTAAACTACACCAACAAGGAATCACTAATAGATGCAGTATGCTAATGTCAATAGGAATGTCCTTTATGTCAGTAGTGCAATTGTTTTTGGACCTGAGGTCATTACTGTATCTTATGAGTGTACAAACATATTTTTGTCTATTTACCTTTAGCGAACCCAAGGGTTGCGTCAATCTATGATTGAGTGTGTTGAATCACTCATTAAGGTAGTACATGACAATAAGAAATCTGTCACTCCTAGCATATGATGAGAGTAACGTCCTATGTGATCCTGAGATGTGTGAATAGAGGAGTCCTACTCATTACACATAAGTGTTGAATAGACGAAATCTAGACACATAGTTACTACGATGAATATGAGTTGACATGTTATTCACATTGTAAGTATAGTCGGGACATAGCATAAGAGAAAGAATGAATTGCACGACAATTGTACATCGATAGGTTCTTTAGTTGATGTCGTTAAACATCCTCACACCATATGGGAGCCATTCCACACTGATATGTGTCAATCTTGGCTAGCAATAGAAGTCCTAAAGCAAGTGTTCATGGACAGACCATCCAGTCAGATAGTCGAATCTATTGTAGGTAGATTCATGTCAGAATCTATATGAACCTATGCGGCGGCATCTTGGTATTGAGTCTAATGAGTCACACATACAAGAGTTGGTTGGTCATTTAAAGCACACTCAGGTTTGTATTGGGTTCAATGGTGATTGGCCCATGAGCAATTGATCTCTGTCAACTATGTTGACTTGTGCTAGCACATGAACCAATTAGATATTGACTAGGTTAACTCTTAATTGATCATATATGGAAAGATATATGATTGGTAATCTAATTTAGAATAGATTGCATAAATAGTGTTCTAGAAGAGTTATAATCGTCTAGAAGATTCTAGGAGAATCTAGAATTAATATGGAATATGAATTCGTAATCAAACCTTAATAATTAAGAGACCTAGCAATTGCAAAGTCTACCCTTTGCAAAAACCTATATAAATATAGGGGCAAGAGTTTGCTGAAATCATAACTTTCAATATCGTGCAAAGTCCCAACAAATGAATCCTAGATCCACTCTCCACCTTCCTCTCTCACGACCTAGCTGTCGAACAACAACAACACAAGGGTTGTGCTTCAGAGATGATCGGTTGAGGAACTTAAAAGATCATTTGGGCTGCTGATTTCGGTGATCGGAAAAGAGTTTATGATTTGGATTGCTCAGTAGCCAGTCGACGTGTTCGTGTGCAGTTAAGACATTGACAAAGGTAAATCGATAAGCCCTGACATAAAGACAGAACACGTGTGCGGTTAAGGCATCAGCAAAGGTATACCGATAAATCGTAATCTAAAGTAGTTTAGATTAATTAGAATACTCGTAAAAGCATGTTTGTAATATGTGATTTACTTGTGTACAATATGCTTTGAATAATCGAACCAAGATTAAATCGGTTCATGAGATGAATTGCCACGATTTATGAGATGAGTGTGATGATCTAGACTCGTTGATAGATTAGATCTATTATCAACTTAGATTGCTCCTTAGATCGTTCAAAGTAAACCACGTCAGGTCACGCGTGCGAAGGGGTTCGTGTACGATATCCGTGCTTCAGATGCCTGGTACATGCGTGGTACAGACACGAAAGGGCTCGTGTCGCGTATCCTTCTTTTTGTAAATATTGCTTACGTCACCGATACATGCTGTTTACTTACAGATGGGACGTATGTGGGGTGGGGTGGGTGGGAGGCGTGGGGAAGCAAGTTGATGACCTTTGTGAGCAAGAAAACTCAAGTTTGAAACTTGGTGAAGGCAACTGGTATGGGTTGTCCTTTTAATTTTCCCTAGAAGGAAACACTCTAAACTGATTTTTGCCATACACAAATTTAAGAATCCCTTTTTGTTATGTACTATATTCATGTGCAAAGGTTCATTGTCTGATTTGCAGGCTCCTTTTTCTCTTTATAGGTCAGCTGAAAAAATGGATCCGCGTGAAGGTTACTGGATTGAACTTCCAAGCATGAAAACGAGAAGGGGCTGTCACTCGATGACAGTCTTCAATGAGAAATTGTATGACTGCTTCTGCCTATGAATTCAAAAGATAAATAGTACCGCTTTGTTTTTGTTTCTCATGTTTTAAAACTTTGCTTAGATATTGCATGGGGGGTTATGATGCAAATGAGATGGTTTCAAGTGTGGAAATATATGATCCTCGCATCAATTCTTGGATGATGGGTGAGCCAATGAAATGTAGCAGGGGATTTGCTGCTGCTGCAGTCCTCGGTGATTCTCTTTTTGCTATAGGTGGTGCTGTAAGTAGTCAGGAATTTGTGAATACTGTGAGTAGTTTCCTTTTTCTTTATTTGTGCATTTTTCTGATGCATCCTTATAGATCTCAGCCGGATCAAGTAATCATTTTATTTTGCTTTATCTGTTGCATCCTTATATATTCTTCTTTTCGGGAATATATTAACAGGTCGAGTGTTACAAAGAGGGTGCTGGTTGGACTACCAATGACTGGAAAGCTATTACAAACAGGAGCCACTTTTCGGCTGTTGTCCTATAGATGCGGACAAATGACATAATTTCGTGGTAGCCAGGCATGATAATACAAGCACTGCACATTTGTGTATTCCCAGCAACTATTCTGCCATTTTGCATGTGTATATGAAAAACAAATTGTTCCTTGACGTTCATTTAGTTTTGGACAATGTTACAAACTCTTGCTCTTCCTATACTAATGCGGGTATTTGGAGTCTTGTATGTTTTTGATAGTTCAAAATACGTTACTTATTTACTGTGCCTGCTTGAAACTATGAGACTGGTCATGGGAGGTGATGCTGCTGCACTTTGAGCAGGCTATGACATAAAAGGTGGGACAAGTGTTTTCTCTTTCTAGAGCCAATATTGACAGATTCTTCTGGTTTACCATGCCATTCTCTATCATTTGTGTCAGTTTCTTGACACCATCAGTTGTGCAATCTACTATCGATTGAGATAAAGCAAGGTAGTCGATCCATCTTGTTCGTCGTGGTATGTTACCATCGCGGCGTCTAGCTTTTCTAACTCTTGTTTCACTAGGTGACCAAAAAAAATGCAGTGAGAGCCTGCTTGAGTGCAGATTTGCAGACTGTCCGTTTTGTGTATTAGCTTCTATTTTTTCTTTTTGTTTTCAGATTGAATTTTGCACAGAGAGGAACTTGTGATCTCTTAACAAGTTAGCCGTGAAGCTGTGTCGTATCCTTAGTTTGCTTTCGACTGCTTTATAGTGTGTGCATAGCAGCATAGGCATTCTCATTCATTGAACCATTCAGAGCTGAGCAGAACAAATTGAGAGAGAGAGAGAGAGAGAGAGCCCACTTGCCCTCTCATTTGTACACAAATGTCATGCCAGTTGCTTAGACCATCTCCAGTGGGGGTTTCTATCTTCCATATTTCTATGGAAGAAATTCATTTTAGAAAAAAACTTCTCCCAATGGTGATTTCTATCACCATTTCTATCATAGGTGGCAATGATGTAGGATGTAAACTTTCTAGGAGGGTATATGTAGAAACTCTCATAGAAATTCTCCTATCTCTCATGACAATTATTATTGGGCCTCATACCATTAAATTGGTATTTTTACTATGTGACATAGAAATGGAGAACCATTGGAGTGCATTTTTGTATGTCTACAATTTTTATGTAGAAACTCTTCCAACTAGGATAGAAATCTCCTTAAAGTACAATGCCAAGTAGGATAAGAACTCAATTTTAGAAATCACCATTGGAGATGGTCTTACATGATCATCGGATCCACACTAAGTGTATGCATGTTACTAATTGTTATCTTTTGCACTAGGCAAATCTGGAAGCTCTGCCACCAGATGTTCCAACCCAGGTTATTCACAATGATACATGATGTTTGAAGTTTCATAGCCTGATACCTGGACTGTTTGCTTCCTCTCAGTGATCGCCCATGCCTGTTGGACTGCTTGGAGTAGGACCTCAAAGTGAAGGTTTGACTTCCCTCCAGTCTGCAGATACTATACTACTAAACTTACATTCAGTGTGAATATAACCGGAGTTATGTAGTAAAGGCATTGCTCTCCTTTGTCTCTAACTTCTGGGGCATGTAAAATATTTATGGACTGCTTGGGTTTGGTTTGTATGGCTGTTCTTTTCTGCGGATTATCAACCGTGCTATATGGCTCGCGCACGCGCACGCAGAGGGGGGCAGGGAGGCGACGGAGCAAGAGAGGAGGGATGGGATGAGTACTGTGCAAGCCATACGTATTTTTTGGCGGATTATTGTCCAAGACTCCGATTCTCTGTTAGGTTTCTGGATGTCAGCTCTAAATCTGCAAGATCTGAATTCCTTCTTTTGTGCTTTTTATTGTCGATCTGAAATCCCTCTCTGTTGTTGCTGTACTCCATCTTACAAAACTTGGTCCCAATTAAAATCCTGTTATGGCCCCCTATCTGTCCTCTTTGTGTGCTTCCTGCAGCTGGATCTCATGATTAAATTGTTACTTATTTGCTCTTGCCTATGTGAACTTGGCACTAAGCCAGGCAGGGGTGAGCAAAATACGGTATTACAACCGAAAACCGACCCGACCGTAATAGTGGTTTGGGTCGGGTTTAAAAGATACGGGTTGGAATTTAGTTTTACATATATTAGAATATAGGTTAACGGTTCGGATTACGGATTTAATATTCGGTTCCGATCCAAACCGAAAACCGAATATATTATCCAACATTACCAAAAAATCCTCACATAAAAAAAAAAATTTATTCATTCTCTCTCCTCACTCTTTTCAGCTGCCCGCCTCCTCTCTTCTCTCAATCCCCCTCTCTCTCTCTCTCTCTCCCCACCCCCTCCGGTATAAGGGTTTCGTTTCTCCTTACTATTCTCAAATCTAAGCATCACAAAGTCAATTACTCCTAATAATTTGGTTGGTGATCATAAAGTTGTAATTTTTTAATATCTGTAGTTGATGCTGTTGCCATAGCTTGAAGCCTCGGGATGTGGTGGAAGTTCTGGTGCCGACGTCGTTGCAGTAAAGGAATATGCTCTCTGGGAGAATGGTAGGTGAAGGAGTACCTATAGTTTTTTTTTGCTTTCTTCTTCTTCCCTTCTGCTAAGCTACTGCTGCTCCTTAACAACTTTTTATGTTTTTGTTGTTTAGCTGATGTTGCTGCTTCTTCTTCTTCTTTTGTAGACACACATAAATTTGGTATAATTTTGTCATCATTCTTGCTGCATTTTGTTGTTTATATATTTGATTGATTTCTTTGTGGCTTGTATTTTTTTTGTAACTAGGTTTGTTTGGGAGTATTATTCATGTGTTTGCATGTTTTTCAATGAATATTGACTTATTTGTGAGCTGCAAAGTTACACGGACACAAATGCGACACATTACAGACACAATAAAATTCACTACCAAAATAAGTCATATTAGCGACGTATTTAGCGACTCCAAGATAGAACGTCGCTAATTTTTGGGGGTTTAGCGACGTTTATCTAATACGTCGCTGTTTGTCGCTAACAGCGACTAATAGCGACGTCTAGCGGCTACAATTTGTTAAATGGGAATCTGCGTCGCAAGTTCGTCGGTACACGTCGCTGATATAGCGACGTGTAGCGACGCATTTTAAACAGCGTCGCCGTTTATTAAATGTCAGCGACGTTTAGCGACGTCCTAAAAGGACGTCGCTAATCGTTTTATATAGCCGGCGAGGGTTTCCTTTTCGATCATTCACAAATTTCTCCCCCAATTTTTCGTGCGCTCCTCCTCCGCGACGCTCCTCCGGCGATTTCCCTCCTCCGGCCTCCTCCTCCGCGGCGCTCCTCCGGCGATCTCCCTCCTCCTCCTCCTCCTCCTTCCTCAGGTAGCTCCTCCTCAGGTAACTCTCCCCTCCCGCTTCCCAGTTTCTCCTCGTCTTCTAGCTCTCTCTCTCGCTTCTAGTTCGTGTCCACGAGAGCGTGGACTCGCTGCCGGGGACACGAGACTCACTGTGGACTCGCTGCGGGGGACACGAGAGCGTAGACTCGCTTCTAGTTCGTGTGACACCTATTTTGTTGGTTTGGACACGTCGTGTCCCACTGTGTGGACACGAGACTCACAGTGTGACACCTATATACTGATACTGGGAGTTTTTGGGCATATCAACTGTCAATTTGGTGTTTTGCTTGGATTCGAATTCTAATTTAGGGTTCGAACCCTATTTACTGATACTGGGAGTTTTTTTTGGGCATTTTTAGGGTTTTGAAATGATGAATAAATTGACTAATAATTATTATCGAGCTCTATAAAATTTCAGCTATGTCACGAAGGATGGATACTAATCATGTGAATGAGTTTTCTCCTAAGTATTCTCGACAGTTGAGTATGATTTAGCTCACTGACATTACTGAAATATGGAATGATTAGTGTAGGGTATGTTGGTCAGGTTTTGGCAGAGTTGGGATATGATAGTATGCATGTTACAATTAACAAGGAATGCTGTTGACACCAAATGTTGCACGACAGGTTACTTGAGTAACCTGGAATGTTTTACCTACTGAAACAAATGGTTTGGGCAAGGGTGTGTATAGGTTTGTCATCAGATGGTATGGGATTTTGCCTGCCAAGTTCTGAACAGCAGTCCAGGCTGCCTGCTTAGTTGAAAGTCTTAATTAGACTTTCTGTTCAGTACCCTTTAACTGAATTAAGTTGACCTGAATACCATATTTTAAATCCTAAATCTAAGTCTGCCTGTTGTTCAATTCATGACAGGTTATCTTGTTAACAGTAAATGCCTTCCTTTTTAATATGTGTGAAACTCAGAGGTAGGATAAATCCAGTACAAATTAGGGACTGTCATGTTCAGGCAGTTGGTACCAGTATTTAAGACTAGTTTGATTTGTATAATTATCTGCCATTCGACTGGCGAGACAGAAATCTATGTATGACATTTGCTATAAGGAATTTGCATTAATCTACGGTACGACATCGTGATCAGGACATAGTCCCTACAACCATTCGACTGGCGAGACAGAAACTATGTAGCCGTAGATAAAGTTGACTGTCCTCCGACCCCCATCCCTCGGCAATGATGATACGACAACCTATCACTACATCTTTTAGTAGTAGATAATGTCTTAGTATTACATTATGTGGGTTCATCTTGATTCTGTTACATCCTTCAGATACTAGATTCGATAAGAACATATACTACACCATATGTACAGAACATAGATGATTCAAACTAATGTATGCTAGAATGAATTTTGGGTTGTGTTCTGAGCCATTCGTCCCCACACTTGGCAATTATGCAGAACCGTTTGTGGATATACAATCGTCATCCTGATGAATTATTATCTGTGTCAATCTTTGCAGAATTATCTTAAAATGGATATGAATTACTATCTGCGGAACCGTTTGTGGATGTACAATCGTCATCCTGATGACATGTGCGGTGTGCGGGATGAATTTATACAGGGTGTGCAACAGTTCCTGCAGTTTGCCAAGACGTTCCCTCAGTACATGGACCGTACAAAAATTAAGTGTCCATGTATGAGATATCGCAACTTGAAATATCATTCGGAAGTGGATGTGACATATCATTTGTATTCGAGGGGTTTCATGCCAAATTATTATCAGTGGACCGCACATGGAGAACTTGTGCCTTTAGCCTCCGAGCCGGAGCCTTATGTGGAGCCTTATGTAGATGTCCACGAGCATGCTGATTACGACCAAGGGTGGACGAACATGGTTTTCGATGCAGCACGTACAGGGGACACAGGAGTCCATTCACGACATCGTTACTAGGATAGCGGCTTGCATGGAGCAATGCAGCGCCAGACTGCGAGCCCTAGAGGAGACGCGGACGCACCCATCTCCAGCGGTTACACTGTCTCCTTCTCCAGCAGTTGCATTGCCTCCTCCTTCATCGTCGTCGGTGGTTCTTACACCGGAGCAGTATGCTTACCTTCTTTCCAGGAGCGGTGATGCTCCTCCTGATCAGCCGTAGTCGACATATATATTGTTGTGTGATGGCCCATTGTTGGATCTTTTATGTGGTTATACATACATTATTCTTATGTGGACCATTATGTTTGACATTATTGTTACAAATTTTCATATATCTGTGTTGATTGATGAGATTGTGTTTCAAACGTGTTCGTGATTGTGTGTATATGTGTTGTTTGATACTGTGTTCGTGATACACACCGTCGTTGTTGTAACAAATGGTGTAGGGGATGCTGCAAATGCTACAAATGCTGCAAATGCTGCAAGGGATGCTACAAATGCTGTAATTTTTTTTTATTTTTTTCAATATTAGCGACGTTCAGCGACGATCAGCGACGTCCAGCGACGAAGGTAACGTCGCTAAGTAAGTATAAGGTACGTCGCTAACTGTGATGAATACCGTCGCTGAACGTCACCAAACGTCGCTACGTAGAACGTCGCTAAACGTCGCTATATGTTGGTACTATAGCGACGTAGAAAAGTCGCAGAACGTCGCCATTTGGCTTTCAAGCCAGGTCAGCATCGATGCATGTTAAGTCGCTCAACGTCGCTACGTTGCGTCGGTAAATGATGACATTTTACGTCGCTGGTAGTCGCTGAATTAGCGACGTGTCCGCGTCGCTGAGCATCGTCGCAATTGCGACGTATTGCGACGTTTTGTTGTTTAGCGACTAGGTTAATCGCGACTACGTGCAAACGTCGCTAAATACGTCGCTAATAGATATTAGCGACGTATTTCCCTATTTAGCGACGTCCTGAGGCGTCGCTGATTTGACAGATTTTAGTAGTGATTGAATCGACCGAAAATTGAACTTTTTTAATTCGGTTCGGTTCGGTTCGATTTTTAGTAATATGGTTCGATTTTCGGTTCTGTCGGTTTTGATATAGTCGGTTCAGTTTGAACCAAACCGATGCTCACCCCTAAAACCAGGTACCTATCATTACTCTGAATTGCTTCAATGTTAGGGCAATTTCCCTCTTTTCTCTTTGGGCTAATTACATGTTAGAGTTTTAAGTCCTATCATGTATAATTGGAAGGTTTGGACTCTGAATTTTTATCTTTGGTTTCAATTTTTTTCTATTATACCATGAATATGAGTACAAGGACAATAATCAACGCACACTGAAAATCAGGGGCGGCCCGGAGGAGGGGCAGACAGGGCTTGCGCCCTGGGCCCCAAATCCCAAGGGGCCCCAATTTTTTTTAAAGTTAGTAATAGTAATAAGTAATAAAACATTGTTACTTTGATTTATTCTTCAAAGTGCAAGGTCCGAAGAAAATAATTATAGCAATTCAACAAATAGGGCATGGCGCTTGGGAATTGGATAGCCGTCCGACTCTTTAATTTCAAAGAAAAACTAGTCTTTCTATCGCTTCAGATTTCCTTTTGCATTTCAGAGGAAAAAAAGTTCTTCACATCACTTCCGATTCCAGTCGACCAACAATAAGTTTTTTTTTTAAATTGTTCATTTTAATTCTCTCTTCGTTCTCTCTTTTGCTTATAATTGAAACACAAAATTTATAATTTTCTTCAATTTCTTCTCCTAAAATTCTTAAAAAGGATTCCGTGATGTAAGACTATGCGAAGAAGGCCATGATGACACACACACACTCTCTCTCTCTCTGGCCTCTACTTGAGCCTTGACCCGAAGAGGAGACGAAAATGTGAGATAGAGGTATCAATGTGAACCTGATATTTTAGCAAGACTTTTATTTTGAGAATTGAAATTTTTTTTAACTTTTGTTCCTCGTGATTTTGGCTTTATTATGTTTTTGAGTTCCCTCTGTTGTTAATGACTGATGACAATATCTCTTTGCCCCCCGTCTTTTCAATGAGGAGTTCTATTGATGTAGTTTATTTTTCGAAAGTTCCAAGTTATATTTACATATAATATACTTTGCACGGACACAAGCATAGACTTGAAATTTTGCATCTTTTAAAAATTAGGATACATATTGTTTGAATTAGATCTTCGGTCTTCCTTCGTAATCTTTCTATTTATGCACATTTTCATAGTAACTAAGTTTCAGTCAACTTCTGTAGTATATTTAGCTCACTACATGTTGTAAGTTATAATTGATCTCACGTTGGTGTTGAATACTGATGAGCCGATGGTGATGAGTCTTTTCGTTTATCTTTGCACTTAAGATTTCACACTTAAAATTATACGTTGTTCCTAGTGTTGAATATCTTTTCGTAATATTTGCACTTAAGATTTCACAATAATTTGGTTTTCAAACTGCAATGTTTCGTAGCTTTTGTTCCTCTTGTAATTTTTAATCCTCCTGATTTTGGTTTTTTTTTTTTTAATGTTCTTAAGTTTCTCTATTGTTGATAAATTAGACAAACAAGCCCATATATCTCAATCCTAGTACTGAAAAAACATAAACAAGAAATGTTAAATAACATATTGCATCTGAGATTTTTTTTAACTACAAAAGTACTAGTATTACCATTTGCTAGGATATATTCCTGATGCAAAATTTAAGGTTAGCTGGCATGAATCAGGCCTCAATTTAAAAGGGTTCACTTTGGTTTATTGTATCATGCAATTTTTTTTTTGATATTTTATTTCTAATATTTTTTTGAAGAAGGGACATCATTTTGTATTTCGTTCTGGGCATCAAAATGTTCCGGGCCGGTCCTGCTGAAAATGAGGGTACAATAAAAAAAAAAACCACAGTCCAAACTTTTTAATTTGACATGTCAGGTCTTAAACTCCAAGCTGATGTAAAATGATCTAAACATCAATTAGCACTTTCTCTTTTCTAAAGCAATGCCATTTCCTTACTGAGTTTCCTTGGACGGTCATACAAAGTGATGGACATTGAATGCTGAAAATAGTTCTCTCCATGTTATTGCTAATTTTGATTTTGAATTTTTAGAATTCTTGGTTGTAACTATTTAGGTTGGGTTGGAACCAAATAAAAGGAACGCTCACCCTACTGAAGTTTGCCATCGAAATGATCAGAATTTTTTCTTTTTTACTTCGTTGACATACAAATCCAATAACATAGTGCCAGTGAGTGAAACTTAAAACTCTTGATACAAATATTTCTTTGCTGAATCAATTTCACAGTAACATGGCCAATATTAAAACTTAAAAGGCTCCAAATTCTTCTCATTACACCTAAGTAACTAGGACAGCTGAACCAAAAATATGAAGAAAACAAAAGAAAGAAAGAAAAAGAAACGCAGACTCATACAAGCAAAGCAAACGTTTTCTTCAGTTCTCTAGCACAGGGGGAGGTCCTCCGGAGGCTCCTCGAGAGTCTGCAGCTCGCCAACCCCATCCTCCACCAGGAACGCCATCGCCAGACCCCAAGTGATGTGGACGTCCAGGTGGCAATGCACCAGCCACACCCCAGGGTTGTCCGCGACGAACCGGATCACCGCCCACCCGTTCACCGGCACCCCGACCGTGTTCCTCATCGGCGGGTCCACCAGGTTGAACCTCGACGCGTCGGCCTTCGCGTCGAAGTTCCCGAACCCCTCCGCGAGGACGTAGAAGTCGTAGCCGTGTATGTGGATCGGGTGGTTCTCCCCCGCGAAGATGCTGGTCCCCTGCAGCACCACCTGCACCACCGAGCCGTACTGCAGCCTGTACAGCTTGGTCCCCTGGGCCGGCTGCCAGAGCGCGCGGCTGACGTTCCCGGTGTAGTCGAACCGGACCGGGGGCGCCGAAGGGAAGTCGGAGGTGAACACCCCCTGCACGCCCTGCCGGTGGGCCTGGAGGATGGAGTAGGCCTGGGGGAGCTGGAAGGACACGTTGTTCATGCTGGCGCCGAACCGGGTGTTGTTAGGCCCGCCGCACGTCCTCCCCCTGGGGCAGTTGAACAGGCCGAGGCCGACGGTGACGAAGAGGCTCTCGTCGACCGGGGACGGGACGCTGACCTTGTCCGGGCTCCTGAGCCCCGCGGTAAACGCGGTCGCGGAGCTGGTGTCGTTGAAGGCCGGGAGGGTCGGGAGCGCCGGCGGGATGCTTGAGCCGGGCTTGTTCGAGCAGCTGCAGACGTAGTCGAGGATGGCGGTGGTGGTGGTGTTGTCGAAGGGCACGCCCTGCGCGCTGGCGTAGGCGCGGGCGGCGATGTAGTACCGGGAAGGGGGCTGGTTGGCGTTGATCAGGACGTCGGTGGTCTGGCCTGGGCCGAGCATCAGGACGTTGGTGGTGAAGGGCTTGGTGTAGGAGGCGTCGGCTCCGATGACGGTCATGGAGTGGCCCGCGATGGAGACGAAGAGCTCCGCATTGAGTGCAGCGTTGATGAACCGGAGGAGACTGGTCTCCCCCGGCGCGACTGGAATAACTGTCGTGCCTGTTGCAAGCACAAGATCGAACGTCAATCAACGAAATAATACGTCCGTCTGATATGTCCGTACGGAATTTTGTGCAAACTACATTGTATGTCTGTTGGACCCACTGTCCTCCTAACTCCAACCAAATAAATGAAAGAAATACTACGCCCCCGTGACTCGATCTACTGATCTTCAGCCACCCAGCCGTAATCTTATACCTCTTCTCGATAACCATATGAGTCACTCGAGTTCGGTAATTGCAATTTTGTTTCATAACTATTGTTTATGTAATGATATTAATTGGAGGTTAGCAAAATATATGGGGACATATATCAATTGTTGGATTCTGATACCTTACTCTACTGCGATTTGGAAAAATATTTAGTGGTCTGATCTCACAAAGTAGCAATAGTGAGGTCTTGTTTTCCTCCAATAGCAACATGATATATCACTTTTCGTAGTGTACAACATGATATATCACTTTTCGTAGTGTACCATATACTGCTATTGGAGAGAGCAAGGCCTGTCCTCGCTGCCACGTGGTGAGGTCGGACAACGGAATAATTTCTCCCGGGATTGAGCAAGGCTAGAGGAGCTTACTTTTACTGGAGCACTTGTAGAGGTCGCCGGGCTCGCCATTGATGGTGAAGGCATCCGATGTATTTGGGGCTGCCCCGGTCTTTGTTGCCTGCCTCACGACATCGATCGGATTTGCATTCCACCATTCCCCTGCAGATTGTCTCATCTTCATCATCATCGTTTCTACTAAAATTTCATGTGACAAATATGTTTAAACAGAAAGCCAACATACAATATAACCGGATTGGATCTACTTCATATAGATCATTTAGGACTGCGCACTATATGCAAGCCTAAAACACAAGTGTTGGGTCTAGACCAATTTCAAAAATTCCAACTTTTGTACCAAAGTGCAATTTAGTTGGGTTTTCGGTCAATTAATTAAATACGGAACTGAAATCTTTTTCACAACTTTTAGGTCCAAATTTAGGTAGGGAATGTCTTTGTCGGATGATCCGGCGACGACAGAGAGACTTGGTGCGAGATTCACGGCACAGTAAGGCCAACGACCCATCGACATTTGACCATAATTTTCTTCATCTACTTGTTAACATAATTAGCCTAGCAAACAAACATGTCGAGGAAGAACTGATGGCGATCATTTCACTCTAGGAGATGGTTTCATAGTTCCATGTAAGTAACTTATCCATATTTTAGTGTAATTCGAAACTAATAAGTTTACAAAAAGATCTACTAGTTAAGTTCACATAACTTGTAAAATTGGAAAAACATGTGCAAACAAGAACGGAACCAGAAATTCGAACTTGAAAAGACTGGAAGTGTGTGCTCACTTTTATATATATATATATATATATATATATATATATATATATATATATATATATATATATAGTGCCGGACTTTAGATTTTGAGGCCCTGAGGCGAACTCTAAAAGTGGTACCCTCAAAGTTTAAATTAGTGCCCTCAAAACTTATCCGTAGTCTTCGACTCCGACCACTAGGCCGTCTGAGCAGCAATAACTATAGGCATTATAAAGAACATATTTTTTTATTAAATTATAAGTCAACCATAAATAAGTCAATAATTATAGCATTGAAATGATTTATACAACAATTATTAGATATTTCAACAACAAACTGGATATTTCAATAAACTATTTTCTGAGGTATTACTGGATATTTCAATAATAATTTATAAAAATAAATTAATAAATTAGCTCACCTAATAGAAAATGACCAATTCCAATAGGTATTTTAGAAACAAAACATACTTGTAGTCGTCGACTCCGGACACTAAATCAACTCTACATATGCATTAGGCAAGAACATAATTTTTCAATAAGTTATAAATTAACCACAAATAAGACAATCAACAACAATTTATATATAAAAAAATTAATCAAAGTTTCAAATTTGGAGAGTTTAACCATTAGTTCTTTTAGAAAAGACAAAAAAAATTCTAGCAGCCACAGGTCACTTTCTAAAAAAAAATGAACCTAAAAAATATTTTTTGTTCTAATAACTCGGCGACCACAGAAGTAATCTTTCTGTGGTTTCTTTCCGTGGCCTTAAATATATAGATTAGGGAGGAAAAAAAAGTTGGCAACCACATGACTCTTTCTACAAAAACAAAACCTAAAAATATTCTATGTTATAATATTTTTCGTAGCTTCTAATTTTTCCGTGACTTCTAATCTATATAGTCGATCCATGAATTTGATTTTCGGCCCAAAATCAAGGTCCGAATTTATTTTATCTTTTTAAAGGTCAAAATTATAGATGACTTACATACACTATAAAAAACAATTATGTACACTCTAAAAATTTGGACTTATATACACTATAAAATAAATTTGGTGCCTCTAAAATTTTGGGTCTGAGACAAGTGCCTCATAGGCCTCATATAAAGTCCGGCCTTGTATATATATATATATATATATATATATATATATATATATATATATATATATATATATATATATATATATATAAAATACACACACACCCCAGCCCCTAGTTCTGGAAGTTCTCCAAGAAGTTCATCTAAACAATGGTACAAGATGCTGGCTACCAAAAATTTAGTAGTGGTGCGCTCTCATGTCAAGTTTAGCAAATTTAAAGGTTCAATCATTTTCTCAGCTTACGTACCATCATCATATGTTTTGCTATACTATTAGTCATTTTCTTAGCTATAATCAGCTATCATATGGTTCCATTGCTGCCAGCACTGGTGAGAACTGTAAAGTTCGAATCCGCAAAAGCAGCTCGATCAGTGAACTCAACTAAGTACCACTGGCCCAACAAAGATGAAAGCCCCTTCATCCAATCACTACGAGAGTGCTGGTGGCCATGATCTCCATGGCCCTAGCGATGGGTGCACGCTAGAAAAGATTGATCGACGGGGGACCCCACACCTTTGTCCTCAAGATTGGGAGAAATTAGATTATTTATAAGGGCACAACCAAACTTGATAAGGGCTATCCAATTTCTGGCAGTCTAGGACTGCCAAAAATTTTGGCAGTCCTAGATACTTTATGGACTGCCAGAAAATGTGGCAGTCCAGCCAAACACGAGATGGACTGCCAGAAAATGTACCACATTTTCTGGCAGTCCATAATGTTACTAGGACTGCCAGAAAATGGCTAGCCCCTGATCAACTTTTGCTGTGCTCTTATAAATAATCAGAAATTATTCCATGGTCCAACCTCACCACGTAGACAATAATGATGTTTTGCTCTTCTCCAATAGCAACATATAGCAACATAACACGTCACTCTTGTAGTATCACGATATTTGTTCTTTCCGTGATGTATCATGTTGCTATTGGAAAAGATTAGTAAGCACCACTGCCACATGGTAAGTCCGGACCACTGAATAATTTCTTAAAGAGCGGCTAGTAAAAAAATTACTCATGCAGAATAAGATGGAGAGAGTGAGTGAGGATGGATTGTTACCAAGAATAACTGGAGCTTCTCTTTTGGGTTTTGTGAATGGGTAGGAAGCGTTGTCCTTGGGGTGAATGATGAGAGCTCCGTAGACTGTAGCCCTGAGCCAGGAGCTGTGTGCGTGCCACCACAGGGTCCCCTCCTGCCCTTCGATGGTGAACCGGTACGTGTAGCTCCCTCCGGGCCTGATCGGACACTGAGTCACGAACTCGGGTCCGTCAGCCCACCCGGTTCTCATCTGTCGAACTCCATGCCTAGTGCCATGCATACAATGAAAAAAAGTATCGTTACTTATACAACTCTCGAGTTCGAAATACAATCAATTTCTGCTTCACGAAAGGTTCATTACCAAATGTCTCGACCACTGGGAGCACTATTTGGTATTTCGTTACATTTTCTATAGAAGAATTCATGAACTCAACCCGAAACTTTGTGATAAAGACTTGAGTATTTTGTTATTGTTGTTGTCGTAGTTACGTTTTATGTTTATGGGAATAAACAATCAGCTCAGAAGGAACCACGGTCAACTTGAAATATTACTTTTTCTTATATATATATATTTGTCAGTCTTACTTAACTATGGTGTTTCCATTAACTTGAAACAAACTCATCTATAAGCTATATAAAGCTAGCAATTAAGCAAAGAAGACCTATATATGTCAACCAGCAAATAATTGTTTGGCTATACAGTAACCCTGAGTTATATTCAACTAGTAGACTAGATTTGATTATAACCACCTTAATTAATGCACCTATTTCAAAAAAAAAAAAACCTTAATTAATGCACCTAACATTCAGAAATGAGTTTGTATGCGTATAATTGTTTGGCTATGGCATGATTGGCATCCCAACTATAAATTACTCTTTTGAATCACATTTTATCAATTTTGAAACACCTCAAGACCACTTGAAAAATATTTTTTTTTTTAGTACAAAAGTAATATTTTGAAACTTTTATTATACTAGCTATTCTTTTGAAATAGTCACGTCGTATTTTAAAATGGACGAAACGTACTTTAAAAGAACAATTTATAAAGTTGTGCTGCAAAATCGAGCGGTTAAAAATTAAAATGCAAAAATTTGTCGGAACGTTACAGTTGAGGTGCCATTAAGATAATTTAGCCTACGATATTTTAATTCATGAAGTACGGAGAACTTATATTTGCATGCATGTACTATATACGTATGTACGTACGTACCAGTGGATGGTGACATTGTACTTGGCCTTGTTCTTGACGTTCACGATGAGGGTGTCGCCATTGTTGACCTCGAGGGTTGGCCCCGGGAACATCCCGTTCACGGTGATGATCTTGCGGGTGTTGCACAGCCTCTTCACTTGCGTTTCCTGGACCTGCATGCATGCACGCATGCGCATATATGAATCAATATGATCACATTTGACGCATGAATTAAAGCATGGGCAGATGATCAGCAAAACATACGACGAAGTCATGGTAGCGGTCTTCGGCATTGGCGTGAGAAAGGAGAAGGGATGAGAGCAGAAGAAGCAAGCAAGAGAGAGAGCATGTCGCGGCATTGTTCCTAGGAGCCTCCATATCTCTCGATCTTGAATGAACGAATGTAAGGATCGATCGATGATGCAACATAGAGGGAGAAAGGGGTGCTTATATAGTGCGAGCTCCATCGGCATGGAGGGAGGGGGTTATGTTGGGGTTGGCAGAGTAGGTTTTGATTTGTTGATGGAGAGCTAGCTAGAGCTTTTTGAATTATAATTGATTAAAATGTTGGGGTGCGCAACTGGCAAGGATTCTACTACAGCCAGCCAGGCCTCCTTGTTCAACCCTGTAGGGTGGTTGCACCCACTGGGTCTTCTTTTGATGAACCAACAGTAAGCAATTCTCAAACAATGCTTCTTCCTCACGATTCCTTAAAAGCATAGACTCCCTCCCTAAGGACAACATATCATGATGGCCACTGCCTTTCCAATTTTTTTTTTTCTTTTTTATTTTATTTTATTTTAATATATTGGTTTTACCCGGGGGCGGATCCAGGGGTGGGGTGGGGTGGGCTGGAGTCCACCCCCAAAAAAAAAATCCATATAAAATTTTCTTTTGCTTTTTTTATATGGATTTATCTACTTCCAACCCACCCAAATTTTTGCCAGCCCACTCTAGCTATAATTTTTGGATCCGTCCCTGGTTTTACCAATCAATACTGCTAGAAATAAATACATCAACCCCCCTATGTTTCATGAGTATTACAGAGACTACCCCTATTTGAAACTAATTACACTCACCACCCCTCTCCTTTAGAAATTTTATAAAACATAGGGGTAGTTAGTGTTATATTTTTATAGAAAATAGAAACTATAGGGGTGGTCCGCGTAATTAGTTTCATAGTAGGGGTAGTTTCTGTAATAAGTGTAAAACATAGGGATAGTTAAAACATACTGCTAAGTTTACTATCAAATTTTTACGATCTTCTTACAATCTATTCTACTCCCTGTTAACATGGTCCCATCCGATCCTACTTCTCCCCTCTCCCCTCCAATGGAAGCCAACCACGTGGCAAGTTGTAAAGGGATTGTAGCCCTTTAATTGTAGTCATAGCACTACAGATATAGCTATAGATGTATGCTTATACATTGGGCAAATATATATATATATATATATATCGGAAATGTTTTTTTTAGGAAAACTAAACTTTTGACCCATATTTTACTATTCTGCAGGTCAACTATCCTATAAAACTTAAAAATATATGGGCTAATTAGTATTTAAACCCTGAATTTTATATCATCTTAGAGTTTAAGTCGTGACATCTCCAATCGGAGAGTTTTCGATCCTAGATTTTTATTTTTGGTTTTCTTTTTTCCATTATTTATACCCTTCCTAACCTATATAGGAAAATTTTATTATCCTAAATGGAAGAAAGGGTATAATAGAAAAAAAAAATTCAGTATCTAAACTTTTCAATTGGATGTTAGGACTTGAACTCTAAAGTGGTATAAAATCCAAGGTCTAAATACTAATTAACCCAAAATATAATTATAGGACAAATGATAGTTTCTATCTCAATTGAAAAATATTGTAGTAAAATAATTTTTCTCAGTTAATGTTAATTTTGGATAATTTAATTTCTTATTTTTTTATTAGAAAGAAAAATTATATAAGAATATGCATCCATTTATATTCAATTCATTTCGACAGCAAGGAACCGAATGATTTTACGACCTTTTGACATTATCAAGCCCTGTAGTCAAAAAGCAATCTTTAGCTTGTATGTTTAAACAAAACATGATAATATCCTTTTTTTTCACTTAGGTTTCATGAGGTCGGTTGGAGTTGTTAGAGAGGCGCGAATTTTTCCTACAGTAGATGCACTCTGACCGGTTCATTGACATTATGCAGCAGAATGGAAGAAACGTACGAGCTCTTCCCATAAATATAATACAACTTAAAAATTATTCTCTTCGCTCATCTACCGAGAAAATTCTAACGGCACGCCGATCACAAGATTCATTAGATTGTCCATATCGTTGCATTTATCGAGTAGGACGCTGCTATGTTGTGGGTCACGTGTGTCAGCGTTCCATTAGCTGAGAATTTGGTTCCATTGACTGAGAATTCGATGACGGATCTAAAGAAATAGGAAGATGAATAGCATCACGAAACGTGACACACGGACACAGACCGCAGGCCATATATCATTTTTCTATCAATTAACACCCAAATTAATAATTTCAGAAATTTTTATTAAGTATGGCAGACATATTTTAAGCTCTAGAAGACTATTATGCAAATAACAATTAACAGATGCTTAGGTATGCTAACAAAAGTCATCTCCAAGTCCTTTTCTCATCAGACCATATGTTAAGAGGAAAATAGAACCTTGAGGTGGACCAATACTTAAGGACTTCCTTAGTCCACGACTTCACACTTGACCCAGACCCATGAGTTGCGTTAGGTGACCATAATCTAACTATAAGTCGGACCTCCATATCCATATTGGCTTCACTTTTCTCTACGAGATTCTCTCTGCTCAGCAGTACATGTGCAATGATACCTATACACCAACAGAATGTAGTAGTACCGTACGTTACGCTAGAGTCTACATCGATCGACTTACGTAGAATTCATGCTAGCTAGCTAGGTTAATCTCCGATTACATCAGGATGTCTTCTTTCCTCTTCCTCAAAGCATTCATCCTATATATCACTAGCCATTAGGTGAATTTAGTCACCTCTGGCCTGCCTAACATCCTGTGTGTCCTGGCCCAGGACAGGTTGGACGACGGATCTACAATATCTATAATAGAATTAGAATGTACTACATGGGCCACCTGTAAGTTAGAAGAATTGTGGTGTTAGACTTACATGTTAGGGTCCCTAGTTCAAATCTTGGTGGAAACTATTATTTTTGTTATATTTTTGCATTATGTACGGGGGCTCCATTTTGGTAGTATCTCTGCCGGCCCAGCTAACAACTTGTTCCTCTATGCCACTTCCCCTCACCATCGACATCAGATGGTTATCGTGGTGTAAGTTTTCGACGTAAAACATGTATAAATCTCATTAACATCATCATTTTACTTAATTAAAAGGGTTATTTACACTAACTACCCCTATGTTTTTGATTTATAACACGGGGTACCCCTGATTTAAACTATTTACACTAACTACCCCTCCCTTTAGAAAACGTAGGGGTAGTTAGTGTTATAATTTTTTTATTTTTCCTTAAAGTAGGGGTACCCCGTGTAATAAACCAAAAACATAGGGGTAGTTAGTGTAAATAGTTTAAAAGTAGGGGTACCCCGTGTTATAAATCAAAAACATAGGGGTAGTTAGTGTAAATAACCCTAATTAAAATCCGTCTTAATTAGCTTCTGATTAAAGGAAAAGCTAGCTAGGGATCATATTGTGAAGAGACGTACAACAAGTCAAGGTAATTCCAACTGGTGAGTGGCCACCATATTCTTCATAAGGAAGGAAGAGGCTGAGCCAAAATAGAAGATTTGCTTGGTATGAACAGAATCATATTAGGTGCATGCTGCATGATTATTATTGTAGGGTTGGAGCTACTCAGCTACGGATTTAAAACTTTAGGTGCCATTATAACTATAAGATCAATTAACTAATGTACAAGTGTTTTACTTCTAATTAATTAATGTGATTTCTCCCTTGCTTCTCTATTCCTATATATAGCCCTTTTTGTGTTACCTAGAGAAAATAAAGTGAGGAGCACTTGTAACTAGCAAGATGGTGACCCAGTGGCAGACATTGCATTGATAAGCTGGAAACTAAAAGAAAGAAATGAATTATCAGGAGAAAACTTTGATACCGAAGGGTGTATCAAAACTTTGATACCCCCTATGTATGACATGTGGGCCCCCTCACTCTTCGTAAAATGTGTAAACATATATATATATATATATTTTTTTGAAGCAAAACATATATATATATATATATATATATATATATATATATATATATATAGACCCACTTGTCATACATAGGGGTATCAAAACTTTGATACCCCCTTCGGTATCAAAGTTTTACTCGAATTATCATATGTACCCAAGCAAAGCATGAGGGAAAAAACTTTGATACAGAATGGGGTATCAAAGTTTTGATACCCCCTATGTATGACAGGTGGGCCCCCTCTCTCTTTGTAAAACGTGTATACATAAATATATACATAAATTTTGACAGGGGCCCACTTGTCATACATAGGTGATATCAAAATTTTGATACCCCCTTCTGTATCAAAGTTTTACCCAAGCATGAGTTATTATATACGGATCGCACCGCACAGCTCCTGTCTCCAACGGATTGCACTTACACTTCACTCACCACCACTCCACTTAATTTGTTATAAAAAAATTTAAGGTCGCTCCCGTTGCTCGAACTAGCAACCTCGAAGAACGGATGCCTCTGTCTTATATATATATATATATATATATATATATATATATATATATATATATATATATATAGAAGCGGATCAAAAGCCCCCCTTAGAAAATCCCCTAAAAATCCCCTCACTCTCATCCATAATATTAATGTTAATATTAACATTAAATACTAAAATTAACATTAAACTTAACATTAAAATGAATATTAACATTAACATTAATATAAAAATAAAAATAAAAATAAAAATTAATATTAACATTAACATTAAATTACGGATGTGAGTGATGGGATTTTTAGGTGGTTTTCTAAGGAGAACTTTTGATCCGCTCCCATATATATATATATATATATATATATATTTTTATATATATATATATATATAAAAATATATATATATATATATATATATATATATATATATATATATATATATATATATATATATATATATATATATATATATATATATATATATTTTTTTATATATATATATATATATATATATATATATATATATATATATATATATATATTTTTTATATATATATATATATATATATATATATATATATATATATATATATATAGAGGATGAGGGAGGTGAGGTGCCACCCTATGGAGGATGTCTACTTGTCACCCCCCACATGTTATCATCATGCACCCATGTGCATGATGATAGCATGGGAGGGTGACAAGTAGACACCCCCCCGTGAGGTGGCACCCTACCTCCCTTATTCTATATATATATATATATATATATATATATATATATATATATATATATATATATATATATACACACACACACACACGAAAAAGATAAAATTTATTCACCCCTCCGAGAGGCTACAAACTCAGTCCGAAGTAGGGGTGAGCAATAAATGGTTTAAAACCGTAAACCAAACGGAACCGCTTTTGATATTCGGTTCGATTTTTTTTTATTAGGTTAGGAGTTCGGCTTTTGTATTGGAAAGTTATGGTTTTCGGTTCAGTTTACAGTTTTTGGTTTCGTTTGCCGAACCCAGGGCCGGCTCCAATGGGAGGCAGGCCAGGCAGCTGCCTAGGGCCTCCTCCCCTAGGAGGCCTCCAAAAAACATTTTGTACCTATTTTTCCCATAGCCCAGGTGTCACACCCCAGAACCAGAATACTGGAGAGAGGGGGAGTGACTCAGCCAGCTACGTATTACGGGTAGATGAATACCGTATAATACGATCAATGCTGTCTAACCAGACGAGGGGGTGCATACTACATGAAAGTCTCACTATGGTCACTTCACATCTATTGTCTCAATCATTCAAACAAGGAACAGAAATAGAGAACATGTAAGATAAAGTAGTAAGGCGTCCCAAACACTCTGTCAAAATGTTCTTGACATCTGACTTTACAAAATATAGCCAGATTGATGTAGCAAAAGTATACACAATTGTTATCAGCTGCAGCCTGACTTAGTTATAATTATGTAAAAGTAAGTACAAGACAACCCGACTAACATGTCGGTGCCAAACGGCAAAGTATAAAGTATTTAACAAAACGAGCGGGGAAGTAAGGAACCCACTCGAGTCCTCCTGCGATTATTCCTCTAGTGTTGACCATCTTGGAGGTAGAAGTAAGCTGGATCCTCGGGGACTGGCTCTAAATTTGGCCATGCAAAACCAGAGAGATTAGACCTCTAATAGCAAGTACCGCAAGAAAGCACGATATGAAGGATGAAACCAGTAAATAAAAGAATATAATAATAGATCTCTGCTTGCCACTGGGATTCACATAATATTACGACACTTCGAACCAATCTCCCAACCAAACAAGGACAGAAGTTGGCCCGTCATGTCCTGACATTCTGATCATCTCAGTTAGGTAACAGAGTAGATACAGTACACAAACAAATCAATTTAAACGGCCATTCAACTACTACGGCTTGCTACTGTGATTTCCAAGTTATCCTGGATATATGCAATAAAGGATTCCTCAGTTCTTACTATGTGCAAGCAAGGCTAGTTTACCCAGTCAATCAATTGCGCCAATCATAAATTAGACGATTACCAGCAGGACGTCCGTCATCAATATACAATATACAATAAATAATATAACCAGATACCGCTCCATGCCCGTGTGGCAGGTTTGCAGTATCTGTGGGGACCAGCCGGCCTGTCGGACACTACTAGTCCCAAGAGGGCTGCCATGTAAGAACTCGGAAATCCATTCTCTCCATGCAATCATTATTTTTATTTAACTTAATAGTCTCTACGTTGAGTGAAATCCCATGCCGTGGATCATGGTCATTCAAATGAGTACTTTCGTACAGGGTACGATATACATTTCTACAACAATACCAGTGCGGTTAGGTTGTAGGTCTTACATAGCGTAATGCAACAATCAAAACTAACCACGGGATAATTATGTTTTGACCATAAAGTACACATGCTGCGGTTTGTAGAAAAATAAATAAACAAATAATTAAATAAGTGAATTGAAGCCTGCATGTGTCTGTATGCCAATGTTTGGGACTAATCAGTCGATTATAATAGTTCATAATATGAACGTGTCTCATTCATTCATTTCAATAAGACGACTAGCCAACCTCTTACTTCCAACTAGGAACGCATGATCAATTATTAATCGAGATAACCAATAATGTTATTTTAATATTCAGACAATAATCACTGTTAATAAATGCCAAGACAATCAATTAATATTAATAGATGTCAATCGATGTCAATCAATGCCATTCAATGTCAATCAATGACAATTGGAACAAGAATCAATCAAAAGGCTTTAGGGTCAGAGCTCATGCGGCTCGCGAGATGGGTTTCATGCGACCGGATAAGGATGCTTCCATGCGGCCAAAAATCTGTAAGTCTTATGTAACTAGAACTAAAGGTGGTCCCATGCGGCTATGGTTAACATGCGACCATGCTGCCTGGGGAAATTCCATGCGGCTAGGGGATAGCAAACCCCATGCGGCTCGAAATGACATGCGCCCATGCGGCTAGGTAGGGTTCGAGTCTTTATACGGCTCAGGGTTGCGTGAGTTTATGCGGTCGAGAGAAGTCAAGCGCTTATGCGACTGAGGACAACGTACACTGATGCGGCTAAGAAAAACTAAATTTATGCGGCTAAGAATAAGTGCAACCCTATATGCGGCTAAAGGGTCATGCAGCGTCATGCGACCGAGAATGATCAGTGCCATGCGGCTGCGGGACTTAAATGCATATGCGGCTAGCTAAGGACTCATACGGCTGATAAGTCCCATGCGGCCGACTAAGCCCATGCGGCTGGGATTGGAATCGGTCTCATGCGGTTCAAACGAATGAACTCATGCGGCTGGAAAGTCCAGGTCCATGCGGCCAGAATGCCCATGCGGCCAAAATGCCCCTGCGGCCAGGGTGACTTGCCGCATGAAGACTCATGCGGTCAAGCGTTGCTACGTGGCCAGAACTGTTCTTCTTCTCCATTGTCCGAGAGGAAGAACCATGGGAAGCCATTGCTTCCAAGCTCCATAAATCCTTCATTCTAAGCCCAAATCTGAACTTCCATAGGTCAAAATAGGGCAGAACGAAATTCTCTACAACATGGAACCATCAAATCTTGAAGATAACAAAGTCTACTAGATCAAAACCTAAGAAATCTGAAAATATATCAAACTTAGATCTACAACAAATAAGCCATGAAAATTGAAAATGCCAAGTACTAAAGAGACTTAGAATCAAATAAGGAAGATGATGGAACAATAAAAACGGGAATCCATCGAGAAGCAAGTTTGGCACTTGCCTAGCTCTCCTAGGTTGGTGGAAGAGTTTAAGAGAAAGAAGAAGGAGAGTTATGGTGAAGTAATGAAGAGAGAGAAAAGGGGATGGGCTTTAAATGGAAGGGATGGTGGTAGGTGGGGGTTTGGTTCGGTTCATGATGAACCACATAAATAAACCAATCTAAGCCGATCTTGAAGCAAAGCTAAAGCAGAGCGTAAAAACAGGGAGTAAAAATGCAGAAATAAAATTACCGAAAATTAATTAACAGAAAATTAAAGGAATTTAAATACAGAGCAGTACATGATAATTATTTAAATAAATACACTTAAATAGTACATAAATTTAAAATACGTATTCTGGAAACGGAAAGTGACACCAGGGCCAAAAAAGCAAAGCCCGGTCCAAAGCTTTCTTGATAGTAGTTCCTGGATCATTGGATGAAAGGAGAGGTTATGGCTTTATTCTTGCAACTTTGCTTTTTAAGCAGATTGGCCCTGCTTGCAGCCCCTATTTTCATTTGACCTAAAATAGGAATGCAACTGTTCGTCTGTTCCTATTTTTAAGCCGCGCTTCTGCCTAAACTCTTCGACTTCCTCAACGTAAATCTCTCCCTCTCCAATGGATCTCTCTCTCTCCAACGGACCTGTCTACGCCCTCCTTCAACATTTATTGGATTTACTTTATAAAAGATCATATATATATACAGGGATGAGGAGAGGGCCTCATTTATGAGACTTGTCTAGGGCCTTCAAAATGCTGGAGCCGGCCCTGGCCGAACCGAACTGAAAAGCAAATTTTAGTGATATTCTGTGGTTTAAAAATACATCTATACCCTTTGTTATTTCTACTATATAAGTCAACCAAACCTAAAATTTCTCCCTTATCTCTTCACTTCTCCGCCGTTGTCATGACCGCTCCTCTTCCTCTCTCTTCCTTCTTTTCCTCTCTTCCTTTGAGAAAAGCTGTAGATCTGGTGAGCTTCCAAGTTCCTTCTCCTCCTTTCCTTTGAGAAGAACTGCAGATCTGTTAAGCTTTCTTCTCTTCCTCTCCCAAGCACAGAAACTTCAAACTAGGGTTTCAGATTTTCTTCCTCTTCTAGATTTGAACTCGGAAACTCCTGTCTCCGACCAAGATATAAACTTAGATCCACTGACAGTTAGTTTACTTTTGATCTAAACACAGAACTAGAACTTTTGTTCTTTAATTTTTTTTTTCTTCTAGACAAGTTTTCTTAACTGGATGATTTTTTGTTTAAATTTTGTTTTTGTTTTTTCAAGTTAAGCACTATGTTTCTTAGATATGGATGAATTTTTGTTTAAATCTTTTAAAACTAAGATCTAAACTTAGACCTAGAACTATGCTTGAGTGCTTCTTAGTTCATAATGTTGATCCTGGAATTAATTTATTATTTTATTGCATGAATCATGGAACTGGAAGTCTGAAATGAGAATGTATATTTCGAAGTGATGTAGTGTGGATCCCAACTCCAAATCCATTTAGGATTTTTTTTCCTTCTTTTGTTTTTTCCTTTTTAAGATATGATAAGAATATTATTTCTTTTGGGACTCTTATTTTGACTATATCTGTTATTAGAATAGGTTTTATATTTTTTGATTAGGATTAGGTTGTCATAAAAGTCCTATAAATAGGCACCTTCTGTATGCATTTGAGGAACAACTTCTAATTAATAAAAATTCTTCTTTAAGTTTTGAGATTTGTTCTCTCTTTTTCTTGGTCGTGGAGTCAACTGTTCATTGGATTTGGAAGTCCCTCGCTTGAGGTTTTCAAGCAACCTTCGTACGGACCCCTCAAAAGGCCATCCGTCGGAGTTTTTGCGATACCGCTTCGCTCTCACCAAGCAACGGTGATTCAGTTATCGTCATCAATGATCGACTTGATCATTGCCAAGCACGATGATAAGTCCGTTCCGCTATCTCGCTGCGTCAGAATCTTGTTCTCGATCACAGTACTCACACACTGTAACTAACCCAGTTCCATGGCCCCTTGCTCATGTTGTCTCGAATTCTTGAGTATGTATTTTACATCATTGAATATGCAGGGCGCTGCAAAAAGAAGCTTATATTAGCTGTCAAAAAAATGCAGGGTTGCTACCCAAAAAATATTTGGAGTTGCTACCCCAAAAAATGCTTATGTTAACTTACATACACTGTCATTTAATGTTTCTTCTTGAAGATCTTACTAACATATTAAATAAGAAATTGGAAATGATGATGATGGCTTGAAAAAGTGTAATTGATACTACATGGCATCATACTATGATGCATAAATAAGCCAATCTGAGCCATCTTTACTTTCATTTTTCTTCTTCTACTTTTCTCTTTGGTAGTGCACGACAATTGAACAGTGAATTCACTGAAATGCTAGAATTTATGGCTAAATTCTTTTGGTTTGGATTGTTTGTAAACGTAATCAATTTTTTATGGGTCTGGATTCTGGAATGCTGAAATTTGATGAGGGCTGGAATGCTAGAATTTGATGGGTCTGGAACTATATTTGATAGCCTGATCATGAGTCTGGAAGACTGGAACTAATCTTTTTTTTTGTAAATTACTAGTTTGTATATTGTTTGTATGTTTGATCAGATGGGTCTGGAAGAGTGGAACTGTATTCTTGTTTTCTCTGTGTCACGAACCGCACTCCAGAGTAAGGGCACGAGACGTGGGTACGTCCAGCCTACGCCGCAGTGTCGGCGGTAGAACGCTGTCCTAGGTCACAACATCTAGATAAGGGTAATAAACAGTTATACTCCCCGAATGGGGGTGACATAACAGAATATATCTCAATCACATCTAAGTAGAACATGAAAGGAGAGATAGATAAATATCCAGAAATGAAACACAAAGATACAAATCCAGAATTCTAAGTGTCTAAATAAATACATATCCCAATTATCTCAGAATCGATATACAGTGATCCAGAAAAGTAAAGACATCCTAGTCTAAGGAAAGTGCCATCAACTGCTAGCAGGTCCAAGTCACTAGTGATGTCTAATGCTGCACCAAGAGGGATAGACACCAGAGCCTCATCATTCACTGTAAAATTTTCAACAGGTCCAGTCAGGACGGGAGCGAGGACAGTACATCTCAACAAAATCATAACTGGTTAGAAAATATAAACATGCTAGAGAGTAAGATACAGGATCTGAAGAAATAATATGATAAAAAGAGAGAGACTGTAAGTAAATAGCTACAATATATAGAGAACTAACAGTGCTAGTGATTCAGAGCACAAGATGGTTATGTAGACGGCACGATATTGTACACGAGTAATCTACAGAGGTTTGTACACGAGTAATCTACTGGATTGAATACATAACCACTTCTACTCCCCCCCCAATTAATACACAAGGATCCAGCTACGTTATGTTATTGTACACGAAGGTCATGTGAATACATGATTATACACGATTCACACGTTTCGTACACGAATTAACAAATACAAAGAGTACACGATGTTCCCGATAAAGTACACGAACACGAATATCCGATGTATCCGCTAAGGGGGATAACTTCGCACAACAAGATCCATATAGTACTAATCCGTGTTTCCAACGTGTCAGCATCATGTAAAGTAAACTAAAGCAGGAATATAATCCTAAACATATATAAAATGATCAGAGAATGTACTCGCCTGTATCCTGAGAATCTGGAGAATATATACTGTCCGAGGAGTGGTGTCTGGCTCCTATTAGAACAACACAAGTCACAACAAGTCCAGAATGGTAATAAGATGCACTACAATGCGTTCTACATGAATCTAGGTCAATCTAGACCAAAGTCAACTCTTGGTCAACCCTAGAAGTCAAACTAGGTCAACCAAGTCAAACCTAAGTCAAACTAGTCTATACTAGGCTAACAAGGCTATTCTAAGTCTAACTAGACTACACAAGTCTAATCTAGGCTCTACACTGACACACAGACACTCACATAGGCCATAGGCTAAGAGACTAGGCCATAGGCTAAGCCATGTCTAAAACCAACCATGCATTACACCTACACAAGGCTATTCTATATCTAAAATAATACACAAATTACAATATAATCTAATATAGGAAATCACACATTGATCTATCTTATAATATAACATAAAATTACACATTAGCCCATAGGTTACTATACACAAATCACCCACACATATATGATATATATACATTAGCACACACTCATATATATAGGAACCTATATATATATATATATAAATATGTCTCAATTCATATATATGTATACATATGCAAAAGAGAGAGGGGGACACATGACTATGTGTCCAAGTGTATGTGTGTGTGTGTGTATCATGAGAATTGTGTGTGTTAATTAGTGAGAGTGAGAGTGTTCAAGAAAGTGTGTGTGTGTGAAGAGTGAGACATGAGAGTGTGATGCCATGTGTGTGTGTGTGGACTTGTGTGTGTAGAGGACAGTGAGGCATAGGCTAACAGTGAGTGAGATAAAGAGTGTGAAAACAGTGAGTATGTGTGTGTAGGTGAAACATAAGAAACAGTGAGAAAACAATGCACACAGTCCCATCTAATCTCAGATTTTAATACATTGAATCCAAACAGTTCAAACAAACTCATATTAACACATAAAAACCATTTAAACAGTCCCCAATCCATTTCCAGATTTCAGAACACAAAAACAGTTCAACCCAATTTTCAGTCCCACATGCATTCTCAGTTTTAAACCCCAAACCACATCCAAACAACCCAAATTTTGACACACACTTAGAACTCAAATAGGGGTACACATTAGGGCCTTAATCTACACTAATTAACAGTGTACAATGGATAAAAATGAAGACAAAAATCGAATTTAAAAAAACTGGACAGAACAGTAAAATAGAGACTGATATGTAGGTATCAGTAATATTAGAAAAATGAGGATTGAACAATGAAATTAATTAAAAACACAAATACAGTGGTTGGTAATGTGAAAACTAATTGTGCACGTGCCATACAAGGTGTTTGTGTCCACCCAAGTGGACACAAACGTGTCCAATCACATTAAATACGAAAATAGTGCACAAACTGAACCACACAAGATAATTATCGTGCACGTGTTCACGGTGTCCGTGCACACGATACGACACGACACAACCCACGTGGTCGTGTCCAAGTGTCAACCTAGTATAGGGCTAGGGCTAGGACACCCTTCCATGTGTCTACGTCGCGTGTGCGCGCGATACGACACGCGTATCAGCGCACAAAAATAACAGCCGCTGAATCAGTGTATTCCCCGTGTGCATGTTCGTACGTGTCCGACACGACACGAGAGCTCGTGCAGCTCGACACACGGGGTGGCAGACATTGCCCTTCGGTGTGTGCCAAATCCTACGTGTCCACGTCGCGTGTCCGTGTGGTAAATGCACCCGTGCAGCAGGGCATACACAGTGCCTGTGCACGCGCGCGCGCGACCACGTGTTCGCGTGTCCGTGTGGACTCGACATGACACTAAGACTACACAAAAACACAGGAAACACATAAGCGACACATAGATCTAATTTCCTATTCAAATACAATCCCAAAATTCACTCGAAATGCCCATTGAGGCATTTCAACAAACACATGCAACATGACACTGATACGTGTCCAAATAGGACACGAAATGGACACGAATTTTAGGGCTTCCTATTTCTACAGTTAGGTTAGGGCTAGGGCATCCTAGTAATGCAATAAAAACAGAATTTCATGGAGGGGATTGAAATATACCTATTGATGAGCAAAGGCTCAAAATCTCCAAATGGAAATAGTTCCTCAAGCCACCAAAACTTCCCCAAATTGATTCCTTCCTGAAAATACTCAATACCAACAGCAAGTAGACTATAATTAGGTCCTATTGCAATTGGTTTGGAGAAAAAACGAATTAAAATGGATTTTCTATGGATTAGGGAAGATGGAGACTCACCTCTTCCAAAATAGCAAATAATTCCTAAGGAGGCTAGCCCTAATTTCTAGGAGCATTTAAATAGAGGGGAAGGGATCAATAGTGGCTGCCATGGGCTGATTAGGGTTAGGTTTGGTTCATGGTATGGGCCTATGGGCTATTAAGGCTTTAAGTCATATAATGACTTGTGATTTCACAAGCCATTCCTTAAACAATTCAAATCCTATTTTCCCAAAATAAATTCTAATGGGTTAATTATCACTAACTTAAGTCAAACTAGGGTTCCATATCCTAATCACATAGTCATGACCTAGGTTAGTCTCTAGGTTAGTCTCCTAGTCAACACTAGTCAAAGTCAACTATAGCACCAAAAAAATATACTAAAAATCACTGAAAATTCTAATAAATCTAATTAATACTAACTACCACTAACCATGGTTAGCTAAGACTAGCCATGTCTAATCTAGGTTAGGTCCAAACCAAGTTAGGCTAATCACAAAACATGACAATCAATTAAATAATATTAAAATCACACCATTTTTAATAATACATTAAATTCTAAATAATATATATTAAATTCAATTAAATTCAAAATGACAAAAGTACCCTCGAACTGGAAATGATAAATGAAGCACCCTAATCTCATGGCTAGGCTCTAGGTTAGGCTGTCTCTAGTATTACACTATCAAAACACTAAAATCATAAGTCATGATTTAAAATAGTTTTAAAATGATTTAAAAATTACCAAAAATCATATCATGAGTTAAATATCACTATTAAAAGATTAAAATCACAAAATTTCAAAATTACTCTCATTTGAAAAACTGGGTGTTACAATCCTACCCACCTTAGAAAAATTTTGTCCTCGAAATTAAGATGATCGCACTCCTTCTAGGTCAAACCCAAACAATCAAGGTCAAAAGAGAACTTATCTAAATCATGCAATTGGAAGGATATCATATATGATTTGGTAAGTGGTATCAGTCTGAGGTCTCATCTAGCCATTCTAGTCATATTAGATCAAGAGCAATCATAAGGTATCAAAACATACAACAATATGATAGGGTGCATCAATTTCAAAGATTGGCTAAGATATAGGTCAAAGACTCACCTCCAACTAGGTCTGGTGGCTGGAACTCCCTTCCGAAGGCGGAGTCTTGGCTGGGATAAGTGCAGCAGGACAGTCTCGCAGCCTGTGTGCAGCCGACCCACACAACAGGCACACCCCTCTTCTCTTTCTACAGTTGTCCCACACATGTCCAGGCTTCTTACAGAAGGTGCAGGTAGGCACTCTCTCAGCTGGCCTCTGCTGAATAGGAGTCTGGACTGGGTAGGCTGGTCTAGGCTGATAGTCTGGGTGCTTACGGGGCTCTGGGTATACACTGCTCCTCGGCCTCTTAGAACTAGGCTCTCCCCCTGAATATACCAAATACCACAGCAGTTGGATCCCGCGGCCCTGCTCCTTCAGGATCTCAGCCTGAACTCTCTGTGTCTCCAACACATCACGGAGAAGTCTAGATATCTGAGCTCCGTCAGAAAACAAACATGCCGAGGGTATGGTATGGGGTACCGCTCCTGGAGGCAGAGGAGGAGACGGGGAATGACTCTTGGTCTCAGATGAGACTGCAGCTCTCTCCTGGGTAACAGGTGGTGGAGGAAAACTCTCTGGTAAGGATACTAACACCTCCTCGATGGCGGGAGGTGCCATTACCCTTGGGTCAGCCTGAGGGGTTACTACCTCCTGAGTAATAGGAGATGGAAGCACACTATCAGTAGCTGCAGCTGCTCTCAGGCGACAGGCTCGGGTCATGGGTGCCATACTGGAAAGGATAAAAATACAACAATCATTAAGGCTGTATGGCAGTCTACTATCCTATCTGAAAACTGGTAATTATCAAAAATAAAATAAGTTAACTACTAATCATCTATAAAGAGGTACTATTTTAAGAAAAGCAGAACCACAAGTTTAAGGAACGAAAGTCAATAGCATTGAATCCAATCACAATATAATATATATATAGAAGGAGAGAGAGAGTTAGAGGGAAAAGATAGCATTATGTAAGGGTCATGTGGTTTGCGTGTGTGAAATATACATGAAAGTGTATAGGAGGATTTGGGTCTCAACTATAGCTATCAAGTTACACTATTCATGACATATTGGTTAAGCAATCTACAAGGCACAAGCTATTTACTCATAACATGAATGGCTAACCGTATATATAAGTATATCTATATGGCTATATGAATATAACATAGAGATGAAGGGTTAGGTTTTTATGGCAGTTGTGAACATTAGTGTAGAGTGTCAAGTGTACATGGGTTAAAACTTGAAATAAAGGGGTTCGATCTTTCCGTTTAGCTCAACATTACATATTAGATCTGAAATTGAACTACACATTTGAAGGCAATGTAAAAAAATGTTAACATGTATTCAGTTTTCAAATTTTGGAGAAATTCGAACATCAAAACCAACTCAATGTTTACCACAACCACAACCTAACATGTAAGAGTATGAACCTAACATTATATACCTGCACACAACCATGTATATGGCTCAAAACATTACAATTTAAAACTGCAATTTGAACTAAACACTTAGAATCCAAGGTTAAGGGTTTACTATGTACACAGTCTCAGATTTGACAATTCAACACAAAACTCAACCAATTTTTTAAGAAATGAAACCCTGTATATAACATACATGTGTAGTGATGTAAGAAAAACTAATAACATAAAATTTAAATTTAAATTACGAATTTAATCTGGGAAAACGGAGAACTAGTCATTGATACTGTCCTATATTAGAATTATTGGGATTTTGAGAACTTAGCATCAGTCATATTAACATACATTTAGATAGGTTGGTAAACAAGTGTAGCATGCATACGTGTCAGGCAAGCATCTATGTCCACTATATATATATTTTAAGATAATACAAGAAATAATGGCAAGAGAAAATATTGATAAAATCTGTTCTGCTTATCTGTTTAAAAGAGGAAACTATTTTGAAACCAGAGTTACAATATCAAATCTAAGTCAAGGTCTAGCAAAATCACCGATTCATTGTATTAGGAAGAATTTATAGCAAGAAGTTACACAAGGTTATAGTAACAGCTAGGCTACTCCTACTCATACTCATACTTCTAAGTTATTTGGTGATGGGGTACAATTTATACAACAAAATGGTACGATAGAGATGATATGTTTAAAAACCTTCTCAAGATACAATCTGATAATCATATGCGTTTGTCCAAAATCACGTTACTCAGAGTCCTCGCCACGCCAGTAAGCAAGGCTGCGAATAACGATATATTCCATAACTAGGGTATGCACCTCTACAATCATGTCGTCTGGAAATCTCGCTATGCCGACTAGTATAGCTGCGATAATTTCCAAATCTCATAACCAAGATACGTACATCCGAAGCCAGGTCTTCATGTTTCTGCCATGCCAGCTAATATGGTTGCGATAAACTACATGTTCCATAATCAAGTAGACGTTTTACCATCCCTGTATTTCCGTCAATATGTGTTATCAAAAAATATCATAACTCATGCCTTAAAATTCATCTCGATAGGAAAATCAAAATCAACAATGATCCAACAAAATTAAATTCAATAATCAAGGAGTGAGAGCGAACAAAACAAGGGAAAGGATTTCAAATTGAAGTATAAATAAGATTCTCAAGGGTCGTCCCAGGAATCTTTCAAAGAATCCTAACTGTGATTGAGTACCCTCAAAAAAAAAATATCCTAATCCTACTGCAGGCTGTAGTGATACTCTAGTTCGAATACCACTACATAAACTCGACCTGCATGGGCCACCACTAAAAACGTGTCACGATCCGCACCCTAGAGTAAGGGCACGAGACGTGGGTACGTCCAGCCTACGCCGCAGTGTCGGCGGTAGAACGCTGTCCTAGGTCACAACATCTAACAGATAAGGGTAATAAACAGTTATACTCCCCGAATGGGGGTGACATAACAGAATATATCTCAATCACATCTAAGTAGAACATGAAAGGAGAGATAGATAAATATCCAGAAATGAAACACAGAGATACAAATCTAGAATTCTAAGTGTCTAAATAAATACATATCCCAATTATCTCAGAATCTATATACAGTGATCCAGAAAAGTAAAGACATCCTAGTCTAAGAAAAGTGCCATCAACTGCTAGCAGGTCCAAGTCACTAGTGATGTCTAATGCTGCACCAAGAGGGATAGACACCAGAGCCTCATCATTCATTGTAAAATTTTCAACAGGTCCAGTCAGGACGGGAGCGAGTACAGTACATCTCAACAAAATCATAACTGGTTAGGAAATATAAACATGCTAGAGAGTAAGATACAGGATCTGAAGAAATAATATGATAAAAAGAGAGAGACTGTAAGTAAATAGCTACAATATATAGAGAACTAACAGTGCTAGTGATTCAGAGCACAAGATGGTTATGTAGACGGCACGATGTTGTACACGAGTAATCTACAGAGGTTTGTACACAAGTAATCTACTGGATTGAATACATAACCACTTCTACTCTACCGCCCCAATCAATACACAAGGATCCAGCTACGTTATGTTATTGTACACGAAGGTCATGTGAATACATGATTATACACGATTCATACATTTCGTACACGAATTAACAAATACAAAGAGTACACGATGTTTCCGATAAAGTACACGAACACGAATACCCGATGTATCCGCTAAGGAGGATAACATCGCACAACCAGATCCATATAGTACTAATCCGTGTTTCCAACGTGTCAGCATCATGTAAAGTAATCTAAAGCAGGAATATAATCCTAAACAGATATAAAATGATCAGAGAATGTACTCGCCTATATCCTGAGAATCTGGAGAATATATACTGTCCGAGGAGTGGTGTCTGGCTCCTATTAGAACAACACAAGTCACAACAAGTCCAGAATGGTAATAAAATACACTACAATGCGTTCTACATGAATCTAGGTCAATCTAGACCAAAGTCAACTCCTGGTCAACTCTGGTCAACCCTAGAAGTCAAACTAGGTCAACCAAGTCAAACCTAAGTCAAACTAGTCTATACTAGGCTAACAAGGCTATTCTAAGTCTAACTAGACTACACAAGTCTAATCTAGGCTCTACACTGACACACATACACTCACATAGGCCATAGGCTAAGCCATGTCTAAAACCAACCATGCATCACACCTACACAATGCTATTCTATATCTAAAATAATACACAAATTACAATATAATCTAATATAGGAAATCACACATTGATCTATCTTATAATATAACATAAAATTACACATTAGCCCATAGGTTACTATACACAAATCACCCACACATATATGATATATATACATTAGCACACACTCATATATATAGGAACCTATATATATATAAATATGCCTCAATTCATATATATGTATACATATGCAAAAGAGAGAGGGGGACACATGACTATGTGTCCAAGTGTATGTGTGTGTGTGTGTATCATGAGAATTGTGTGTGTCAATTAGTGAGAGTGAGAGTGTTCAAGAAAGTGTGTGTGTGTGAAGAGTGAGACATGAGAGTGTGATGCCATGTGTGTGTGTGGACTTGTGTGTATAGAGGACAGTGAGGCATAGGCTAACAGTGAGTGAGATAAAGAGTGTGAAAACAGTGAGTATGTGTGTGTGGGTGAAACATGAGAAACAGTGAGGAAACAATGCACACAGTCCCATCCAATCTCAGATTTTAATACATTGAATCCAAACAGTTCAAACAAACTCATATTAACACATAAAAACCATTTAAACAGTCCCCAATCCATTTCCAGATTTCAGAACACAAAAATAGTTCAACCCAGTTTTTAATCCCACATGCATTCTCAGTTTTAAATCCCAAACCACATCCAAACAACCCAAATTTTGATACACACTTAGAACTGAAATAGGGGTACACATTAGGGCCTTAATCTATACTAATTAACAGTGTGCAATGGATAAAAATGAAGAAAAAAATCGAATTTAAAAAAACTGGACAGAACAGTAAAATAGAGACTGATATGTAGGTATCAGTAATATTAGGGAAATGAGGATTGAACAATAAAATTAATTAAAAACAAAAATACAGTGGTTGGTAATGTGAAAACTAATTGTGCACGTGCCATACAAGGTGTTTGTGTCCACCCAAGTGGACACAAACGTGTCCAATCACATTAAATACGAAAATAGTGCATAAACTGAACCACACAGGATAATTATCGTACACGTGTTCACGGTGTCCGTGCATACGACACGACACGACACAACCCACGTGGTCGTATCCAAGTGTCAACCTAGTGTAGGGCTAGGGCTAGGACACCCTTCCACGTGTCCACGTCGCGTATGCGTGCGATACGACACGCGTATCAGCGCACAAAAACGACAGCCGCTGAATCAGTGTATTCCCCGTGCGCACGTTCGTACGTGTCCGACACGACACGAGAGCTCGTGCAGCTCGACACACGGGGTGGCAGACATTGCCCCTCGGTGTGTGCCAAATCCCACGTGTCCACGTCGCGTGTCCGTCTCGCAAATGCACCCGTGCAGCAGGGCATGCACAGTGCCTGTGCACGCGCGTGCGCGACCACGTGTTCGCGTGTCCGTGTGGACTCTTCACGACACTAAGACTACACAAAAACACAGGAAACACATAAGCGACACATAGATCTAATTTTCTATTCAAATACAATCCCAAAATTCACTCGAAATGCCCATTGAGGCATTTCAACAAACACATGCAACATGACACTGATACGTGTCCAAATAGGACATAAAATGGACACGAATTTTAGGGCTTCCTATTTCTACAGTTAGGTTAGGGCTAGGGCATCCTAGTAATGCAATAAAAACAGAATTTCATGGCGGGGATTGAAATATACCTATTGATGAGCAAAGGCTCAAAATCTCCAAATGGAAATGGTTCCTCAAGCCACCAAAACTTCCCCAAATTGATTCCTTCCTAAAAATACTCAATACCAACAGCAAGTGGACTATAATTAGGTCCTATTGCAATTGGTTTGGGGAAAAAATGAATTAAAATAGATTTTCTATGGATTAGGGAAGATGGAGACTCACCTCTTCCAAAATAGCAAACAATTCCTAAGGAGGCTAGCCCTAATTTCTAGGAGCATTTAAATAGAGGGAAAGGGATCAATAGTAGCTGCCATGGGCTGATTAGGGTTAGGTTTGGTTCATGGTATGGGCCTATGGGCTATTGAGGCTTTAAGTCATATAATGACTTGTGATTTCACAAGCCATTCCTTAAACAATTCAAATCCTATTTTCCCAAAATAAATTCTAATGGGTTGATTATCACTAACTTAAGTCAACCTAGGGTTCCATATCCTAATCACATAGTCATGACCTAGGTTAGTCTCTAGGTTAGTCTCCTAGTCAACACTAGTCAAAGTCAACTATAGCACCAAAACAAATATACTAAAAATTACTGAAAATTCTAATAAATCTAATTAATACTAACTACCACTAACCATGGTTAGCTAAGACTAGCCATGTCTAATCTAGGTTAGGTCCAAACCAAGTTAGACTAATCACAAAACATGGCAATCAATTAAATAATATTAAAATCATACCATTTTTAATAATACATTAAATTCCAAATAATATATATTAAATTCAATTAAATTCAAAATGACAAAAGTACCCTCGAACTGGAAATGATAAATGAAACACCCTAATCTCATGGCTAGGCTCTAGGTTAGGCTGTCTCTAGTATTACACTATTAAAACACCAAAATCATAAGTCATGATTTAAATAGTTTTAAAATGATTTAAAAATTACCAAAAATCATATCATGAGTTAAATATCACTATTACAAGATTAAAATCACAAAATTTCAAAATTATCCTCATTTGGGAAACTGGGTATTACACTCTGTAGAAACTCAATTGTTTTTAAATTGTTTGTATGTTTGATAAATTTGATGGTATGATGGTTAAATTATTTTATTGTTTGTATATATACTGGCTATATATGCTGGGCCGACATTGATATTTTAATTGTATTTTTTTGGTTCTTTTAATAATATAATCAAGCCTATTATGGTATTTTGTTTGTTGTAAAATGAAACAGCCCAGCCCGTAAAGATGAGGCCCATAAACCGAAATAACTGACCTAATTTATATGGGTTCGATTTATTTTGGTTTGCACTATAATGGTCCGGTTTGGTTCGGTTAATCATTCTCAGTTTAGTTCTTGGTCGGGTTTTATAAATGTGGTTCGGTTTGAACCGAACCGAACTGATACTCACCCCTAGCCCGAAGGCTTCCAACCAATCCAGCCCGAAGGCACCAAACACGTCTGAAGAACCCATCAGTCCCAAAGGCCTTCACTACAAAAAAAAGATAGTTTGTATCACGCCCCAGAACCAGAATACTAGAGAGCGGGGGCAGACATAGCCAGCTACGTATAATAAAATGAGGTCCACTCCACTATACGGTCACGGCTGTCTAGATATATGAGGGTTTATCTACAAGCCAACAGTCTCTTAAGGTCAATAACAAGCCTAGTGTCTCAATCACAAGCAAGTAAGTAAATGTTATAAGATGTAAGATCACCAAATATACAATAGTAAGGCGTCTCAAATATTACATATTCAGCTGATCATGAAGCTAGTCGTTACAAAATGTGAGGACTAGCAGAAGTTTTAGTCAATACATGATCAATCCTAGGATTTGCCAATCATGTTACAGCCCGTAGGCAGACAGTACGTAAAAATGTACATGAGCTAACACTTTCTCGGCGGCTAAACGCCTCAAAAGAATAATTTTATAATAGAGTGAGAGAGCCAAAATAAACTCACTCGTTGCCAGGGTTTCGTCTAGTGGTCACCATCTGGCTGGAAAGTCGATAGATCCTCGGAAGCTGCTCCGGTATCTGGTCATACAAAACCAGCTGGGTCAGACCCCAGAAAGAGCAGGTGCGACAAAGGAGGCTTCACTTAGGAACTAAAACCAGCAATTAGCACAAGAATAATAATATATAATAAAAGACAGTAATTAAGGAAAAGCATGACAGGTGATATACGATGAGATAACCGTAGGACTATTCAGATAACCAAGTTACAACCCATAAACCAAACAAGGACCGGGGTTGTAACCCTTCGTCTGAACAGAACTTGGCTTCTCCCACCATATATTGGCAATATAATATAAGAAATCAGGACGTGTAACAATCTTGTACAGGATCAAGACAAGACTGGACTGATTATTCCTCATCCAACAATCACGGCCAAGCAAAGAGTACGGCTTGATACTTTAACTAACTTGGGTTATCATAGGCCTAGTTACTAGCAAGATGCAAAGAGATTTCCAAGTCCAGTTAGTCGCCTGCTGTTACCTGAGTGACCCCAGCAAAAGAAAATAAGTATAGCAGACACACTGCAGTGAAATACATGTGTCCTAAAGAGGTGCCCCACTCGACGGCAGACTGGAAATGTGCTCATCATGACAGATAGCTCCAAGTCCCATGTATATATATATAAGGCCGGGATCAAAGGGGCAACAGGTAACTGAAAAAGTCTCTTCATGAACTATTGTATTATTCTAGTTATTAGCCTTAGCCATTTACAGTAGGTACCCCTGACCGTGGTACTCAGGGGTCCCTGTCCTAGAGATGATGCAAGACAAGACGGGTTCATTTGTACAAGCACAATCGTCCACGGTGTCCAGGTCATTCATTCTTGTCATATCGTGTTGGCCGTCGCAACAACAATTCGAGAAATATCATGTCAGGTTTATCATGTCAAGAGTGCACCACGGCGGGCCACTATCAAGAATTATCATGTCAAGTTATCATATCAAGTTTACTTGTCAGGAGTACGCCACGGCGGGCCACTATCATTTCATGTCATTCATTATTACTAGTCAAGAGTGCACCACCACGGGTCACTGTAAAGTCATTCTTAATTATCAAGGAGGGAAGAAACTTGCACAATTAAATAATAATATAATATATATAAATATTCTTGAAGCCAAGAAGAAACTCTACAACTTTCATGTTGGGAGTGGGAAAAAATTCTGACCACAATTCAGGCAAATAAAACATTTAAACAATAAAAGTGGACCCCATGCGGCCCAAAAGTGGGAGAACATACATGCGGCTAAAGAGAGTGGGAGCGCCATCCATGCGGCCAGCCAAAGCTTATGCGGCCAGAAAATAACTGAAGGGGGCCATGCGGCCAGCAAGAAATATTCATGCAACCAGAAAAGACAAGGAGAGAGAAACCCGCAATAAATGCAAGCTTCCACTCAAGCAAAAGAAAAGGACACGTGGCTACTCAAGTACTGGGGCCTTGTGGCCTAAATTATATATATTCTAGCCAAGTGGGACCCAACAATTAATGCAGCAAGGAAGAAAAGTTCACGTGAACCATTTAATTAATGATCCACGTGAAGCAATAATTACATGTATATAATAAGCTATGCCAGTGGAAGGGGCCATGCGGCCAACTTTACAAGTTAGCTTGTAAATACAAGCAAAAAAAGGCTGCATGCAACTAATGCATTAAAATATGCATGCAAGCATGCACAGAAAAATATGCAAAGTCAAATGGCCTATGCGGCCAAGTTTACATAAGCAAAATAAACAAATGCCTTGGCCATAAGCATTTGCCCCCATATGCGACCAGCTACTGTTCCCCATATGCGGCCAAGTAGCTTGCAATTGCAAGCACATGCTAACGTATTGAATAATAAAGCTAAGGCAAATGTGTTAGCTGCTAGTGAATAAGGCATTGAAAAACTCATGTATTAATTATTAATGCATGGAATACAAAACTCATGCATTAAATGCTAATGCTTTGAATATTAAAACTCATGCATTAAATATTAATGCATAGAATACCAAAGCTAATGCATTAAATATTAATGCAATCCATGCGGCCAAGTAAAATTTGTTACATGCGGCTAAGTGACTTGGCCTATGCATGCGGCTCAACTTTTTCCCTCCCATGCAAGCACTGATGCATGCAACTAATATTAAAAGCAAGCCAACTCACTTTGCTCCCATATGCGGCCCAGTGACTGGGATTGCCATATGCGGCTGTGTAAAACTCCTAAATTTATACTATATTTTTATCGATTTTGGTACTGATTTTAAATTTTTTTTGTATTGTACGTCACGTAGTCGTATTGTACGTCGTGCACAAAATTTTATTTATATATATTTTTTTCTCTTTCGTTTGCTCGACGAGTGCGAATATGTGCGAGCGTACATATTTTTTTGAAAAACATTTTTTTCTATTTTATGGTTTCAAAATAATATATGTAATAATTATTTCTAGCTATCGTTTTCAAGTTTATGATTTTAATTATGAAAGGCCTTTTATTTATACAGCTATAATAATAAGTTATTTTTCCTATAAAAGGGTATATTAGAAAAGTATATTTATGTAAACATTATTTGTACATACATATATATTTAGTAATTATTATTGAGTTTATTTGTAAATAATAATGTATTTTCGAAATTAATATTATTAGTATTTTAGAAATTATATTTCGGAATTATTATGGCGATTTAAACCTTGATTTGAAAATTTTGGATTTATTTAAATCGATAAATATTTGAAATGTGATTTATCTCATTGATTTTATAATAGAAATTTAATTATATTTAAATTTGGATTTGTATTTGGATTGGATCTGATTTATTTTAAATTTATTTAAAGGGGGATTTAAACTACTCCTAATTCTATCCAATTGGGAATTTCCACATCCTATAAATAGGCAGGTACTCTTCCATAAATTTTCTCCACATCCACAAATTATGCATCGTGTCTGTGCCTCCCAATCTACTATTCCCCCAGTACATGTACATTATCCCTCTTCACGTCCGACAATTCCGGACGCATCTCCTCGCCACCATCCCGTATCGGACACACCCGACATGGCCAAATCCTATCAAACCTAATCCTAACCCAACCACCACCGTCTCCGTCATCAACCACCACCGACCGCCTTCAGATCTCCTCGGGACGACGAGCGTGTCCGCCGCGCCCGTCGAACCCTGACCTCCCCTTCCGCAGCGCCGTGCGCCATCGACTTCGCGTGGCCGCCCTTCTGCCGTGCTCGGCGCCGAAGACCCGCGAGCGCCGCCCTCTGCCGCGTTGACCGACAAGACGAGCGCCGCCTCCACCGCGAACGGCCGAGCGCGCCGCCGAGCTTCTCCCTCTCCATGTTGACCACTGTGGCCCAGATCCGGCGTCTCCCGACCACGGCAACCCCATGATCGGGAACCGCTCCCCGTGCCGGCGTCGGCGAGTACGGGCCGCGCCTTCTGCCAACCCACCGGTGCTCCGGTGGCTGCATCCCCCGAGCCGCCTCCGCCGGAGCTTCGCGCCGACGATCGCCGGTAACCTCCCCTCTTCTTTCTCTCTCCTCCTCACTCGCTCGATCTTTCCTCTCTCTTTCTCTCATTTTTGTCAAATATTAGGGGAAAAAGGGGGTTGCTGTAAGGGATTATTTATATATTAAAGTTATTATTATTATTATTTATCATTATTAAAATGACTACTACTATCATTTATTATTATTATTATTATTACAATTATTATTACAATTATTATTATTACTGTTATTATTATTATTATTATTATTATTATTATTATTATCATTATTATTATTATTTAATTGCTAATTGGGGTATTGAAATATTTTATGAAGTATACTATTAGTATTGTTATTATTAAATAAGTATAAAATATTTTGAAATTTATGGATAACAAATCTATTAATTGAGTTGGGTTATAACTGTACCAATAATATTGGTTAAGGCATTATTTTGGGCTACTATTAATATGTATGAATTTAAAATTTGGTTTTATATAAATTAAACAATGGGGTTTAGATTCTTAAAATATTACCATCATTTCATGGTTTTTTATTATTATATATTTTTACCTAAAAATATTATAGTAGTACTTTCTAATTAAATTATAGTTTTACGAAATAGGGTTTTAGCCTTAAATAAAGTTTCTACAAATTATTTTCGAGTATCATAAATACTTTTCTAAAATTAGTATATACTCTCCGCTAATCAAAGTTGATCGTGACTAATTCCATAATTCTATTTCCTCGCAACTTCAGACCATTTTCCATCGATCACGGCTATTGGACCCCTCGTGACTTGCCAGAATATTGCACCACACCAGACGTAACACCAGGCAAGACACCTTGCCTTTACTGTTTAATTTCTTGCTCAATATCATGCATGTTGTGTTTATTTTCAAGATTGTTTCTTTCTAAATTATATGTAGATACAAATTATTATATTTTATAAAATTAGCTTAGAGTTAAGAGACTACCATCAAATTTAGTGTGTCTCATTGACTTGCCACGATTGTACACGAGTTGTGTGAGAGTTGTGAGTGTCATATAGAGGTCACTTGCGTGTGGGCTGATCCCCCGTGCGCATGCGTAGGAATAACTGTCAATAGATGCATGATTAGAAGACTTGACAGTTATCTATATTAAAACAGTGTGGTGGAAACGATACGTGTTTGTATGTCATGGTTACGACACACGTATAGTATCATTGGGGGGGAGGGGACAACTACTAGCGTAGGGGCTACTTTTTACACATATTTTGGGAGATAGTGTCTCGGATGAGCGCTACGTATTACCCGACCGATAGTGTCTCGGATGAGCGCTACTTGTTGGCCACTCTTTATTACATGCTTGAGATAGCCCCTGCGTAGAACGTTGTCCTCTAAATTGAAATCCACATAGAATGGTTAGGAACCTTTACTCATGCATATTTCTGTTGAGTTTTATTATTCAGTTTATCGGCATGATATTATGTGTCTTGTTACGTCCCTCTGAGGACCTGGTTTTTCCCCAGGTGTGTGTTTTCGTGATTTCTTGCAGGTGCTCTAGCTAAGGCCATTCCTTCTTTCGTGATGATTGCTCTTGGACTCGTCACTTGCTCTCGCTTGCTAAATTCTTTCCTTGTATATTTTTCCATGTTTAATTTGGTTGGTAGTGGACTTTGTCTCCGCCCAACTATTGTGTACTTGATAAACTCAAAGTTGCTTTATATTATTATTTATCTTTGTGGATGAGATTTAGTGTCTTGGCTTTCTACATTTACAGCTTATGTATATATACGAGTCGTATATTTACTCGTATGTATACAGCTGGCATGATACATATCTAGTCTCAAGTATTTGGGACTGGGGCGTTACATGTTTTTGTGGTGGCCCATGCAGGTCTAGTTTGTCACTTCGGTTATGTAATTGTACCGATGTGAGCATGCAATATAGGATTAGAATCTAGGAATCTCATCCACCTACTTGACATCCTTTCTTGACTTCAAATTTTGAACTCTCGTTCGACCTCCTTGAATTGCATCTTGCTTGACTCCTTCTACCGTAAATTTCTTAGTTTCGTGTTTAGTAAGATGACTACACTAGTATATGCCCATAGGTTAAACACATGGCTAGATAGATTGCATTGACAATTAATATCCATTGAGGTTATATTTGAGTATAAAGACATCTATTTTTTCCTAGAGATAAGATCATAAGGATTAGTTAATTCCAAGTTGGATAGTAGCATATTACCGCCATCAAAGGATAGTTGAAATTTTACTTTAAATTTACAAGGTGGTATACACAAGAGGATAGCTAGATCGAGAAAGCAAATTTTTTTTATGAATTTTGAAATTACGAAATAGTTATGATTTAAGTTTTTATATTGTGACACTTGATTTACGGTTAACTTAAGTTTGGATTATAATATGATAGAGTTATCTCGAGTTATTTAAAGAGTTTAAATTATGATTTTCTAGACGACTAGAGAGATGAAAGTTTAGAAGGAAGAAAACTTGAGGTTTTAAATTGTGCATACGATTTATAAGTTTATTAAATTTTGAAGAGATGATGAAAAAAAAAATTGTTTAAAATTTTTGGAAGATATCGACTTTGAAGGAAAAAATTTTTTAATTTCAAATTTTGTCCTATGATCTATGATTTATAGAGTTATTTAAATTTCGATTTTAAGGCCTTTTATTATGGATATTTAAATTTTGGTAAAAAACATGTTCATTTTATGATATACAAGGACTATTTCGAGAGTGATTAGAGATTTCAATTAAATTGACAGTCTAAGATAATTGGTAATGGTAGCAGAGTATCTTGAAAAATTTTATTAAGAAATTTCGAGGAACGTGAAATTTAGATTAGATCATATTGGTAGAGGACCAAGAAGCAAGGAAGGTCACCCTAGTGAGATAGAAGTATTGTACATTAGATTGCCATGCCACCTATGATTATGATATTGCATATACACAAGTATAGTTAGTCATCGACCAAACCGATGAACATATCTTTTGACTTACTCGACCTTCCCTCAATTCTAGATCTTTTGACATGACCATCTAATCAATTAAAACTTGAGAAATGATTAGATTGTTCCTTGATCATACACCATCTAAGTGGCTATCATATCCCTAGAAACTATACTCCTAATTTATTTTACCTTGATTTGTTAGAATCTAAGTTATCTTTTCATGCTTTAGCTCGGTCATTTATTTGGTTCGTTAATCATTATCTCATGAACTCCCACTTTCTATTTTAATTTCTTTTGTGTCCTTTACCGTGACTTGGATATTTGGAGCACAACACTAGACTTTTTCTTCCCACAAATTTCACAAACAAGACCTACACGAGTCCACCTTCATGTAGGTATATCACGTGCCACTAAAACACGTCTCCTTGTACTCTAATTTCATATTGCGACTTTCGGGTCAAAATGACTGGACTCTAATCCCTACCGTGAAACCAATATACTTTTAACTATAGATGAGACTCGACCTCGACTCAATTCTTTCGACCCGATATATGATTTTGTTCTACTCAATTCCTTGCATGCTTATCCTTGCATTTTATCTTGATTGCTGGACTTATCACACCATTAGTTTTTTTGGGAAGAATACCTCACGACCTAACCAACATTTTGTGGACCACATTGATAGGTTCACTCGGACCATAGAATTCAGTAGACCCCAACTTATCTAGTCAACCAAGCCGACTACATAGGCCCAAATTTCGGGCGGAACCTCGATTTTATAAGATCTTGGACTAATTGATTTCTTTCATCATTACCCTTTACTTATTATTTTATTTACCTATGATGCTAAAATAGCTTAGTTTTGCAAGCGTATTCTTTATCAAGCTTGATCATGACATATGTTTTATTGGGTCGCTCCCACTAACATATTGTCTAATCAGAACCGGTGCATGATGGTCTGATCAACCGAGTGCACTTTGGTTTGCTCTTTGTATATTAGTCTACGTGGATGGAACAAAATTAAACTCGGCCTTTAAAATCCCATCCACGTCTGCCTTGACAATTCTTTTGAAATTATTCGGTCGTCTTTGCACCACGTATTGCATTCGATAATATCGTCTTTTGAACTCCCTATTGCTTTTGCCTTCACCTGCTTTAGAGGGACGAAGGCATTATACTAGAACTTTCTCTAGCCATCCTATCGATTACGACCACATCGTATTATTTTTCTATGATCTATATCGCAATTTCTCCCGGCATGATTTTGTTATTGATTGTTCTTCATCGATACCTCTTGCGTCTTCTCACCCCCCACAAATTTTTAATTTTGAGGACAATTTTTTTTTAAGTTGGGTAGGATGTAAAGCCCCTAAATTTCTACTATATTTTTATTGATTTTGGTACTGATTTAAATCTTTTTTTTGTATTGTACGTCGCGTAGTCATATTGTACGTCGTACACGGAATTTTATTTATATATTTTTTTTCTCTTTCGTTTGCTCGACGAGTGCGAATATGTGCGAGCGTACATATTTTTTTGAAAAATATTTTTTTCTATTTTATGGTTTCAAAATAATATATGTAATAATTATTTCTAGCTATCGTTTTCAAGTTTATGATTTTAATTATGAAAGGCCTTTCATTTATACAGCTATAATAATAAGTTATTTTTCCTATAAAAGGGTATATTAGAAAAGTATATTTATGTAAACATTATTTGTACATACATATATATTTAGTAATTATTATTGAGTTTATTTGTAAATAAAAATGTATTTTCGAAATTAATATTATTAGTATTTTAAAAAATATATTTCGGAATTATTATGGCGATTTAAACCTTGATTTGAAAATTTGGATTTATTTAAATCGTTAAATATTTGAAATGTGATTTATCTCATTGATTTTATACTAGAAATTTAATTAGATTTAAATTTGGATTTGTATTTGGATTGGATCTGATTTATTTTAAATTTATTTAAAGGGGGATTTAAACTACTCCTAATTCTATCCAATTGGGAATTCCCACATCCTATAAATAGGTAGGTACTCTTCCATAAATTTTCTCCACATCTACAAATTGTGCATCGTGTCTGTGCCTCCCAATCTACTATTCCCCCAGTACATGTACATTATCCCTCTTCACGTCCGACAATTCTGGATGCATTTCCTCGCCACCACCCCGTGTCGGACACACCCGACATGGCCAAATCCTATCAAACCTAATCCTAACCCAACCACCACCGTCTCCGTCATCAACTACCACCGACCGCCTTCAGATCTCCTCGGGACGGCGAGCATGTCCGTCGCGCCCGTTGAACCCTGACCTCCCCTTCCGTAGTGCCGCACGCCATCGACTTCGCGCGGCCACCCTTCTGCCGTGCTCGGCGCCGAAGACCCGCGAGCGCCGCCCTTTGCCGCGTTGACCGACGAGACGAGCACCGCCTCCACCGCGAACGGCCGAGCGCGCCGCCGAGCTTCTCCCTCTCCATGTCGACCACTGCGGCCCAGATCCGGCGTCTCCCGACCACGGCGACCCCATGATCGGGAACCGCTCCCCGCGCCGGCGTCAGCGAGTACGGGCCGCGTCTTCTGCCAACCCACCGGTGCTCCGGTGGCTGCATCCCCCGAGCCGCCTCCGCCGGAGCTTCGTGCCGACGATCGCCGGTAACCTCCCCTCTTCCTTCTCTCTCCTCCTCACTCGCTCGATCTTTCCTCTCTCTTTCTCTCGTTTTTGTCAAATATTGGAGGGAAAAGGGGGTTGCTGTAAGGGATTATTTATATATTAAAGTTATTATTATTATTATTATTATTATTATTATTTAGCATTATTAAAATGACTACTACTATCATTTATTATTATTATTATTATTATTATTATTATTATTATTACAATTATTATTATTACTGTTATTATTATTATTATCATTATTATTATTATTTAATTGTTAATTGGGGTATTGAAATATTTTATAAAGTATACTATTAGTATTGTTATTATTAAATAAGTATAAAATATTTTGAAATTTATGGATAACAAATCTATTAATTGAGTTGGGTTATAACTGTACCAATAATATTGGTTAAGGCATTATTTTGGGCTACTATTAATATGTATGAATTTAAAATTTGGTTTTATATAAATTAAACAATGGGGTTTAGATTCTTAAAATATTACCATCATTTCATGGTTTTTTATTATTATATATTTTTACCTAAAAATATTATAGTAGTACTTTCTAATTAAATTATAGTTTTACGAAATAGGGTTTTAGCCTTAAATAAAGTTTCTACAAATTATTTTCGAGTATCATAAATACTTTTCTAAAATTAGTATATACTCTCCGCTAATCAAAGTTGATCGTGACTAATTCCATAATTCTATTTCCTCGCAACTTCAGACCATTTTCCATCGATCACGGCTATTGGACCCCTCGTGACTTGCCAGAATATTGCACCACACCAGACGTAACACCAGGCAAGACACCTTGCCTTTACTGTTTAATTTCTTGCTCAATATCATGCATGTTGTGTTTATTTTCAAGATTGTTTCTTTCTAAATTATATGTAGATACAAATTATTATATTTTATAAAATTGGCTTAGAGTTAAGAGACTACCATCAAATTTAGTGTGTCTCATTGACTTGCCACGATTGTACACGAGTTGTGTGAGAGTTGTGTGTGCCATATAGAGGTCACTTGCGTGTGGGCTGATCCCCCGTGCGCATGCGTAGGAATAACTGTCAATAGATACATGATTAGAAGACTTGACAGTTATCTATATTAAAACAGTGTGGTGGAAACGATACATGTTTGTGTCTCATGGTTACGACACACGTATAGTATCATTGGGGGGGAGGGGACAGCTACTAGCGTAGGGGCTACTTTTTACACACATTTTGGGAGATAGTGTCTCGGATGAGCGCTACGTATTACCCGACCGATAGTGTCTCAGATGAGCGCTACTTGTTGGCCACTCTTTATTACATGCTTGAGACAGCCCCTGCGTAGAACGTTGTCCTCTAAATTGAAATCCACATAGAATGGTTAGGAACCTTTACTCATGCATATTTCTGTTGAGCTTTATTATTCAGTTTATCGGCATGATATTATGTGTCTTGTTACGTCCCTCTGAGGACCTGGTTTTTCCCCAGGTGTGTGTTTTCGTGATTTCTTGCAGGTGCTCTAGCTAAGGCCATTCCTTCCCTCGTGATGATTGCTCTTGGACTCGTCACTTGCTCTCGCTTGATAAATTCTTTCATTGTATATTTTTCCATGTTTAATTTGGTTGGTAGTGGACTTTGTCTCCGTCCAACTATTGTGTACTTGACAAACTCAAAGTTGCTTTATATCATTATTTATTTTTGTGGATGAGATTTAGTGTCTTGACTTTCTACATTTACAGCTTATGTATATACGAGCCATATATTTACTCGTATGTATACAACTGGCATGATACGTATCTAGTCTCAAGTATTTGGGATTGGGGCGTTACAGGCTGGCAACTTTGTAAGACCATGCTAATGCCTTAAATGTAATTAATATAAGGCTATGTAATTAAATAATGCAAGCAACTTTGTTCCCATGCATGCGGCCAGCAACTTGGAAGTTAATGCTATGCAAAATAGTACAAGGCCATGCGGCAAAAATGCTTTAACAATCAAGCTAACTGTAGGCACTTAAAGCCTTCTCCATGCGGCTCAAAAATATATATAATTGCCATCATGCAACCTATAAGCTATAAATATTAGCTTGCATGTGTGCATTTAATGCTCAGGCAAACTAATCCACGCGGCCAAGCAAGGATTTACCATGCGGCCAAAGCAAATATTAAATAAGTGCATGCAAAAGAAACTAAGTGCATGCAATGAAGCTGCATGGCCATGCGACCAGAAAATGCAAATTTTTGCTTCCCACAGAGAACATGTCCATGAAAAATACCATGGCCTCCATGCTCCACCAAACAACAATAGGAACCCAAATCCAAACTTTCATGGGTCAATTTTGGGTAAAATAAAATTCTCTACAACATGGAACCATCAACTAGCAAAAATATGCAAGTTTGATAGATCAAAATTCATGAAAACCGAAAATACCATAAAACTAGATCTACAAGAATTTAATCACGGAAATGAAAAGTGCTAAGTACTAAAGTGGGTTAGAAACACATGAGGAAGACAATAAAACAATAAAAATGGACTTCCTCCATGAAGTAAGGTGCACTTGCCTAAGCTCTCCACTCTCTCAGGTTGGTGGAGAAGTAATGGTGGGGAGGAAGAAAGTTAATGTGGAGAGAGAAATGTGTGGTAGGATATTTAATAAAGAGGGTGGTGGTAGGTGGGAGTGGTTTGGTTCACATAAAATCAAGCAAAATCGAACCAAGCCAACAAACCGAACCGAACCAAGATAAACCCATCAATGAAATGCCAAAATAAATTAAGCAGGGAGACATGCAATACGGGTCAAAATATGTACATATATTCCAAATACGTAATACGAGATATGGGCATTACAGTTTGGGACGAAATTATTTGATACACTATTTTAAGAGTCCTAAAAGATTAATATTTGAGACAATTTAGAATTTTGTAATAAAAGAGAATAATATATATGACAGATTTGTATATGGAACCTAATAATATCACTTATTTTGAAATGGAAGTTGTTTTCGTCGCTATAAAGTAGGTTCTGTCCCAAAAATATTGGCGGGAATAAAAATATTTGGCGGGCAAAGCTGATGTCCCATTATTTGTTACTAAATTTTTAGTAATAGTTTATCTAACAGATCTGAACCGTTCATTTGTTTGATCTAAACCGTTCAATTGTTAGGTTAAGATAAAACAATCCTTTAAATGCCACCGTTTATTTGTTTGATCTAAACCCTCTTTCTTTCTTTCTTTCTTTCTTTCTCTCTCTCTATCTCTCTCTCTCAAAAGGGGTTGATTGGCAGCTCTCTCTCGAAAGGGATTTAATCGGCGGCTCTCTCTCGAAATGGGTTTGATTGGACGGATATTTTCGTAACCTATTTCTTTTGATTTAGCTCTGTAGTTTGATCGGCGGCTCTCCAACGATTGATTTGGCTCTGTAGTTTATAGTCTGCATGTCCAACACAACACTTCCTCAACTGATTTTGTGTTCAAAGTTAGGGTATAATTTGAAGATCTTCTAAAATTTTGTGTTCCTAATTTTTTTGTATGATCTACTTCGTGTTCTACTGATTTTTTCTAAAAAACTTCAAATATTTTTCCAATTTTTAGGGTATTTGAAAAACTTTGAAGATTTTCCCCATTTTTTTTGAAATCAAATTTTCCATTTTTGTTTGATAAACTTCCAAACTTTTCTTTTTTTTCTCCAATTTCTCATTTTGTTTGTAGAACAATTATAAATCTTGTGTATTTTTTTCTAGTTTCTCCTTTTTTTTTCCAGGAATATAACATTTATGAGTATAATTTCATTCATTGTCATGTCTAACAAAATTTTATTAAAATAGTCTAATCGAGTTGAGTCTGGACAGATCTATGTGAAATTTCTGTGTAGTTGAGGCGGATCAAATTTTGGTATGATCACATTCATATCAAGTTTTGGTTGAATCGGAATTTAGTTTCAAGTTGAGGGTTTGGATTGGGCTGGATGATGTTTAGGTGTAATTTGGATTAGTTCCGGTTAGGTTAGGGCCAAGTCAGGTCGTAATATAATTTTGGTATGATCACATTCATAATTACTGTCAAGATTGTTAGACCAAATATATAATAATTTGTAGTCAACTTTTATAATTTTTGTTCAACGTAAATGAACTATAGTTACTGAATGTTGAAATAAGTTATATGCTTCTAGTAAAATCATGTACTGTAAAATTCAATTATAGTCATCCTTCTCATCCAACAATAAACTGTAGCTCTCACTTCCTTAGCTATTGAAATATACAATCAAGAGGCATACCAAACCATTAGCTCGATGTAGAGGCGTATCCAAATGTGAATTATACATATATTTGGTGTATCTTAATACAATAAAAAAATTATAACTAAATGTGAGAACTAAAACTGCAACACTATTTTCGTAAACATGTATAATCTGCTAATTATACCCAATAACCTATTTTGATATGCTATGAAACATCAAGCTAGGAATGTTCACATAAAAAGACAATTTTCAATTAGGTTTCCTTGTTGCCAAGATACATGTATGAATTTTGTGTCAACATAACTTGTTCATTTGAATATGCTTTCCTGAACTTATTATGAATGTGTATATTTTTATTTGGCGTTAGGTGAGATAATTTAAAAAGTTGATATAGATAAGTGTTGGATTGGATAAAGTGATTGAAATTTATTTAAGAAATTGGTCAACTCTTTTTGTGTTCAAAGTTAGGGTATAGTCTTCCAAAGTTGTGTTCTACTGATTTTTTTCGTATTCTATTTTGTGTTCTACTATTTTTTTTTTGAAAAACTTCCAAAAAAATTTCAATTTTTCGGGTATTTGAATACTGATTTTGTGTTCTACAGATGTTTTTGAAAACCTTCCAAAGATTTGCAATTTTTCTTTTTTTTTGATGAGCTTCCAAAATTTCCTTTTTTCTTTTCCATTTTTTATTTTGGTTATAGAACAATTATACATCTTGTGTATTTATATTATAATTTCTCCTTTTCTTCAGGAATATAACATTTGTGAGTTCTTCTTTTCTTCAGGAATATAATTTCATTCATTGTCATGTCTAACAAAATTTTATAAAAATAGCCTAATCGAATTGGATAATATTGACTTATCCAATTGCTAGGCGCATAGTGCGCTTAAGTTGCGCTCGTTGCGCGGCCATGTTACGCGAGCCCAGTTACGCGGCCCAGTACGCGTAGTGTGCGTAGTGTGCGCAGCGTACGCAGCGTGCGTAGAGTGCGTAGTGTGCGCAGGTTGCGTAATAGGACTGTGTGCGTAAAGTACAAATCACGCTGGTTACGCAAGTGGCACAACTTGCGGCAGAACGTGTCTTTGCATGTTCTGAGCGGTTGTTCCATGTTCGGGGTGGTTATTACCACGTCCCTAACATTGTGCTAATCGGGCAGTTGTTGCAGGGGCCTATATAAGGTCTCCTCCTTCTCTCTCACAGTAAGGAACTAATACACAAGTAGTAGACAGAAAGTTTACAAGTGTTTTAGAAGCTGTGAGAGAGAAGAGAGGTATTGTACCAGCGTTGAGTTTTGCACGGGAGTTCGTGTTCATCCGATGAGTCAAAAGAGCAAGAGTGTTCCATGTTCTCCGACGAACTTGCTGGTTCCTGGAAGCTATTCGTGTGGGACGAATAAAGCTTTGAGCAACGGTGATCATTCACCCCAGCAGGAGTTTTTCTATCTTTCGCCTGTCACCTTCTTTGTTTATCAGAATTCTATTAGCGCACCTTCAGTGAAGTGTTTGTATTGGTAGAAATCTGTGCACCTTCTGTGAAGTGTTGCATCACCTTCTTCGTTTATAAGAATTCTGTTAGCGCACCTTCGGTGAAGTATTTGCGTTGGTAGAAATCTGTGCACCTTCTGTGAAGTGTTGTATTAGTGAAATTTCTGTTACGTACCTTCTGTGAAGTGTTACGTAAAAATTGCATATGCACTAAGCTAATCAGATATGATCAGATTGTTAATATTGAAAGTTTATTCGGTACTTATAGACTATTGATTTATTTATACTTTCCACGATAATTTTAGCTATTACAACTCATTATACATATTCACCGACTACTGCAAGTGATCTCTTGTCACAGTTTTTTTCCCAATGTTCTGTATCATGGTGTAGTACCTCATTTTCATTTCAACTCATGTTCTCATGCTTGTATTGATTGGTGTTGGTGAGGGAGTGATTGTTGGATGGAGAGTAATTTCATGGAATGACCACTAGTGACCGCTTGAATGAAATTGTTTGCATGTTGGCATTTTTATGTCCAAAAATGGATATACCAGACATGCGATATACCGCTAGTATACCGATCTTTTTAGTATAAATTGGTTCTGATGCACACTAGCATATCTTGATTTTTTTGAATATATCTTGATTGTCGGAATGACATGGTACTTTGTTGAATGATTACTAGCACTTTTGTTTATAGATTTTCGACTTGCTAGAAATGTACATGAATATTATGTCTCGTGATTGAACCGATGATCACTAGTTCATTCTTACCTCGATATTTTTGTATGTCCATGATAACTTAGGTTAATTACTTAGTTTCACAAGATACATATAAACTGTATCTTTGAGTAACTTTGGATGCATAACTTATTGTTTAATCTTATTCAGTTCAGTTTGGCACATGTCTTGATCTCTCTAAAGGTTCGCACCTAAATGTTCAAGTCTTTGATTGCTACATCGCTGCTTCACGACAATATGTTTTCGCATAGTTGTATGAATTAATTGGTATAATCAGTTGGTTCTTAAGTGACTTTTTAATCCATCTCTGCATACTTGTTTGATTTTTTTTCTTATCTTTATTTTATTTTGTGCACTATCTACTCATATACTATAGTGGTGATTGTTGTGCGAGCTACTGAGACTCTTATTCCCTTCCGTTGTTGTTACTTTTGTTGTAAGTTTCAGCATTGTGTCATTGAGGTTTCTCATTTAATCAAGTTTAAGATCCAGACTGCACTAATATTGATAGGAACATAGATATTGGATATACCTGGGTGAATTGCTGCAAATTATATATATTCTATATGTAGTGGGATACATAACCTCCTTCTTTACTGATTGTTGTCTTCTGCGAGGCTTATATTATTAGCAATTTCTGAGATACATTATTTGTGCTCATACTAACTGTTCCCTCTTGTTATTTATATTATTATGAGTATTTCCCTTTTGTTTCTTATTAGGTGCTTTGGAGAGTGGTTCTTCCAGTAGGTATGGTAAAGGGCCCGCCAAGCCATGGAAAGATTGGGATAACAGAGTAAAAAAATCATAGAGTGGGATGAAGATTGTCAACCGGTTGGAGAATATGGACACCATTTGATGTTTCATTTTGGTAATCTTGCTCGAAATGGCAAATTGTTTCCATTAACAATGCTATCTTGGCGAAGGCAGATAAGGATACTCTCAAAATGATCTGGTCATCAGTGAATGTAACTCTTTGTCCCTTTGTCTTCCTCTCATACAAACTATATATAGCATCAAGAAAGTTGTGTATATAATAAGTATATCCATGCTTATAATGCCTCTTTGGATGGATCATTGACAAATTTAAGCATTATTGATACCATGTTTTCATATAGTTGTAATAATCAATTTTATTTTATTTTACAGATCGCTGATACCATGCTTTCACTATTATTTTTCTTAGGAAAACACAAATGCCCCTGATGGCTTTAAAGCTATCTGTTTTACAAAAATCGGAATTTCATGGAAGGCCTTTAAGCACCGCGTGAAGAAGGACTTTTATAAAAAATTTGAGACCGATGCAGAGCGTCTAGCAAATGTACCACCCCTTGTGGATCCCCGTCAATGGCCAACGCTAGTGGCATATTGGAATTTGGATGATGACTCAACTAACAAATAACTTGATCCATATTTATACTAGTGGTGAACAGTTGATTTCAATTTAGTATATAATGTTCAACTATTTTTTAGAAAGTTTAGGAGATAAACCAAGTTAATCGAGGAAAGCTTTGTGCCCTCCCTAGAACTGGAAGAAGATCATTTCCAGAGATAAAGCGAAAGATTTGTATAATGTTTTTTATAATAAAATAATTCGTATATCTTTCTAGTTGATACTGTATAATTTTTATTGTTATGTTTGGAACATGCACAAACACATCAAAGGAGGTTGGAAAACAAGCCTGTCGACCTTGTAAACATGTGGAGAGCCACTCGAGGAAAAGTTGGCAATTATAATGAAGAAGACGGAGCGGCTGGTACAGAGGTATATAAATATATGTTATCATACATATTAAATAAATGTCAATATTAAATTAGAGAAAAGTAACACAAGTCTCCTTGCATGTTATAGAAAATGTTAGAAAGGTGAATTGAAGAACAACCTGCGAAAGAAAGAGATATCGAAGAGCAACTGAATAATTAAGGTGTACAAGGAAGTGGTTGGACGAGATGGACACGGTCGAGTTTTAGGCCGAGGAGTAGGTATAAGACCTTGTGGTAAATGTACAACATCCTCAACATCGACGAAATCTGAAAAAACGAATGCTAAAATTTAACAATAGTGAAAAGATGTGGAGAAATTACGAGAATAGACTGAGGCGTTAAGAAGAGAGTGTGATGTGCAAGAAGCTCGACATAAGCAAGAGCTTGAAACAGTAAAGAATGATCTAAAAACTGAGCGTGATGACAAGAGGCTCGACATAAGCAAGAGCTTGAGATGGTGAAGAACGATCTTAAAACTGAGCGTGATGAGCAAGAGGCTCGACATAAGAAAGAGCTTGATAATGTGAAGAATGAGCTTAGTGCTCAGCTGAAAGAGCAAGTTACAGCCACGTTCGCGAATGCTTTGATCCTTCCTCGAACAACCAATACATCAGCCTCAAATATTTTCGGGTAATTTGCCAACTCTTTAACTTATCACTCTACTATTCTTTTTGGCTTGGTTTTTTCTTCTATTAATTTTTCTTCTGTTACTTGGTTTTTTCTTCTGCTGCTAAGTTTCTTCTTCTGCTACTAAGTTTATGCTAAGTTTCTTCTTCTGTTACTTGGTCTTTCTTCTCCTATAGACAATGTTCATTTTATAAGACACTTTATGTGACAATGTGATATGGGCTGTAAGTGATATGGCCTTATATATGACAACTGGTACTGTTATCATTTTTTCTGGTGTTTGAATATTGATTGGTTTTTTTCTTCTGTTACTTGGTTTTTCTTTCTGCTGCTAAGTTTCTTCTTCTGTTACTTGGTTTTCTCTTTTGTTATAACATCACTTTGAATTTTGTTCTTTCTGGCTTACTTCGTTTTTTCTTCTATTCTGTTGGTTTTTTCTCCTGCTGCTAAGTTTTTTCTTCTATTTTTTCTTTTTGTTTTACAGGTCCTTCAAATGAATGGGTGGAATTATATGTTTGAATGGGTAGAAAATTATTTTGGGTTCATTTTGGTAGATAATGCTTACTGAAGTGAAAAGTTTTGGACTTTCTTTTATAAATGATGGAGAAAACACAATGTTGATTTTGTGAATCATGGGAGGACATCAAAATATGATATGGCCTGTAAGTGATATAGCCTCTAGACAATGTTCATTTTGTAAGACACTTTGTGTGATATGGCCTGTAAATGATATGGCATGTAAAAAATGTGATATGGCCTGTAGACAATGTTAAGTGATATGGCCAGTAGACGATGTTCATTTTGTAAGACACTTTATGTGATATGGCCTGTAAGTGATATGGCATGTAAACAATGTGATATGGCCTGTAAGTGATATGGCCTGCAGACAATGTTCATTTTGTAAGACACTTTGTGTAACAATGTGATATGGCCTGTAAGTGATATGGCCTTATATATGACAACTAGTACTGTTATCATTTTTTTGAGTGTTATATTTTGTATACACAGCAGGAATAACTTGTAGAACCCTAGAGGGGAGGTGAATAGGGTAATAAAATAATACCAACAATTAAAAGCTATTTAGAGGATAGTAGATGAGAGAAAGAGAATCAAACAGTCGATGTATCCTGGTATCCTCCCAAGGGGCACTCCAGTCCCGGAACTCTCTCCGACTTTAATCCACTATTTGAGTAAATAGTTACACACGAGTTTGGATCCTAAGAACTCGTCAACTTCTACACGAGTTTGGACCGGAAGAGCTTGCCAACTTCTTACACACGAGTTTTCTTCCGAAGGCTCGTCAACTTCAACTTTTTAATAGAAAAGAAAAAAGGCTTTTGATCTTCTTAAACACTTGAAGATCTTCACCACTTGAATACTCTAGCACTTTAGGTTTGATGACAAATGGAAGCTTTGTAGAGTAATGGTAATGCTCTCTTGGTAGTTGGAAATTTAAAGCTCAAATGGATAAGTCTTTATGAAGAGAGAGGAAACCTATTTATAAAAATTTCAAGTCAAAAGGAACTATCAGTCGACAACCGGATTATCCGATGGATTTTTGCGGAAGTCCTCCAGATTATCCGTTATACAGCAACGGCTAGAAATAGAGCCGTTGGATGCATTTAATGCACTTGATAGTTTTCATTGGATTTGAAATTTAAATAAGGCCAGCAAGGACAAGCGGATTATTCGTCGAATTTCTGCGAAAGTTCGGTGGATTATCCGAACTTTTGCTCACATAGACTGCTGTGGTTTATCGGATTATCCGTCGGATTTTTACAGAAGTCCGATGGATTATCCGAACTTTTGCTCATAAAAGGCTACTATTATTGATCGGATTATCCGTCGAATTTCTGCGGAAGTCCGACGGATTATCCAAACTTTTGCTCACTAACTTGTTGTTTTCGATCGAATAATCCGTCGAATTTCTGCAAAAATCCGGCAGATTATCCGGTTCTTCATATTAGCTGTCACGCCCCAGTACCGAAATACGGAGACGGACTAGGCCAGCTACTCCATATGAGGTACGTAACGTCATACGGCGATCGTGGCTGTCGAGAGACTAGGGGGTACATGCTACAATCAAGTCTCCTATGGTCCCACAGAGTTCTATGTCTCAATCAATCAAATCACATCAGCAATTAAATGAACATTAAAGATAAAGCAGTAAGGCGTCCCCGACGCTTCATCAAAATGGTCATGAGAGACTAGCTTTATAATTTAGCTATCTCAGAGAGTCAGGAGTACAAAATTATACACAGCTGCAGTCTGTTTAATTACAATTATGTACTGACACAAAATATTAAGTAATCCGGCTAACAGGTGTCGGTGGCTAAATGTCGCAAAAATATAAGCAGGAGTGGTGGAGAAGAAACCCACTCGAGTCCCCGAACCGCCATGCTCCTAGTATGCACCATGGATATCAGGGAGAAAGATCGTGTCCTCAGGCTCTGCTACGAGATCTGGCCAAACAAAACCAGCGGGGTCAGCCCCGAATAGCAAGTACCGCCAAAGGGGCACAAGAGTTAAGATTAAAAATCCAGTTAATAGAATGATTGATAATAGTAATACTTATGCTACTATTATAGGGTAGCGCTACATCTTCGAACCCATATGGCACCCTTACAACCAAACAAGGACAAAAGGTGCCGCATGGAGTCGGGACGTGTCGTACTCTATAACTTTCGCATAAGTTAAAAGGTATAAACAATAAAATCTCCTGATCGTGACTTCGGTCGATAGCCTATCGTAGCATAATAACCAACCCAACAATCAAACAAGAACATGGGTTGGATCATGTACCATGATAAACTATGTTCCTCAGTCATTCACAGAAGTAGCACTTCACAACCAGAATAAGTCTTCCGTTCATAACTTCGGTCCATAGCCTGTCGTAGTACGATAACCAACCCAACAATCAAACAAGAACATGGGTTGGATCACGTGCCATGACAGTCTGCTTCCCTCGGTTATTCACGGAAGGTAATAGGACACAAGCAAGTCGTTTTCACGGCCAATCAAGTCTACGAGTTTCTAGTGGGACGAGGTTATCCTCGCATCATGTTATTTAGAAAATCCTCAGATCGTATCTTTCCAGCAAGGCTAGCCAACCCAGGGGTTCGCGTAGACATGTATGATTGAGCACAGGTCCCTCGTAAGGCCACCTTGCCAAAACATATAATATATAGCAGGAATTAATCGGATACAGTCATCCACTCGTTGTAGATGACACAGTATCCGTGGAGACCAGCCGGAACGTCGAGACAATATCTCAAGGCGGCTGGTGTAACACGATCTCGGGATTCTGCCCTCCCCATGCATCTAGTATATTTAGTTGCCTAATTTAAACCTGGGTGAAATCTTGGACTCACATGCTGCGGCCTGCATGATTATCCTCCTAAAGTCGTACTTTAGTACGAGTACCCCAAAGAGGATCCATGTCAATCAGTTTGTCAACATGTGCTACCCTCCTTAGTGTAATGCATCATTGCAAATACGCCACGTGGAGTTACGAGTCATTTGTCGAGCATGAACAAGAACTGGAAGATTCAGGTACATGTATCGGGTAGGAACACTTTATTCTCCGGGGTCACATTAGTGCTCATATCATGCTCGGGACAAAAGGCGTAAGGGTATAAAATGGGCATATAATATATGATAAAATATCAAAAGCGTACGCACAAAAGCACGCACGCTCAAGGGGAGCTGCGTACGTGAAAAGTCACACAGGTTCACTCAAGGCAGCGTACGTGAAAAGTCACGCAGGCTTACTCAAGGCAGCGTACGTGAAAAGTCACGCAGACTTACTCAAGGCAGCGTACGTGAAAAGTCACGCAGGCTTACTCAAGGCAGCATACGTGAAAAGTCACGCAGGCTTACTCAAGGCAGCGTACGTGAAAAGTCACGCAGGCTTACTCAAGGCAGCGTACGTGAAAAGTCACGCAGGCTCACTCAAGGCAGCGTACGTGAAAAGTCACGCAGGCTCAAGGGGAGACACGCTTCCAACAGGAAGCGTACTCAAGGCTGCGTACGCAGCGCTAAAGAGCGCGCACAGCTCAGTGTGCGTAAGCTAAGCAGCTCGGCACACTGCTCTCTATCTTCTCCAAACAGCAAGAACACCATGGTTGAACCCAAAGCTTCAAAACATCACAACTTGGCCATCCGAACTCCAAATCCGGATTTCCAAAGTTCCATCTTGGGTAAAATGGAATTCTCTTCCACATGGAAGCATCAAAACCCACAAAACCCCAACGAAAATAGATCATGACCAAGGAAATCCGAAAATGATTAAAACTTAGATCTACAAAAATCAAAGCTTCAAAATGGAAATTTCCAAGTTCTAAACTAGTATAGATTGAGGAGAAGAACATGTTTTGGCAAATAGTTTTGTAAGAAATCATTGACAAAATTATGGATCCATCTCTTGAGCAAGTTGGTACTTGCCTTGGTTGGTGGAGGAAATAAATGAGAGGAAATAATGAGAGGAGAGAGAATAAGATAAGTTATTATATAGAATCTTGAACCCATGGGTTCATGATGAACCAAAGGGTTCATGATGAACCATTGGTGAACCAAGAATAGGTTACCCAAATGAGCCAAAACTGCAGGCCCAAATGCAGAAAATAAATTACGAAATAATATTTTGTCGAATATTTTTGGGAAATGCATGAAGAAATACAGCATAATAAATATCGTATAAATTCAAGGTAAATATAATTTATCGGTTTACGTATTAAAATACGTATTCCAGGATTGGGGAGTGATATTAGCTTAATTTGAATTTTATACCAAGTTAGTTTTTCATCTTTACCAAAGTGCGTACATGATCTCCTAGACGCTTACAGACTCCAGGACGGACAAAGGAGCTTTTGATCATCTTGTTTGCCATTATTCTTTGTCACCATCTTCTTTTGAGTGTTTGCGATATGTCTTTTGACGAAGATCTTTTTCCAGACGTTTCTATCCTTGTCTTTCTTGTTTGTCAGTAATCTTGTAGATAATTAGAGTAAAACAGTGCAGAGGTTAAAAGTAGTCAATCTATCAAAATTGATTTGCCAATAATCTTCCATTTTGATAATTGACAAAAGTGTACGGGTTAAGGAGATGACTCCCCCGTAAATAGATATCTCCCTCTCAATACAATTTCTCCCCCTTTGACATTTAGCAAAGATGGAACAAACATAACGATATGTATAAAAATATAGCAGAGACATAAAAGGCAAAAAGTAGATTTCGTAAAGTAGAAAAAAGATAGCACCAGCACCCAAATCCGGATGCTGATAAGATCGTCATAAATGGGGTAGGTGAGACGTTAAGTCGGGTGAGAGAAACGAGGAGTCAGACGTGAAAAGTAAATGACGAAGTAAATGCGAACAATTCGTCGGATTTACCCGAAAATCCGGCGGAAGATCCAACGTGGGTTTCCAAATAGCTGCTGAAGTTAATCAGAAAATTCGTCAAATTTATCCGAAAATTCGTCAAAAAATCCGGATGACTTAAAGGCAATGTTTAAAAAGATTTTTCAAGAAGACCAATTTCATGACAAATGAAGGTGAAACGATCTTCTGCAAGAGGTTTGGTGAAAATGTTAGCAAGTTGATGGTCAGTGTCGATAAATTCGAGACGAATATCTCCCTTGAGTTGATGGTCCCGTAAAAAGTGGTGTCTAATCTCAATATGTTTGGTGCGAGAGTGACAAATCAGAGTTTTAGTGAGATTAATGGAGCTAGTATTATCACATTTGATAGTGATACCATTAGAAGAAATAACATAATCTACTAGTGTTTGTGTCATCCAAAGAATTTGTGCACAACAACACCCGGCCGCGATATATTCTGCTTCAGTTGTATAAAGAGCAACATAGTTTTGTTTTCTGCTAAACCAAGATGTCACGACCCGTTACCCAAATTATTGGGCCGGGCCGAGCCATGTCCAGCCTACGCTTGGTTAAAGCGTAGTAAGCTGTTCTAAGAATAGACAATAAAGGATCTAAGCTGCTAACAGTTCTAAAATCACATTTAAAAGGTTCATCACAACACAGCATCTATAAGCGAAAGTAAACAAGCACAGACTTAAAAATACACTTCCAAAGTATCTAACTGGAGACAAAGTCCAGTATCAAATATAAGTTCAAAATAAAGTCTAAGTCTCAAAATACATAAAAAATATCTAAGCAAGGTTCCCCGCTGGGTCCTCTTCTGGAGCTAAGGCCAGGTCCTCAAATGCAGTACCATAATATGAATCACATAGCATTTCCTCCTCGAAAAGTGAACCTACAACGTTATCCTGTCAGGACGGGAGCAAGTACAACCTCTACAACTAAAGTACTGAATATATAATGAATTGGGTCAAGCAATCCATAACAGTGTCCAAACAAGTTAAATGGTCAAGCAAGACAGGGAATTTGGTCAAAATATCTCCAAGAATGGTACGAAGACAACGAGATGCATAACGAGAAGAATTACCCAAGAGGTTAACGAAGAAGAGTTTAGTCAAGTCATAGGAAAGATGGAACACAAAAATAATTATGTCCAAAAAGATAACATGAAAGCAATCCTGTTGGAGAGTCCTAGAGAACCTATAATCCTTGTTGTGGGTGTAGATATGACAGAGTTAATCAAGACGGAGAAGAATGATGATAAGAATTTATTCTTGCTCATTCGGTCATAACGAAGTGAACCAAGTTGAGATATGATCTGATAACCATACATGTCTTCCTGAAATCATGTTGCCAGAATTTTTGCCACACCAGTAAGCTTAGATGCAATAAACGATAAAGTCATAGCTAAGGTATACATCTTCTAATCATGTTATCTAGAATCCTCGCCACGCCAACCGGTATGGCTGCGAGAAAATCTAAATTCCATAACTAAGATAAGTATACCCAAAATCAGGCCCTATGTTTTTATCATATCAGCTAATATGGCTGCGATAAATTCTAAACTCCATAACTAAAGCAGACATTTACCTTATCAGGATATATCATAATCCAATCCATAAAATTTATCACGATGCAAGATCAAAGTTAACAACGAAAATCAAAAATCAATTTCAACAACGAATTTAAGGAAGAGCAAATGGAAATAAATGAAAACAGATTTCGAGGTAAGATTAGAGTGAGATCCTCAGGGGTCATCCCAAGGGTACTATCCTGGTCAAACTTGTAACCCACTGAAATTTTAAGCAAGATACTAAATATAGTAAACGGTCCTATGCTGTGACGAGTTTTCCTATGTTGTAATCCTAAAAATTCTCTAGGTGTTCTAAATGTTTATCCCTAGTGTTAACAAGTTGTCCTAAGATTCTAATTGCAGGTATGCTTGGTGTAACCAAACAATTTAAGTCTGGACCTGCATGGGCCGCCACTAAAAACATGTCACGACCCGTTACCCAAATTGTTGGGCCGGACCGAGCCATGTCCAGCCTACGCTTGGTTAAAGCGTAGTAAGCTGTTCTAAGAATAGACAATAAAGGATCTAAGCTGCTAACAGTTCTAAAATCATATTTAAAAGGTTCATCTCAACACAGCATCTATAAGCAAAAGTAAACAAGCACAGACTTAAAAATACACTTCCAAAGTATCTAACTGGAGACAAAGTCCAGTATTAAATATAAGTTCAAAACAAAGTCTAAGTCTCAAAACACATGAAGAATATCTAAGCAAGGTTCCCCGCTGGGGCCTCTTCTGGAGCTAAGGCCGGGTCCTCAAATGCAGTACCATAATATGAATCATATAGTATTTCTTCCTCGGAAAGTGAACCTACAACGTTATCCTGTCAGGACGGGAGCAAGTACAACCTCTACAACTAAAGTACTGAATATATAATGAAAGAGATGTACAACAAGAAACGTGGTATGATAAGTCTATAAAATAGGAAATACTGGAAACATGGCCTCATGGTACAACTGGGATCACAGTATCATAGTAACATAGGGAACATGGCAAATCTGGAATCATGGTATGACTGGAATCACAGTATCATAGTAACATAGGGAACATGACATCTCATAGTCTATCATGGCAAGGACACATACGTCATATAGACAGATGTATATGTAATATTTTAAAACTGTAGCAGGTACGTGATCGTCAATAGGTGTACAATATGCAGGGGCACATAATGAAATGTACTTTCGTATAAGTGATAAGGCGATAGATGTACATACGCACAAATTCGCTTTAAGATAAGGCCTACGGTGCAGTAGTCATATAAAATAAAACTTTGCCCGGTACATACGTACGGAGAAGGGAGCATGATCACGTATTCTACTATCAGTTTCCCCATAACCCAGATTCTAATCATGTGAGAGATACTGAGATCGATATAAAGCAAGGTAGGTACTGATAGCAGTATAAAGCATAGTGAAACATGTACTGAGAACCAGTAAGAAGCATGTGAAGATATAAGAACTGTCCTAGGCATGGCAGGTATTGAAAGTAATACAACATGTGAAGATTTAACTTGCTACCTCAAGAATCATTATTTTAACAGGATTAATACATGTTCTAGCATTAAAAGACAGTAAATGAGTTTACAGATGTACTTGCCTCGAGCAAAGCAAAAATACTAGTACGAAGATATAGATGTCCGATGTCCTGTCAAAATGATATACAATTCAGCCTCTAAGTTATGTTCAAGATTACACTAGTGGTGTGACACGACTCCTAACTGGATACTAGCCAAGTGGGGACCTAGCATAAAAGTCCAATGTGGGGTGACACTATATCTAAACTAATTTTCTAGGGCCTTTACACTAGTGTAGGGTGAGGTCCAATACTACAATAACTCAAAACAACACAAAACATTGCAAGTCGTAACTACTCTATAAATAAATCAGACTGTACACTGAGTTCTAACAATTTTTGAGATAGATAAAAAGCTCAATTTTACATAAAATAAAGTACCAGAATGATCCTTATTAATTATAGAAATTTATAATCATTTTCTTGGAATTTATAAACCCTCATAAATATTTATTAAAAATCAGCAAACACATGTATCCTGAAAATGAGTTTTGTTTTCCTATTTTTATAAAATACCAAAATTACTTATTAAATACTAGAAAAATTATATTAAATTAGCTAAATTAATAAAGTATTTAAAAATAATTTTTACCAGATTTTTACAGCAATTAAAATATATATATAAATTCAAAAACAACAAGTAATAATTTCTGGAAAAATAATTAATTACAAATTAAGGATGATACATAAGCAAAATCTACAGATGTTGTCGGATGATAAAATTAATATCACCAACGTGTCCAGAATTGTCAAATTAGCTAGGATAGCCTATCCATAAGTCCAATTTAGATACATGAGCAAAACGATAATTTCGGGTCAAAATAATGTCCGTCGTTGGACACACTTTGCACCGAAAAATATGTCAGGATAGAAGTCTATAAAACCTAGCAAATTATATGTCCACGAATCCAGAATGATGATACGAACCCAACGGTATATCCGAAATTGGATTCCGATGAGCCGATCTCAAAATGACACGTTGACGCGGACATTTGGAATCCGATTTGCACCGAAATACGTGCCAGAGCAAATGTCTTCAAAACTCAGCAAATTATATGTCAACGAGTCCAGAATGACGATACGAACTCAATGGTATATCCGGAACTGGATTCCGATGAGCCGACCTCAAAGTGACCCGTTGACTCGGAATGTGGGACCCACTTTGTACCGAAATGCGTGCCAGGGCTCACGTTCTCCAAATCAAGCAAACTTTATATGAAAACATGCCAGAACGATGCCAAGAGTCTACTGGTGGTGTCAGAAATTGAATCCGGAGTCCCGGGTTCAAAAATGGAATTTTACAAGTGTAAATTAAAGAATTCGGACGGCCAACTTTGGCGTCGAATTCGACCAACCGAACGTGCTTACAATGAAATGAAACTTAAGGGGCTGGAAGAGGGTTATACCAGCTGCGCACAGGAACTAGTAGTACGCCAACCGGAGCTGCGACGGCGGAGTTACGAGCTGACGAAGTCGGCTCCACAAAACTGTCCAAAAATAGTATAATTTAAACGGTCAACTTGGTGGCCAGTTTTGAGGTATCAAACGACGTAATTAACGGACGAAACTTGAGGGAAGTGAAGATGGATATATCGAGATTGTGACGGAGTAAAAAGTTCACCGATCCAACGGTCGGATTGACCAGAAAATCTGTGCGAAGTCGCTGCGACGGGTACCATTTCCGAGTTCAAAACTCGCGCGTCACGACGGAATTCCGTGCGAAACGCACGAATAGCCTATTCAGCGCGTCGGGGAAGAAGGCGGCGGCTCATGGAGGTTCACCGGAGGCTCGCGCATCCGTGGTTGGGAGCTCGCGGGGGTGGGCCGGCCACGTGGTGGCGCACGGCCACCGCGGTAGCGCTCGTTTGTGCGTGCGCGCATGCGCACTGTTGCTGCTGTCGCTTGCTGTTGCAGCTGCTGCTGCGGCACAGGGTGGCGGTTGCCGGTGGGGGGAGGGTAGCTGTGCGGTGGTGGTGGCAGTTCGGGTGATGTTGGTGGAGGTGGTTAATGGTGGTGGTGATAGATAACGACAATGGTGGTGGTAGTGAGTATGATGGTGATGATGATGGTAAAGTGGAGGAGGAGAAGTAGGTGGAGGTGGTGGCTAGTGAAGGGGTGCTCGGCCAGGGGAGTAGGTCGGCTGTGGTGGTGGCGGTTGTGTGTGTTGTGTATTACATAAAGAGAGAGAGAGAGAGAGAGAGAGTGTGTGTGTATATAGGTGTGTGTATAATAAATAGGAAGAGAGAGAGCGATATTTGAGAGAGAGGGAGAGAGAAAGAGGTCGGCCAAGGGGGGTGAGGTATGCTGTGAGGTGGAGGAGGGGAGTGTGTGTGTGTTTGATATAGGAGAGAGAGAGAGAGTTATATATATATATATATATATATATATATATATATATATATATATATATATATATATATTTTTATATATATATATATATATATATATATATATATATATATATATATTTTAGGAGAGAGAGTTATATATATATATATATATATATATATATATATATATATATATATATATATAAAATATATATATATATATATATATATATATATATATATATATATATATATATATATATATATATATATATATATATATATATATATATATATATATATAGAAGATATTTGAGATATTAATAAAGTAGAGAGAGGAAGAGATATTTTCAAAATAGGAAAAAGAGAAATATTGTGTGGGGTATTTGGGCAGTCATGAGAGTACAACATGGAGCTTGGATTCGGGTTCGGTCGAGCCGGGTCGGGTCAAAATCGGACAGGGGGCAATAATTGAATTAAAATGGGTATTTATAATCGTGGATAAATAAATAACATACGGCGACTCAAATAAATGGGACACAAATTTCATGTGGGTAGTAGGCTTCATGTGGGTCATGTCCATACTTCGGATCGACTTGGTCGGATCGATGTCGGGTCCCAAAATTAAATTGGAAATTAAATCAGGTTTTACGGTAGATAATTAATCGGCCTAAATTGACCCGAAAGTTGTGCGAAAAAAATGAAGCACAAAATGGAGTGTCTGAGTGGGACACGAAGGTCATGGGTGAAGAGCGTCTCGAGTAGATCATTTATGAGAAGTTGGTTCTGAGAAAATGACTGGTCTGGTGCTCCTAAATTAAAAGTCACGGTAACGTGCAAACGATGATCAAAGATAAAAGTAGGAATAATTATTCAACGATTAATTGGTCTAAGTTGACCCGAAGTTGTGCGATATAAAAAGAGCACAAGGGAACGAGTTCAAGTGGGACATGATATATCAAAATGAAGATAATCTTGTCTACTACAAAACTCGTAAAGAGAGTTTACAGAGATTGGCATCCCTGACGCTCCAGAAGTCAAAGTCACGAAAAAGAACATCAATGATCAAAACAATTTAAATAATAAAATACTTATCGAAAATAAATCATTTAGAAAATTTAAAATAGCCCTGAAATTCAGGGGGCTTACACAAGATACCAAGGATTTTTTTAAGAGTTGACATGTGTCGCTAGTGCTTTTTTGATCAATCTTACAATCGGCAAAATCTGCATCCGAGTAGCCGAGAAGCTCAAAGGATGAGGATTTTGGATACTAAAGTCCCATGTTAATGAAGCCTTTGAGATATCTAAAAATGCGTTTAACGACACACAAGTTGGATTCCTTGGGGTTAGCTTGGTATCGTGCACAAATGCAAACACTAAACATAATGTCGGGACGACTAGCCGTTAAGTAGAGTAGACTGCCAATCATACCTCGATACTTACGAATGTCCACTGAGATGCCATCTTCTTCTTGATCAAGTTTGGTCGTTGTAGCCATGGGAGTCCTTATTGTTTTGGATGAGTCTAGTTCAAAGCGCTTAAGAAGATCTTTTGTATATTTATCTTGATTGATGAAGGTGCCTTGAGGTCCTTGCTTGATTTGTAGACCGAAAAAATGATAATTCTCTCATCATGCTAATTTCAAATTCATCTTGCATAACTTTGGAAAATTCTACACATAGTGTCTTGTTAGTGGAACCAAAAATAATATCATCAATATAAATTTGGACTAACAGAAGCGTGCCATTTAGAGTCTTGATAAAAAGTGTTGTGTCAACTTTGTCCTTCGAAAAGTTGTGGGAAATAAGAAAAGAACTAAGGTGCTCATACCAAGCACGAGGAGCTTGCTTGAGACCATAGAGGGCTTTGTGTAATTTAAAGACGTGATCAGGAAATTGAAAATCCTCAGGAGGTTGCTTAACATAAACTTCTTTAATAAAACCATTTAAAAATGCACTTTTGACATCCATCTGAAAAAGCTTGAAATCATTGAAACAAGCAAAAGCTCAAAGCATTTGAATGGATTCAAGACATGCAACCGGAGCATAGGTTTCTTCGTAGTCAATGCCTTCCTCTTGGTTATAGCCTGGAGCAACCAATCGGGCTTTGTTACGAGTGACGAATCTTCATTGAGCTTATTTCGAAGCACCCACTTTGTCCCAATAATGGAATAGTTGTGAGGCTTGGGAACAAGTTCCCAAACATTGTTTTGCTCAAATTGATTTAGCTCTTCTTGCATAGCAATCATCCAAAATTCATCATTGAAGTCATCATTAATATTTTTAGGCTCTATTTGAGAAATAAAAGCCACATTTGCATAGTGATCTCGTGTAGCGGATCTAGTGCTAACCCGTGAGAAAGGGTCATCAATAATAAGCTCCTTTAGATGATGAGGGACAAATCTCCATTTTTTAGGGAGATCCTCTTGAGGAGGCTCTATTGGTGGAGACTCTTTGGGTGGAATAGACTCAACTTCATTGTTAGGTGAAGGACTAGTATCTCCAAGAGAAGAGTTTTCCAATCCAAGAAGATGTCATCAACATCATTTGATGAGGAGGATGTAGAAGTGTTAAGTTCATCAAAAGAGACATTTATTGATATTTTGACAATAAGACTTCTTTTGTTAAAGATACGAAAATCTTTACTATGCATAGAATAGCCAAGAAAAATACCTTCATAGGCTTTTTCTTCCAATTTGCCTAGGTTATCCTTGGTGTTCAAAATAAAACATTTGCATCCAAAAACTTTGAAATAATCAATAGAGAAAATTTTGTTAAACCAAAGCTCGTATGGAGTTTTCTTAGAAATAGGTCTAATTAAGACTCTATTTATAACATAACATGCCGTGTTAACGGCTTCCGCCCAAAAATATTGGGGAAGCTTGAATTGGTTTAACATAACCCTTGCCATATTGCTAAGAGTTCTATTCTTTTTTTTCCCACAACTCTATTTTGTTGTGGAGTTTTAGGACAAGCAAAATCATGACCAAAACCATTCTTTTCATAAAACCTTTTAAAATTGACATTATCAAATTCTCCTCCTTGATCACTTCTAATTTTATTCATCATAATGCCTTTCTCATTTTGAACACGTTTACAAAAACCAACAAATTTATAAAAAGTATCACTTTTACTAGCAAGAAAAATAATTCAAGTAAATCTCGAGAAATCATCAACTAAAATAAAAGTATAGAGTTTTCTACAAAGACTCGCCACTCTACTAGGGACAAATAAATCCATATGAATGAGTTGAAGAGGTCTAGTAGTGCTTACTGAGTTGATGGACTTGAAGAAAGACTTTGTCAACTTACATTTCTCACATTCTTCACATATCATGTCTTTCTTGAAGGAAATGCTTGGGTGTCCTCTGACGAGCTTCTTGGTAGCTAGTCGGGAGATGGTGTCCATGTTGGCGTGTCCAAGTCTCATGTGCCAAAGCCAACTTTCATCATTCTTTGCTACTAGGCACCTATCATTGTTAGTATTCTCAACAAGATAGAGAACATAAATGTTGTTCTCTCTAATCACTTCATATACAATGGACCCACTAGTGCTATCGAAGATGAAGCACTTGTGTTTGACAAATTTAATATCATAGCCATTATCCGTAAGATGGCTAATACTAAGAAGATTGTGCTTGAGATTTGTAACGAGACACACACTTTTAATGCATGGATAAGGAGGTGAACCGATATTACCATTGCCTATGATATACCCCTTGATATTGTTGCCGAAGGATACATGTCCTTCCTTCTTCATCGATAGCATTACAAAGAGTGAAGCGTTACCGGTCATATGCCGTGAGCAACCACTATCGAGTATCCATTTGCTTCTAGCATGCGAAAGGGGATTAACCTACAACACAAGTTGAAGATGAAGATTTTGGTACCCGAGAATATTTGGGTCCTTGATTGTTAGCTTTAGGAACCCATTTAAATATTCTCATATCAACATATTTTCTCATTCGACAGTAATGAGAGATGTGTCCTTGTAAACCACAGTAATGGCATATCATGGGTGATATAGGTCTAGAGACAAAATGGTGTGTGTTCTGTGTATAAGGAGTTCTAGTGAGTTGAGGATTTTTAGCAAGAATATTTTGATGATGATAATAGAAAGCATGATGAAAAGTGTTTCTCTTTACCAAGGGGTCTCTTCGTGTAGTATTTTTGTGAATATGAATCTTGTGAGTGTTGTGATGTGTGTAGGTACGCCTAGGATTATGGAATTGTGTGTTCGTGTAGAATTTTCCCTTATCACTATGTTTCTTGTTGTTCACAAGAAGGTCATTGTATTTGATAGGGGTTGCATATTCTCTTTGGTTAGCAGCAAGAGTCTTGTGCATAGCAAATTCATATCCCTCCTTGAGGGATTGAATCTCGACATACTTTTCTTGATGTCGTCTTGTGATTCTTGGAGCCTTAGTCTTAAGGACTCAATCTCATCCGTATCAGAAATATGAGATTTTCCTTTTATATCAAATATGATACTAGAGAGCCTTTTTATTTTTTGTTTGTAGAAGTCAATCTCTTTGAAAGATTTCTTATATTTATTTCTTATGATCTTGTGTTCATCGTGTAGTTCAAGAATAGCATTTTCTAAATCATTATAAGAGAGAGCAGTCATAGAGGAGTCATTGAGTACATCGGTTGCCATGAGACAAATATTTGCATTGTGCTTGCATTCTTTGTCGTTATCCGAGTCGCTAGCATCGCTTTCACACCATATGCTAGTGTTTGCATATTTTCTTTCCTTGTTGGACTTCTCGTATTTGCTGGAGTCTTTTCTTGCTATGGGACCATCCCTTTTGATATGTCCAGTTCTCTTGTAGTTGTAGCAAGAAGGTTCTTCATCGGTGTCCCGTCTTGATCGGTTTGCTTTGTTGAACTTAAGAAACTTTCTGAAGTGCTTGGCGGTGAGAGCAAGATCTTCATCGTCCGATTCGTCATCGTCGGAGGTATCCTTTGAAAAGGACTTTGTAGCCTTGAGAGCTAGATACTTCTCCTTTTCTTTAGCCTTCTCCTTCTCCTTTTCTTTTAGGGAAGATTTTTCTTGATCCTTCATGTCTAACTCATGTGTTATTAGTTTTTCCATGAGGGTCTCAAGGTTCATTATTGTCAGGTCATTCCCTTCAATGATAGCAGTAGCTTTAGGATTCCACTCTTTCGTTAGTCCTGAGAATCTTTCTAATCTTTTTATGAGTGGGATATTTCTTGCCAAGAGAAGAAAGAGGGTTAATAATATAACGGAATCGAGTAAACATCAAAGTAATAGAATCATCTTGTTTCGTTTTAAAAGACTCATATTCTTGTGTGAGTCTACTAATCTTTGATTCCTTAACTTGAGAAGTTCCCTCGTGAGTGACTTCTAAGAGTTTCCAAATTTCATTGAAAGTCTTGCAAGTGGAGATTCTATTGAATTCGTTGCTATCGAGAGCATAGTAGAGAACGTTCATAGCCTTAGCATCTCGACTAGCAATCTTCTTACCGTTTTCGGTGAGTTTATCTCTAAGGGTGTCTGAAACTACTTTCTCAATACCCAAGGAAGATGTAGGAATCCATTAATAACACAATCCCATAGATCGAAGTCTAGGGATTTCAAATAAATACTCATCCTAATTTTCCAATAGTTATAGTTAGTTCCATCAAATAGAGGAGGTCTGTTTGTGTGGTGTCCCTCATTGTGGAATGAGTTGGTACTAGGATTAGTGGCCATGGATCACTCTAGGAAGGTAAATCCAAATCGAGAGACGATGCACTATTAAAATCTGCTTAATTGGCGAAGTAAATTTAGCGACGTTCATATAACGTCGCTAAATTGCTGACATTAGCGACGTATAACTGAAACGTCGCTAATCGTCGCTACTAGCGACGCAAATAGCGACGTGACAACGACGTATATTAGTTACATGTGCTAGCCGTCGCGAAACATCGCTATGACTTCGCTAATAGCGACTAATTTAGAGACGTTCGTAAGAACGTCGCTAAATTCTAATTAAATTAAATTCCCCCCCGATTCATTTCCCTCCATCCATTTTACTATCTCACTCTCTCCCTCCGACGCTCTCACTCTCACTCTCTCCGGCGCTCTCACTCTCTCCGGCGACTCTCACTCTCTCTGGCGACTCTCCTCCGGTACGTGACTCTCTCTCTCTTTTTTTGGTGTTAGTGGTTGGGAGGGGTACTGGCGGCTCGAGGGAGGGGCAGGAAGGGTACGGGTGGTTGGGGTGAGGAATGGTTGGGGGGTGGCTGGGGGGTGGGGCAGGGAGGGTGAGGAGGGGGGCTGGGGGGAGGGGAGGGTTAGGGTTCGGGTTAGGGGTGGGTGTAGGGGGAAGGGGCGGGGGACGGGAGGGGGGGTGAGGGCGGGGGGGGGGGGGGGGTTGGAGGGAGGGGAGGGGAGGGTTATGGTAAGGGTTCGGGTTAGGGTTAGGGGTGGTTGGTGGAGGAGGGGAGCAGAGGGGTGGGTGGGCTGGAGAGGGGAGGGGGGCTTGTGGGGGAGGGGTTAGGGATAGGGTTCGGGTTAGGGTTAGGGGTGGTGTATGGGAGGGGGAGGGGTACGGGGAGGGGGGGGGGCTGGGTCAGGGGCACCGATAGTGCCAAAAAATCTGATAATTTAGTAATAATTATTTGTTTTCCGACACCGAAAAATCTTATACTCCGATTCGAAACCACGTACCGATAGTGTCGATATACGTAGTTTTGTTGGTTGGTTAATGCCGTCGTCTATTTTCCTTAATCCCGATACTCATAGGAATGGTCCCGAGTCACGGCCGTAGTATGTAGTATAATCATTTTAGTTTGTAGTATATTCGTTTTAGTTTTGAAGTTTTAGTTTTGAAGTTTATTCGTTTTAGTATGTAGTATGTAGTAGGAATGGTCCTGACTCATAGGAATGGTCCCGAGTCACGGCCGTAGTATGTAGTATGTAGTATATTCGTTTTAGTTTTGAAGTTTATTCATATTTGCAGATATCTAGAAATGGCTATATCCATGTATCTGGTAGACCGTTCGTGGATGTACAACTGCATTCGAGATGACAGGTACGGTGTGCGAGATGAATACATCGCCGGAGTAGAACAATTCCTCCAATTTGCGAAGGCGTTTCCTCAATCCATGGACGGCATGGACATTAAGTGCCCATGTGCAAAATGTCAAAACATGAAGTTTCAACCAGAATTGGATGTGACGTATCACTTATACACAAAGGGTTTTCTTTTGAATTACTACCAATGGACCGCACACGGAGAGCTTGTACCTTTAGCATTCCAAGCGGAGCCTTATGTGGAGCCTTATATGAATGTCCACAACCGAACTGGTGTCGACAACGAGTACGTGAACATGGTCTTCGACGCTGCGGGGCCTAGTTTTGATCGATACAATCGTGACGCAGCTGAGAGGCACCGAATGCCGTTGCCGCGAAGTTCATGGAGTTGCTGAAGAATGCAAGGACTCTTTTTACCCTGGCTGTGAGGACCATTCACCGTTAGAGGTGATCACTCGGCTCTTGAGCATAAAGTCTGACTTTAACATGTCGCAAGAATGCTACAATAGAGTGCTCGAGTTGATTATCGATATCTTGTCGGAGGGTGCCAAGTTACCGAAAGACTTCTACCGCTCTAAGAGAATCGTGAGATCCCTCTGGATGGGATACGACAAGATCGATTGCTAACAGAACGGATGCATGCTTTACTACAAAGATCACAAGGATACAGAAGTGTGCAGATTCTATGGTGTTGATCGCTACAAGCCAACTGCTGCAGGCAATTCTAGAAGACCGACTGCTTCAATGCACTATTTGCCGTTGACGTCGCGGTTGCAGAGGTTGTTCATGGTGAAAGAGACTGCCAAAAATATGAGTTTTTTTGGCACAAGCTACAGCAAACCGAAGGAATGTTGGATCACCCATCTGATGGAGAAGCATGGAAGCACTTCGATCGAGCATATCCTAATTTTGCTTTTGATGCGCGTAATGTAAGGTTGGGGCTCTGCTCTGATGGTTTCACCCCATTTGGTCTTTCAGGCTCCTAATATTCATACGGGCTGGTAATCCTCACTCCGTACAACCTACTGCCTTGGATGTGCATGAAGACACCTTACGTGTTCTTAACTATTATCATCCCCGGTCCGAACAACCCGAAGAGGAACATCGACCTGTACTTACAGCCGTTGATAGATGAGCTGAACCAACTATGGGAAACAGGGGCGTACACGTATGATGCTTCGAAAAAATAAAATTTTCAGATGCGGACAACACTAATATGGACAATCAATGACTTTCTGGCTTATGGAATGTTATCTGGATGGAGCACTCATGGTCGGCTTTCATGTCCGTATTGCATGGACCGCACTAAGGCTTTTCGTTTGAGACACGGAGGAAAGCCATGCTTCTTTGATTGTCACCGACAGTTCTTGTCGAAAGACCATCCGCCAATGTGGTCCGTGCCGGAGCTATGGAAAAGGGCGATCCACCGCCAATGTGGTCCGAAGAGGACACATGGGAGCAAGTAAAAGAAATCCTAAGTGCTATTGAAGATCCTGCAACGAGCAGCCATTGCGAGGGATTTGGCGAAGATCATAACTGGACCAAAAGGAGTATATTCTGGGATCTGTCATATTGGGGCACAAATCTGATTAGTCATAACCTTGACGTCATGCATATCGAGAAGAACGTGTTTGATAACATAATTAATACTGTAATGGACGTCAAGGGAAAGATAAAAGACAATCAGAAGGCTAGATTGGACTTAGCCAAAATATGCAGACGCCCTACATTGCACATGATAGACAACGGGAAGGAAAAGTTTTTGCGGCCTAAGGCAATCTACTCGCTGGACAAGGAGGAAAAAGTGAGACTTTGTAGATGGATCTAGGACTTGAAATTGTCGGACGGATACTGTAATGACCCGCTCCGCCCTAACGGAACGTCGATTCAAACGGCAAGTACGATGACTCAAACGAGCCATCGACTCGAAGAATTGTATCGACCTGATGAAGAATCGATGCATGACTTATATTGGCCCATCGAAGATGAATCCAGACTTAGACTTTCAAAGGCGCGCTCGGAGTATCGCTCGGCCGATGCGAACATCGCTAAGGTGGGTGGCTCCGATGAACCCGTCTTTGCTTAGCCTAGATAGTTAACAATACAGACACTATCACTAGAATCGCTAGGCGATAACACCGCGCATGCTAATAAATGACTCAACGCACCTAGCTAAGGGAATAATCCCATCTTGTATGCTTGTATAGAATATGGAAAAGAACTTGGAAAATGTGAGAACTCCCGCACTACGCTCCACGCTTGTGCTAAGGCACAAACTTACATTCAAGTTCCTTATGCGTTCAAACAATGAAATAATGAATATTTTACAACAATGAAACGGGAAGACTACCGACATAGTCATTCCGAGTATAATATAGCAACATTAGAAGACTTCGGTACCGATGGGTCGCCAAGGCGACTCCCACACTTAGAGTTGCATAATGTATGAATGAATAAATGAACGAATAAGTGAATGAATGAATGAATATGAGAATGAATGAATATGTGAATGAATCAATGAACGAACGAACAAGTGAAAGAAAGAATGAATAAGATAAGAAAGAAAGGAATGGTTAGCGACAGGTATGACGGGGACGTGCATCGGGGCTCGCTACCCGCGCTACACGGACGCCGCCACCAACCTGGTCGATAACGCATTATGGCTAAGGGTTAGCCTATGGCTCAGAGACAGCCGTTAAGTTAAAATGACAAGTCAATACGAAATGGTCGTGGACAATCCCATTGTATACGGGAGGTAGGAAGAATAAGGGATTTCAAGGGCAACGATCGACGATAACGTGGCCGGCCTAGACAGAATCATGGCTTACGGGCTGCTTGGGTGTGGGCTCGGACATTCCAAGTAGACGTAAGTACGGGGTATTTCAAAAGACTATAAAGGTGTACCAGCCATCACGCTGTGATAGATAAGAATACCAAAGGAGAATATGTCCAAATTGGCTTGTGGTGCCAGCGACCGGTGCATATAGATTAAGTGGGCTTTGCTGGTAGCAATCCACGTGCAAGTCCTTGCATTAAAACAAAGTAGTCTAAGTTAACTGAATGAAGCGCCTTCTGCACAGGCTTGAAATGTAACACACCAAATGATAAAGAGTACTTCATGCAAATGAGTTAGAGAACATGCCTACAACGTGCTAGAATCTGAGGCAGGGACACGCCCTCGACATTGAATGTTTACATGAATTACGGTAAGTTGTTATGTATGAATTCTTAACTAACTTGGTTTACTTTGGATGGGAAGATCGGACGGTAAGTATGGGTAAGTCGTGCATGTATTTTCATGCAAACACTTGGAATCGGTAACACGAGATAGGTTATGAAATATGCCATGAAACTGACCCAAAGGCAAGATTCGAAAGACAATGAATGATAGACGATGCACAAAAGTAAATCGAACGTGTTTGGTAATGATAGCATTATGGACGAGCTAGCCTCCCCACCAGTGCATAATAATGTACTGATAACCCTACAGTTTGCTTGCAGGACGTAAGAGACGTCGTCGGGTACGGAGCTTCCCTCGAACGTGCTAAGGCGCGGAGCTAACTCTGGAGCCATGGAGTATTGCAAGGAGCTGAAGCACCATATACAGGACATAATGTATCGGAACATCGCCATGAATCATTCCATGTTGTAAGCCACTTGGCACGCCTTTTATGTTTCAGAGAGAGAGCTTGAGAGACTTGTAAACTCGGCCTAGCGCCGCTTGTAAACTTCTTGAAAATCAATACAGAGTTTGAATTTGCTTCAATTTGTGTTCATTTACTTTCTGCTGCAAGTGGGGACACTCTGTGCGACTCTGTGGCCTAGCTCAAATCGACCGTTTCTGGACTTAGCCTTGCACGGGCGCAACCTAGGCCCGTGCGGCATCACGCCTTAGCGAGGACAATCGCTCCTACGGGAGCGGGGCGTGACAGATTGGTATCAGAGCACAGCTTTACGTCCTTGGACTTCATTTCAATTTTTTTAATTTTGAAAGCTCGCTTGGAAACAAAGAAGTATACGCTCTCTCTCGTTGTGCCTTGGGATGTTCCATACAATAAGTCTAATATTTTCAAAAGCTCGTATGAGTACTCGATTGAACGGGATCAATAGACGAAGGCCTTTGTGCCAAACTGCGACGGACTTGAGTTAGAAGGAACAAATGCTAAAAGTTAGCAAACGCAGTGCGTACTTGAATAACCTTATGCTGACAATAGCAAACGAGTATACGAGACCGAAGTATAGTTCGAACGGAATGGTTATGCACGCAGCCTTTCGGCTAAGTTGTGGCGAGTATCGCGTATCTAGACCTTCTGGTACGAACGAGTTTGCGAGCGAGATCGAATATCGCTCGGACGAGAATAAGGGAGACTTAGAATGTATGTCGATAGAGATGCTACTTGACCAATGCCAAAACGAACACGAGGATGGTTCTTAGACCTTGAGGAACGGGCGAACGCACAATTGAACATGTCGATTGGGAATCGAATGACCTTTTAAGGAATTGTAGAATGACTTGACCCCGAGTGGTGTATGTGATAGCTTCGAAGAAGAATAAGAGTGAGTGTCGACGACTAGTCGAGTGGCTCAAACCCTGAGTGGTGTATGGACATTATAGAAATTGCTCGGGCAAGACTAAAGGATTTACGGATTGAACGAGTATGTCGGCAAGCGATGATATCGCAAAAAGTCTTAGAATGAGTAACGCTTTGTTGATCATGATTTGAGAGTCTCAAACGAGATATCGTTCGGACGAATCAAGGATGCGTAGTGCGAATTACGAAACGATTGAATGGAGATTCGAAACGACACTACAATAGATATGGGATACGATAGCGTGCTCAGAACGCTGTAGAATGCCTATTATAGCGTATTCGGTCCGCTATAAATGCCTCCGCTATAATTGCCCCATGTACAAGAATGCTATAAAGTTATAGCGTTCATAAATGCTATTGATGGATTGTAGCGTTCCATGGTGCTATAGACAGGTTATAGCATTTATGAACGCTATACAAGTCTTATAGCATATGAGAACGCTATAGAAAAGTAATAGCATTCACGAACGCTATTTAGTTATTATAGCATCCATGAACGCTATAGACTTGTTATAGCAGTGACAAATGCTATAGAGTTTATATAGCATTTATGAACGCTATAGTTTCATAATAACGTTTGAATAGCTTTTCGATGCAAATTGGTTTTTATAGTGTTTCTTTCGCGCTATTATATGTGCACCAATATCATGTCAGAATGCTATTGCAGAATGCATTAGTGTAAAGAAACAATTCACATCAGAATAGTATTACAGTACATCAAAATAGCATTGCAGATATACAGAATGCCACAGATATCTATTGCATATATACACAGAATGCGGGTATTCAAAAATTTAAATGCTTCTCGACGAATCAATCACAGAATGAATTCCGAACACAAGTAAATTCATTAATTTTACTGTCAAGAACATTCAACATCCTTCATAATTTCTCCAAACTTAAACATTAACAGCGCAGTCAGCGTCTAATTGTTTCCATACATATATCCAAAATGTTGCATATCCAAAATTTAGCTCGAACCCTACGAGCCTATCCAAAACCAAAGATCCTCAGAAATCCTCTTACTTCATCTAACCTACACAAATATATGGAAAAACATTAGTGTTCCTGGTTAATAAAGCAGTAGTTGAATTTATGAGTTAGCTATCAATAGAAAATTGCCTAAAATTCTATGAGTTATAATCAACCAAACAACTGGAATCCATTGTCAATTGAATTTATTAGTGATCCATTCATATCCATATATACTTAGCAATTGTCTTCCATGTGCAACCATAGGAAATAGCAAACACAAAAATGAAACTCCAAATTGTATCCCATGCTAGTAGATTTTGTTTATCAACTGGAAAACAATTGAATAGCTAACTTTCATAGATTTTTATTTATCCTTCTGATATTGTCATTGCTGGAAAGAGTACTTTCCCCTACTTGAACCTTCATACCTAATTACAAGTAAAACTGACCAAGTATAACTTATTCAACATAATGGTTAAGAATCCAAGTATAGGAAATGTGGGATAAACTATTATTACCTGCTACACCAGAATAACAAGGCCCTGAAAAATAAGTCTCATGAGGGTATATAGGCCACTATTAAACAGATTGGACCAAGAAACAAACCACATAGACAATCTTCTTACCTGAACTTTTAACTATGGTACTGTTGGGAGAACAAACATAGCTATCATTTGAGGGTTCCTTAACGGCTATAGGGGTTACAGCAAACATAAGGCTGATGTTGTATTGATTAATCACAAATCAGTAGAAAACTTGTTAAACCAAGGAAAATCAAAATTACATGATACTTTAATTTGTCCATTTTGAGATTCCTTATTAATTTTTGGCATGAAAAGAAAAGAAATCATATGAACAAGAACGTGCAAGGTAAGACAAACATACATATATTTATGTAGGCCCACATAGATCCTTCAACAAATTATCACAAGATACGAGTAAATGATGGATTTTGAAGCTACCTCATCCAAGAACCCGTAATCTTCTTCGAAACATCCTAGCAAGTTTAGTTTTTTGATGGCTACAATTATTCAATTGTTTGCCTGGCCACGATGAACGTTGCTGCTCTCCCCAAGACCTATTAGATTCGATCTTGAAAACTTCTCTGTCGCTTTCTCCAACTCGACGAATGAAAATTGGATGATTGCTCCAGGGAATATTCCCCTTTCACTCCCAAAAATTCAGAGAAGCCTGTTTTTGAATGCTGCAAGGAGGAAAGATTATATTTTAGAATAAGGCATAATCAGAAGGAGAAAATTTCGAAAGGTATAATAAATTTATTTAGAATAAGGCATATACTATCTGAAGGTAATCGACTAAACTATACTGTATCAAGGACTGAACTGTTTAACATTATCCTACAATACCAACTCATATGAGGTAGATACTTGTTATTAATTTCATTCATGACTTGATATCACCTTACTGCCAAAGTGGCACTTTATGCTGACTGAACTATTAACTATCACAAAAGATGTAAGCTAAAAAATATGAACTACAAGATCACCACTTACAATTTGAGTCATGGCTGTAGTTGCGCTCCATAACCAGATCAAAAAGGCTTTTCAAAATAAATGCTAGTCGTCCAATGGGAGTATCAAGAAGAGGAGCAAACCATGATCGATCAGCATCACATGCTATCTCTGCAGCTGCCTTACCTATTCCTCTACCCCCACCTCTGTTGGGAAAGAAACGCGAAAACCTTTCCCAAAACCGGAGAGTACCTGCGAGAGGACCGAGCAATACAACGCACGAACCCAAAAACAAACACACAAAACAATCCACGCAGACACAGAGAATTTTTGACGTGGAAAACCCTTGCGGGAAAAAACCACGGGACGATCGGAGTCCAACCCTGAGAAGCCTCCACTAATGGAATAGAAGAATTACACCCTCTACAAACTCCTCCCGATCCAAATCGGATCCCCACAACACTCAGAGATAAGAACAATGATTACAAGGCTACGAAGAGCGAGAACGACGAGTAGAAATTACCCGAACACGATCTCCTTCGAATAGCGACCTTTAATCCTTCGTCTTCTTCTCCGAAGTTGTAATGGCACTCTTGCCTCCTTCCTCTCTCAAAGTTGTGTTGCCTTGCGATATGTTGCACTTTTAATTAGGGTTGGGAAATCCCAATATAACTCCCTAATCCCGCAGCAAACCTGGACCGTTAGATTAGATCCAATGATGAAAACTCATCCTGAAATCCAGTTCAGCCCCCGACGACACAGAGTTCGACCAGAACTCTGTGTCGAGCATCCAGAACCTCACGCCACAATGCTGGAGTGGCCAGACCGAGTTCGGCCCGAACTCGCCATGGGACCGAGTTCGGCCCGAACTCGGATCCCCTGTTCCAGAACCTCCCATGGAGCAGCAGCAGCAGCAACTCCGACTTCCCGAGCTTCTCCGACGTCGGACGGCGCTTGTCGCACTCCGGGGTCTTCTCCACATAGGTTGGGAACCCCACCCACTCCAACAAATCTTCTCCTTCACAACTATGGGGAGGATGTCGTCATCCCGACGATCTGCCTGCAGTACTCAAACTTCCCCCTGGTAGAATCTTCGTGAACATATCAGCTCCGTTGTCATCTGTATGAACCTTCTCAAGCTCCGTATCCTTCTTCTCAACCACATTCCGTATCCAATGATACCGAGTCTCGATGTGCTTAGACCGGCTATGAAACGTCTGATTCTTCACAAGGTGGATAGCACTCTGACTGTCGCAAAGCAAAGTATACTGCTCTTGCTTCAGTCCTATTTCCTGCAACAGCTTCTTCATCCACAACAGCTCCTTGCAAGCCTCCGTCGCCGCAATGTACTCTGCCTCTGTCGTCGATAAGGCAACACACTTCTGCAATCGCGACTGCCACGACACCGCTCCTCCCGCAAACATCATCACGTAGCCCGAAGTCGATCGTCTCATGTCTACATCTCCAGCCATATCAGCGTCGGTATACCCAACCAGCTTCGGCTCGTCACCACCAAAGGAAAGTCTCCAACCAGCAGTGCCCTGAAGATAACGTAGAATCCACTTGATCGTACTCCAATGTACCCTTCCAGGATTTGAAAGATACCTGCTAACCGTACCAACTGCATGAGCGATATCTGGCCTCGTACACACCATAGCATACATAAGGCTTCCCACAGCTGAGGCATATGGAACCCGCTCCATATCTTCCTTTTCGTCCTCGGTAGATGGACACTGTTCCTCAGTGAGCTTAAAGTGAGCTGCGAGGGGGGAACTCACTTTCTTCGACCCGTCCACCCCGAAACGCTGAAGTACCCGATGAATGTACTTCTTTTGGGACAAGTGTAGCAGCTTGGACTCTCTCTCTCGGCTGATCTCCATCCCAAAAATAGTCTTCACTGCGCCCAAATCCTTCATAGAGAAGGCCGCGCCCAGCTGGCGTTTCAACTCCGTTATCCTAGTGGCATTTCGACCCACTAATAGCATGTCATCTACATAGAGCAACAAAATGATAAAATCATCCTCGGCAAAATACCTCACAAATGTACAATGGTTCGACGTCGTCCGTGCATAACCATGCTCCCCTATAAATGACTCGAACTTCCTGTACCACTGCCTCGGAGCCTGCTTCAGACCATATAAGCTCTTCCTCAACCGGCAGACCAAATGTGACTTGTCCTTCTCACAGAATCCCTCTGGCTGCTCCATGTACAACTCCTCCTCAAGATCACCATAGAGGAATGCCGTCTTCACGTCCATCTGCTCGACCTCCAAGTCAAGACTGGCTGCTAATGCTAGCACCACTCGAATAGACGAATGCTTGACGACAGGCGAAAAGATCTCATCATAATCCACGCCTTTCTACTGACCGTAGCCTTTGACTACCAGCCTCGCTTTGTATCGAGGGCGAGTAGCATCATCCGTCTGCTTCACTCTGAACACCCATCGATTCTTCAAAGCTTTCTTGCCCTTTGGCAATCGTACCAGATCATAAGTGGAATTGGTGTGCAAGGAACTTATCTCCTCATGCATCGCCTCCATCCACTCCTGCCTGTGTTCGTCTTCCATAACCTCTGCAAAACTTTCGGGCTCTCCCCCGTCAGTCAATAGCACATACTCATCTGGTGAGTATCTCGTAGATGGTCGACGATCCCTGTCACTCCTCCTCAAAGGAACCACTGGTGCTGGCTGTATACCGACAGCCTCCTCCCCTTCAGGAACTACCTTCCCGGCATGCTCATCCTCCTGAGGGACACCCTGACCACCATCAGCAGGCTGATGATCAAGGTTGAGAGCAACTCCATGTACTGGCTCCCCCATAACTGGATCCTCTGCGATGTCCTCTGGAAACTGCTCGAAGCGAAATGACTCTAACTCAGGCAATTCCTCAGCCTCAGAAGGCGTCTCGAAATCCTGAGTGTTGGTCATGGTCTGATCCTCGACGAACACCACGTCCCTGCTTCTGTAGAGCTTTCCTTCCACTGGATCGTAGAGTCTATAACCAAACTCATCCCGACCATAGCCGACAAAGACGCATCGCCTCGTCTTCGGCTCAAGTTTGGTCCTCTCGTCCTTCGGTACATGCACGAAGGCTTTACAACCAAACGCCCGCAGGTGATTGTATGACGGCTCTTTGCCGTACCATACTTTGTCAGGCACATCACCCTGCAAAGGAGCACTAGGAGACAAATTAATAATATAAGCAGCTGTGAGAAGAGCCTCACCCCAATAACTGCCCGGCAAGTTTGCTTCTGACAACAAATACCGCACCCTCTCCATCAGTTTCCTGTTCATGCGCTCCGCTACACCATTGAACTGAGGTGTCTTTGGCGGATTCTTCTGGTGTCGTATCCCTTGCTCTCTGCAATACGCATCAAAGGGACCGATGTATTCGCAGCCATTGTCGGACCGAACACACAATAACTTCTTGCCCGTCTTCCTTTCAACAGAGGCCTGAAACTCCTTGAAAGTAGGCAGCACCTGATCCTTGGTCTTTAAGGCATAGACCCAAACCTTCCTGGAACAGTCATCAATGAAAGTTACAAAGTAAGAAGCACCACCAAGAGATTTTACCTTCATAGGACCGCAGACATCCGAGTGAATCAACTCGAGCAACGCCGGCTTCCTCGAACTTGGGTGACTTTGAAAAGATACCCTATTTTGCTTTTCAGCTAAACAGTGCGTGCATTTCTCCAACTTTGTAGACCTGAGCCCCGGAATCACCTTCCTGTTCACCAAGTAGCTCATCCCCTTCTCGCTGATATGGCCGAGCCGCCTGTGCCACAACTCGGTAGACGCATCGCTGACTGCGTTCACCTCCTGTGCCCCCTCTGCGCTCTCCTCCATATAGTAGAGACCGGACTTCTTGCTTCCTCTGGTAATCACCATCGAGCCCCTGGAAAGTTTCCATTGACTGTTCCCGAAGAGACTGAAGAATCCCTCGTCATCCAACCTTCCAACCGACACCAGGTTGAAACGGATATCAGGGACATGGCGAACATCCTTGAGAACAAGAACCGCACCCGTCTTCGTTCTCAAATGCACATCTCCAACGGCAACCGCCTTCGACACATCTCCGTTGCCCATCTTCAACACGCCACAGTCTCCTGTCGTATAAGTGGCAAACAGTGCCCTGTTGTGAGATACATGTGCTGAAGCCCCTGAGTCCACCAGCCAAGAATTGTCGTCGCAGGCGAGGTTAGTAATGACCTCATCACCTACGACGATCACATCGCCTCCATGCACCGAGGCCGCCGCTGTAGTGTTCTCTTCTTGCTTCCCCTTGTCGCCCTTCTTCTCTCTCTTCCAAGCGAAACAATTCCGCTTGATATGGCCCTTCTTACCGCAATGGTAACACTCCGAGTCCTCGTACCGACCTTTGGACTTCCCTCTGCTCTTGTCTCTGCCACCACCTGGACCCCTGCTTTTGCCCCTTCCGCGGCTCTCTGAAATAAGTGCCTCTGAGTGGTGGGATGTGGATGAAGTGCCCTGAGAACGTCTCCGCATCTCTTCATTCAACACCCCGCTCTTGGCAAACTCCAGACTGACCACGCCCTCTGGAGCAGAAGCGATCATAGATACTCGCACGGTCTCCCATGAGTCTGGCAAAGTACACAGCAGCCACAGTCCCTGAACTTCGTCGTCGAACTTGACTCCCATAGAAGATAGCTGGTCAACCACGCCCTGGAACTCACTCAAGTGATCCGAAATAGATGCCCCGTCTTTGTACTGCAGACCCATCATCGTCCGGATCAGGAACAGCTTGTTTACTCCGGTCTTTTTCGCGTACAAAGACTCCAGCTTATCCCACAACGTCTTCACGTGCTCAATATTGGCAACGTGGTTGTACACGTTCTCGTCCATAAACTGCCGTATGTACCCACACACCGGTATGTGCTCGAATGTCCAGTCCTCCTCGGATTTATCACTGGGCTTCTCGGATGCAAACACGGGTAGATGCAGCTTCTTGACAAATAGCAAATCCTTTATCTTGCTCCGCCAATAATGATAGTTTGTGCCGTTCAGGTTCACCATGCGCACCGGCTTCGCGTCCATCTCTCCTTCCTGGTTCCTCTATCAACTACTGACACCCTTCTGAATTCCAGAACCTGGCTTTGTGTCACTTCCCGTTCCCAGAATACGTATTTATTTAATAGTTACCATGTATTATTCTGTATTTAAATTTCTGTAAATTTCTGTTAGTTAATTAATCTGCTCTTTAAATTTTTATGTTAATTTATTTCCTGCAATTTTATTTCTGCACTTTATTTCCTGCTTTTATTCCTGCATTTATTTTCTGCTTTTACCTCTTTGCTTTGCTTGCGGGTTGGCCTTGGATGAACCCATTGGACCCGGCCCAATACTCCCACCTACCACCACCCTTTCATTTAAAGCCCAAAACCATTTCTCTCTCTTCATTACTTCTTTCCATTTCACTTCTTCTTCCTCATAACTCTCCCACCAACCTAGAAGAGATAGGCAAGTGCCAACTTGCTTGATGATGGATCCCCATTATTATTGTCCCATCATCTTCCTCATTTGATTTTAAGTCTCTTTAGTACTTAGCATTTTCAATTTCCATGGCTTATTTGTTGTAGATCTAAGTTTGATACATTTTCGGATTTCTTAGGTTTTGATCTAGTAAACCTTGTTATCTTCAAGTTTCGATGGTTCCATGTTGTAGAGAATTTCGTTCTACCCAATTTTGACCTATGGAAGTCCATATTTGGGCTTGGGATGAAGGATTTATGAAGCTTGGAAGCAATGGTTCCCATGGTTCTATTCTCAGAAAAATTCGGAGAAGAAGAACCGTCCCAGCCGCATGAAATCTTCATTCCTCAGCGCATGGAAATCTTTATTCCCACAGAAATCTTCATTCCACAGCGCATCAAATCAATCACTTCCCACAGCCAAGGCGCATGAATCTATTTATTTCCCAATCACTTTCCACAGCCAAGGCGCATGAATCTATTTATTTCCCAATCACTTCCCACAGCCAAGGCGCATGAGTTATTTATTTCCTAATCACTTCCCACAGCCAAGGCGCATGAATCTATTTATTTCCCAATCACTTCCCACAGCCAAGGCGCATAAATCTATTTATTTCCCAATCACTTCCCACAGCCAAGGCGTATGAGTTATTTATTTTCCAATCACTTCCCACAGCCAAGGCGCATAAGTTATTTATTTCCCAATCACTTCCCACAGCCAAGGTGCATGAATCTATTTATTTCCCAATCACTTCCCACAGCCAAGGCGCATGAATCTATTTATTTCCCAATCACTTCCCACAGCCAAGGCGCATGAGTTATTTATTTCCCAATCACTTCCCACAGCCAAGGCGCATGAGTTATTTATTTCCCAATCACTTCCCACAGCCAAGGCGCATGAATCTATTTATTTCTCAATTACTTCCCACAGCCAAGGCGCATGAGTTATTTATTTTTCAATCCTTTCCCTCAGGCGCATGAGTTTATTTATTTCTCAACCCTTTCCCTCAGGCGCATGAGTTTATTTATTTTCCACAGATTCCCTCAGGCGCATGAGTTTATTTATTTCCCACAGCTTCCCTGAGTTTATTTATTTCTCACAACCACCTTCCTCAGGCGCATGAATTTATTTATTTCCCAATCACTTCCCACAGCGCATGAGTTTATTTATTTTCCAATCATTTCTCTCAGACGCATGATATTATTTATTTCCCAACCTTTCCCACATCAGCGCATGAGATTTATTTCCCACAGCATTCCTCAGACGCATGAGTTTATTTATTTTCCAATCATTTTTCACAGCGCATGAGATTATTTATTTCCCAATCATTATTTATTTCTCCATTTTATTTCCCGAATTGGCATTAATTAACATTGATTGTTATCTTGATTAATTATTGATCATGCGTTCCTAGATGGAACTAAGAGACTGGCTAGTCGTCTTATTGAATTAAATGGAATAAGACACGTTCATAATTGCAATCGATTGGCCAATCCCAAATATTGACATATAGATACATGCAGGCTACAATTTATTTATTTATTTTTACGAAAGCAGCATGCGTACTTTATGGTCAAGGCATGATTATTCCGTGGTTAGTTTTAATTGTTGCATTACGCTATGTAAGACCTACAACCTAATCGTACGGGTATCGTTGTAGAGCTGGGCATATCGTACTTTGTACGGAAGTACTCATTCTGAATGACCATGACCCACGGCATGGGATTTCACTTAACGTAGAGGCTACTAAGTTAAATAAAATAATGATTGCATGGAGAGAATAGATTTCCGAGTTCTTACATGGCAGCCCTCTTTGGGACTATTAGTGCCCAACAGGCCGGCTGGTTCCCACAGATACTGCAAATCTGCCACACGGACAGGGAGCGGTATCTGCTTATATTATTGTATATTGTATATTGATGATGGGCGTCCCGCTGGGACTCGTCTAATTCATGATTGGCGCAATTGATTGATTGGATAGACTAGCCTTGCTTGTCCATAGTAAGAACTGAGAAATCCTTATTGCATAATTCCAGGATAACTTGGGACTCACAGTAGTAAGCCGTAGGAGTTGGATGGCCGTTTAAGTTGATTTGTTTGTGTACTATACCTACTCTGTTAACTAACTGAGATGATCAGAGCATCATGACATGACGGGCCAACTTCTGTCCTTGTTTGGTTGGGAGGTTGGTTCGAAGTGTCGTGATGTCACGTGAATCCCAGTAGCGAGCAGAGATCTATTATTATATTCTCTTATTTACTGGTTTAATGCCTCATATCGTGCTTCCTTGCGGTACTTGCTATTAGAGGTCTAACCTCTCTGGTTTTGCATGGCCAGATTTAGAGCCGGTTTCCGAGGACTCAGCTTACTTCCACCTCCAAGATGGTCAATACTAGAGGAATGATCGCAGAAGGACTCGAGTGGGTTCCTTACTTCCCCGCTCGTTTTGTTACTTACTTTATATTTTGCCGTTTGGCACCGACATGTTAGTCGGATTGTCCTGTACTTACTTTTACATAATTATAATTAAGTTAGACTGCAGCTGATAACAATTGTGTATATGTTGCTATATCATCTGGCTATGTTTTGTAAAGCCAGATCTCAAGAACATTTTGACTAAGCGTTTGGGACGCCTTATTGCTTTATCTTAAATGTTCTCTGTTATTGCTTTTTGTTTGAATAATTGAGACAATAGATGTGAAGTGACCATAGCGAGACTTTCATGTAGCGTGCACACCCTTGTCTTTTAGACAGCATTGATCATATTATACGGTATTCATCTACCCGTAATACGTAGCTGGCTGAGTCATTCCCCCGCTCTCCAGTATTCTGGTTCTGGGGCGTGACAAGGTTTTAGTGGTGGCCCCTGCAGGTCTGATTTCAGACTTGTGGGGTGTTTTAATTTATAGGATGTCTCAATCACACATGTTTTCCCTTGATCTCCTGATTCGTATTCTCGATTATAGCTTGACATTCCGGTATCCTTTGACTTCATTGATCTTCCCTGTCCGACTGTTTGATTATTCTCTTGTCCCTTTTCTTAGGGGCACCTCGTCCGCATCTGTCAGGATTGGGCAACAACAACAAGGACAACATGGGCAACCTGACCAGGTTGGTCAGCAACAAGAGCCAGTACAACCTCAAGAGGCTATTCAAGAAGAGGTGATAGTGGAACCAGCAGTTGGACTGCAGTATCCGGAGGTTCCAACACCACCAATAGTTCCACCTACCCCAGTGGAAGTGGACACACCAGCCCTTCTGGAGATCATGAGAGGGATGATGGCTACTCAGCAACATCAGATGTTCGCCCAGCAGTGCATGCACGCTCAGTTACAAGAGCAGAATGTACTACTTAACCAAAGATTGCAGACAGCTTTGGAAAGAGGGGCAAGGCCAGATTCAGGAGCATCAGCCAGGTTTTGCAAGTACAACCCCCGTCGTTTCGAGGGCACGGAGGATGCCATCTCAGCAGATGCATGGCTTAAGGATATTGAGGCTATTCTGACAGCAGCTAAGGTGCCAGCAGAAGAACGTGTGGATCTAGTGAAGCTGTTACTTCAAGATCTCGCACGTGATTGGTGGGAATCAGAGGAGGTAGGCATCAGACGTCCTGTGGCTTGGGACGATTTTACAGCAAGATTCAAGACGAAGTACTATAGAGTTGTGGCACAATTTGAGCTACAACATAAGTTTATCAATCTTAGACAGGCTGGCAAGACTGTAGATGCTTTTGCAGCAGAGTTCTGCAGATTGAGTAGGTTCGCCCCAGAGATGGTAGCAACAGAGAGCCAGAGGGCTATGAGGTTCCAGCAAGGATTTCATCTTGAGCTCTTGCAATTGATAGAGGGGCACAATTACCAGACTTTTGATGAAGTATTGACGGCAACTCGAAGGCATGAGATAACCATTCAGAGGCTTGCGGCAAGGACTGGAGGTCAGAAGAGATCCCACAGTCAGATTGAAGGAGGAGGGGGAGCAGCTCCCCGAACAACAGCACCGTCCCTTGGCATCCGCATTCATGATGTGGCAATGCGAGGGCCAGCACCACCACCAAGGCAGCAGCAACAGCATCAGAGGAAGAACCAGCAACCCCCAGCGGGCTGCACTTATTGTGGGAAGATAGGGCACACTAGAGATGTGTGTCGGACATTGAACGGGCAGTGTTTGATATGTGGAAACCCAGATCATCGGGTTACCACATGTCCCATGAATTCAAGGTCAGGAGGACCAGTACAACAGTTTCCTGCTCTGCCAGCACCAGGGGCAGGACAGTATCGAGGACCAGCGGTAGCAGTGAGACCGTTGGCCCAGCGTCCGTTTATGACGCAGGCTCAGATGTTTCGGCAGCAGGGACCGTCGATGCAACAACACCAGCATAGACCACCCCAGCATCACCAAGGCAGGGGCTAGCGGCAGCACCAGGCTAGGCCGCAGCATGGGAACCAGCAAGGAGGTCGAGGGCAGGCATTCACTCTGTCCTTGGAAGAGGCATTGGCATCGGGAGATGTTGTGGCAGGTAACATTCTCGTCGCCTCTTATCCCGCAGTAGCATTGTTTGATTCGGGAGCATCACACTCATTTATATCTGCACAATTTGCAACACGGCTAGGTATGGAGTTCGAGCCATTGCCAGGGAGGTTGAATATACTCACTGGTAATGGGCTCGTAGGAGTTAGTAGAGTTATTCTAGCGTGTAGCATTGTAGTTTGCGGGCATTTCTTACCCGCCCGGTTGATAGAATTTCCTGTTGGAAATTTCGACGTTATCTTAGGCATGGACTGGCTGAAAGACAGTCATGCGACAATAGATTGTCGTAGAGGGAGTGTATCTTTTGATATTCCAGGCATGAAGCGGTTCACCTTAGTCAGATCAGTAGCAACTCAACAAGGGCAGGGAGTAGTGACGGCAATGGAAGAAGTTCAAGTTCCGAAGGTAGTTGAAGAATTTCTGGACGTATTTCCCGAAGAACTTCCAGGTCTACCACCAGTTAGAGATATTGAGTTCAGTATAGAATTGGTACCTGGAACTAAACCGATATCAGATCGGGTTTACAGAATGGCGGATTCAGAGCAGGCCAAGGTATATCAGCACATAGAGGAACTGAAGGAGAAGAAGTTCATCCAAGCTAGCGTGTCACCCTGGGCAACACCAGTGGTACTTGTGGGGAAGAAGGATGGATCATCCAGATTGTGCATTGATTACAGGAAGCTTAACGCAGCAACAGTGAAGAACAAGTACCCACTACCCAGGATCGACGACTTATTTGATCAGTTGAGCAGGGCCAGAGTTTTCTCCAAGATAGATCTTCGTTCAGGGTATCATCAAGTGAGGGTTCGGAAGGAAGACATTCCCAAGACAGCATTCAGGTCGAAGTATGGGCATTATGAATTCTTAGTAATGCCGTTTGGTTTGACCAATGCTCCAGCAATATTTATGGATTTGATGAACCGCATCTTTATGCCGTACCTGGATCAATTTGTCGTTGTGTTTCTCGACAACATTCTTGTATATTCAACTAGTGAAGAGGAGCATGAAGACCACCTCAGGAAAGTGTTATAGGTTCTGAGAGAGAACCAGTTGTATGCCAAGCTCAGCAAATATGAGTTTTGGTCGGATCACATTTCATTTCTGGGTCATATCATATCAGGAGCTGGAGTAGCAGTGGATCCCAAGAAGGTAGAAGCAGTAGAAAGTTGGCCAGTACCCAAGACCGTAGCAGATGTGCGGAGTTTCTTGGGATTGGCAGGATATTACAGAAGGTTTGTATCAGACTTTGCGAGACTTTCAGCACCCATGACCCGATTGACACGAAAAGATGTACCATTCGAGTGGTCGGCAGAATGCCAGACATCATTTGAGAATTTAAAGCAGAAGTTGATATCAGCACCTATTCTTACATTACCAGTTGGACCCGAAGGTTTTACTGTTTATTATGATGCGTCAGGTAAAGGACTTGGATGTGTCCTCATGCAACATGGGAAGGTGATAGCGTATGCATCTAGGCAGCTTCGAGACCACGAGAAGAATTACCCAACTCATGATTTGGAGTTGGCGGCAGTAGTATTTGCTTTGAAGCTATGGAGGCATTACTTATATGGTGACCGAGTGGAGATGTACACGGACCACAAAAGTCTGAAGTACATCTTTACTCAGAAGAAACTGAACATGAGGCAGAGAAGATGGTTGGAGTTGATCAAGGATTACGACGTGGAGCTTCAGTATCATCCAGGCAAGGCTAATGTGGTAGCAGACGCTCTTAGCAGGAGAGGCGGCACATTTATGTTGACAACACAGAAGCACATTTTAGAAGACCTTCAGGAGATGGGCATCGAGATTATACTTCCTAGTGATGTAGGAGTTCTGGCGAGTCTACAAGTTCAATCCAACTTGGTACATAGGATCAAGGCAGCTCAGACACAAGACCCAAGGATTCAGAAGCTTAGGGAAGAATATGAGTCAGGACTCAGGAAGGAGATACAGATTCATGAGGATGGTACACTTAGGTTTGGGTCACGTCTATGTGTGCCTAGTGGAGATATCAGACATGAGGTTATGACTGAAGCTCACAGTTCCCAGTATTCTGTACACCCTGGAGGGACCAAGATGTACCAAGATATCAAGCAGCACTTCTGGTGGAATGGGATAAAGAGGGAGATAGCTAGATTTGTTTCCCGTTGCTTGGTATGTCAGCAAGTGAAGGCAGAGCAGCAGAGGCCAGCTGGATTATTGCAACCGCTTCCTATCCCGAAATGGAAGTGGGAGCATATCACAATAGACTTTGTGACCGGTTTACCGAGATCACCAAGTGGTAAAAATGCTATTTGGGTGATAGTAGATCGGCTTACAAAGGTGGCGCACTTTCTTCCTTTCAGAGTAGGTCAATCTACGGAGAAGTTGGCAGACTTGTATATGCAGCAGATAGTCAGACAGCATGGGGTCCCAGTCAGTATTGTGTCAGACAGAGATACCCATTTTATATCACATTTTTGGAAGAGCTTACATCATAGCCTGGGTACCAAGTTAAGGTTTAGCACGGCTTACCATCCCCAGACAGACGGACAATCAGAAAGAACAATTCAGACTTTGGAAGACATGTTGCGAGCTTGTACTCTGGATTTTGGAGGATCTTGGGAGAGCCACCTGCACTTAGTCGAGTTCTCGTACAATAACAGTTATCAAGCAAGTATCCAGATGGCGCTATTTGAAGCACTATATGGTAAGAAGTGTAGGTCGCCACTAGCGTGGGACGATATTGGAGAGAGAAAGATGTTAGGCCCGGAGAAGATTGTTCAGACAGTGGAAGTGATTAAAGGAATTAGAGAGCGACTTCGAGTTGCACAGGATCGACATCGTCATTGGGCAGACCAGCATCGTAGGCTGCTAGAATTTTCTGTTGGGGACCACGTATTCTTGCGGATCTTACCTACCCGTGGGGTCATTAGATTTGGCATTCGCGGAAAGTTGAGTCCCCGATACGTGGGCCCGTTTGTTATCCTTGAGAGGGTAGGCGATGTTGCATATCGTTTATCCCTTCCACCTTCGTTACGAGAGGTGCATGACGTATTTCATGTATCTCAGTTGCGAAGGTATGTATCGGACCCAAGCCATGTCCTTGATCATTCTGAGCTGGTTGTTGGTACCAACCTGTCTTACGAGGAACAACCTGTGTCTATTTTGGACCGAAGAGAGAAGATACTCAAGAACCGAACAATTAACCTTGTTCGGGTTGCTTGGGGTCATCACTCTTTAGGAGAGTCAACGTGGGAACGTGAGGATGATATTCGTTCACGGTATCCGCACCTGTTTGACTCACAAGGTATATTTTCTTCTGTATACCTTGATTGTCTTGACTCCTCATGCTTGTCACCTTATGAGTAGAATTACTTAATGTTGTAGATTGATTAGATGTAGATACATTACTTGTTATTATCATTGTAAAATGATTGCTTACTCAATTGTTTATACTTAGATTAGTTTAGCTTCGATATTTCTATCATGCTTAGATCTGAAATTCCGAGGACGGAATTTTTCTAAGGAGGGTAGAGATGTCACTTTCCGTTCCCAGAATACGTATTTATTTAATAGTTACCATGTATTATTCTGTATTTAAATTTCTGTAAATTTATGTTAGTTAATTAATCTGCTCTTTAAATTTTCATGTTAATTTATTTCCTGCAATTTTATTTCTGCACTTTATTTCCTGCTTTTATTCCTGTATTTATTTTCTGCTTTTACCTCTTTGCTTTGCTTGCGGGTTGGCCTTGGATGAACCCATTGGACCCGGCCCAATACTCCCACCTACCACCACCCTTTCATTTAAAGCCCAAAACCATTTCTCTCTCTTCATTACTTTTTTCCATTTCACTTCTTCTTCCTCATAACTCTCCCACCAACCTAGAAGAGATAGGCAAGTGCCAACTTGCTTGATGATGGATCCCCATTATTATTGTCCCATCATCTTCCTCATTTGATTCTAAGTCTCTTTAGTACTTAGCATTTTCAATTTCCATGGCTTATTTGTTGTAGATCTAAGTTTGATACATTTTCGGATTTCTTAGGTTTTGATCTAGTAAACCTTGTTATCTTCAAGTTTAGATGGTTCCATGTTGTAGAGAATTTCGTTCTACCCAATTTTGACCTATGGAAGTCCATATTTGGGCTTGGGATGAAGGATTTATGAAGCTTGGAAGCAATGGTTCCCATGGTTCTGTTCTCAGAAAAATTCGGAGAAGAAGAACCGTCCCAGCCGCATGAAATCTTCATTCCTCAGCGCATGGAAATCTTTATTCCCACAGAAATCTTCATTCCACAGCGCATCAAATCAATCACTTCCCACAGCCAAGGCGCATGAATCTATTTATTTCCCAATCACTTTCCACAGCCAAGGCGCATGAATCTATTTATTTCCCAATCACTTCCCACAGCCAAGGCGCATGAGTTATTTATTTCCCAATCACTTCCCACAGCCAAGGCGCATGAATCTATTTATTTCCCAATCACTTCCCACAGCCAAGGCGCATGAGTTATTTATTTCCTAATCACTTCCCACAGCCAAGGCGCATGAATCTATTTATTTCCCAATCACTTCCCACAGCCAAGGCGCATGAATCTATTTATTTCCCAATCACTTCCCACAGCCAAGGCGCATGAGTTATTTATTTCCCAATCACTTCCCACAGCCAAGGCGCATGAGTTATTTATTTCCCAATCACTTCCCACAGCCAAGGCGCATGAATCTATTTATTTCCCAATTACTTTCCACAGCCAAGGCGCATGATTTATTTATTTTTCAATCCTTTCCCTCAGGCGCATGAGTTTATTTATTTCTCAACCCTTTCCCTCAGGCGCATGAGTTTATTTATTTCCCACAGATTCCCTCAGGCGCATGAGTTTATTTATTTCCCACAGCTTCCCTGAGTTTATTTATTTCTCACAGCCACCTTCCTCAGGCGCATGAATTTATTTATTTCCCAATCACTTCCCACAGCGCATGAGTTTATTTATTTTCCAATCATTTCTCTCAGACGCATGATATTATTTATTTCCCAACCTTTCCCACATCAGCGCATGAGATTTATTTCCCACAGCATTCCTCAGGCGCATGAATTTATTTATTTCCCAATCATTTTTCACAACGCATGAGATTGTTTATTTCCCAATCATTATTTATTTCTCTATTTTATTTCCCGAATTGGCATTAATTAACATTGATTGTTATCTTGATTAATTATTGATCATGCGTTCCTAGATGGAACTAAGAGACTGGCTAGTCGTCTTATTGAATTAAATGGAATAAGACACGTTCATAATTACAATCGATTGGCCAATCCCAAATATTGACATATAGATACATGCAGGCTACAATTTATTTATTTATTTTTACGAAAGCAGCATGTGTACTTTATGGTCAAGGCATGATTATTTTGTGGTTAGTTTTAATTGTTGTATTATGCTATATAAGATCTACAACCTAACCGCACGGGTATCGTTGTAGAGCTGGACATATCGTACTTTGTACGGAAGTACTCATTCTGAATGACCATGACCCACGGCATGGGATTTCACTTAACGTAGAGGCTACTAAGTTAAATAAAATAATGATTGCATGGAGAGAATAGATTTCCGAGTTCTTACATGGCAGCCCTCTTTGGGACTATTAGTGCCCAACAGGCCGGCTGGTTCCCACAGATACTGCAAATCTGCCACACGGACAGGAAGCGGTATCTGCTTATATTATTGTATATTGTATATTGATGACGGGCGTCCCGCTGGGACTCGTCTAATTCATGATTGGCGCAATTGATTGATTGGATAGACTAGCCTTGCGTGTCCATAGTAAGAACTGAGAAATCCTTATTGCATAATTCCAGGATAACTTGGGACTCACAGTAGTAAGCCGTAGGAGTTGGATGGCCGTTTAAGTTGATTTGTTTGTGTACTGTACCTACTCTGTTAACTAACTGAGATAATCAGAGCATCATGACATGACGGGCCAACTTCTGTCCTTGTTTGGTTGGGAGGTTGGTTCGAAGTGTCGTGATGTCACGTGAATCCCAGTAGCGAGCAGAGATCTATTATTTTATTCTCTTATTTACTGGTTTAATGCCTCATATCGTGCTTTCTTGCGGTACTTGCTATTAGAGGTCTAACCTCTCTGGTTTTGCATGGCCAGATTTAGAGCCGGTTCCCGAGGACTCAGCTTACTTCCACCTCCAAGATGGTCAATACTAGAGGAATGATCGCAGGAGGACTCGAGTGGGTTCCTTACTTCCCCGCTCGTTTTGTTACTTACTTTATATTTTGCCGTTTGGCACCAACATGTTAGTCGGATTGTCCTGTACTTACTTTTACATAATTGTAATTAAGTCAGACTGCAGCTGATAACAATTGTGTATATGTTGCTATATCATCTGGCTATGTTTTGTAAAGCCAGATCTCAAGAACATTTTGACTAAACGTTTGGGATGCCTTATTGCTTTATCTTAAATGTTCTCTGTTATTGCTTTTTGTTTGAATGATTGAGACAATAGATGTGAAGTGACCATAGCGAGACTTTCATGTAGCGTGCACCCCCTTGTCTTTTAGATAGCATTGATCGTATTATACGGTATTCATCTACCCGTAATACGTAGCTGGCTGAGTCATTCCCCCGCTCTCCAGTATTCTGGTTCTGGGGCGTGACACTTTGATACCACTATGTTGGGAAAGAACAGCGGAAACCTTTCCCCAAACCGGAGAGTACCTGCAAGAGGACCGAGCAATACAACGCACGAACCCAAAAACAAACACACAAAACAATCCACGCAGACGCAGAGAATTTTTGACGTGGAAAACCCTTGCGGGAAAAAACCACGGGACGATCGGAGTCCAACCCTGAGAAGCCTCCACTAATGGAATAGAAGAATTACACCCTCTACAAACTCCTTCCGATCCAAATCGGATCCCCACAACACTCAGAGATAAGCACAATAATTACAAGGCTACAAAGAGCGAGAACGACGAGTAGAAATTACCCGAACACGATCTCCTTCGAATAGCGACCTTCAATCCTCCGTCTTCTTCTCCGAAGTTGTAATGGCACTCTTGCCTCCTTCCTCTCTCAAAGTTGTGTTGCCTTGCGATATGTTGCACTTTTAATTAGGGTTGGGAAATCCCAATATAACTCCCTAATCCCGCAGCAAACTTGGACCGTTAGATTAGATCCAATAATGAAAACTCATCCTGAAATCCGCTTCAGCCCTCGACGACACAGAGTTCGGCCAGAACTCTGTGTCGAGCATCCAGAACCTCACGCCACAATGCTGGAGTGGCCAGACCGAGTTCGGCCCGAACTCGCCATGGGACCGAGTTCGACCCGAACTCGGATCCCCTGTTCCAGAACCTCCCATGGAGAGCTTCTCCGACATCGGACGGCGCTCGTCGCACTCCGGGGTCTTCTCCACATAGGTTGGGAACCCCACCCACTCCAACAACCTCTACCAGCATAAGCGAGTAGAATATTCGCAACCTGGTTTCAAAAGCATAAATTAGCAGCTTTAAGACTCCAATAAAGTTATTTTTTGTAATGGCTTTAGTTCTTATTAACTAAGAATTGTTTGTTTAGGAAACATATAAAAGCACTTAGTCTAATATAGATGCAAGATAGCACCGCACTTTACTTCAGACGTTTACATCTAAAGTCTTAGCAAACCAAATTATCTAAATTAGCAAACCATTCCCCCCCCCCCTCCCCCTCCCCCCCCCCCCCCCTCCCCCCCGCTTCCAACCCAAAAAAATTATAGCTAGACTACTACTGACAGGAAACAGAAGAGGGTTGACAGCTTCATAAATTTAAGCTTAAACCACTTGAACAAGGCACCAAATTTTAGTTCTTGGATGGATTAGTTCCTAATCATATGCTAAACTGCTCTTTCCTTTACCAAACATGACTTGTAAAATTGATTTTCTCATGAAGCATGATGTAGTTTTACCCAAGGTTCATAGTATCGATATCGGAATCGGTATTGGACTATTCCTATGAGTATTGGTATCGGTGATTCGGTAGTATCAACGGTTTCGAATCGGAGTATCGAATTTTTTGGTATTGGAAAACACATAATTATTAATAAATTATTTATATTTAAAAACATATATTTTATATATTTAGGCATAATTTTAACTTCTTAAGTATTTTCAGTGTCATTTTTTAGTAGTTTTGAAATTAAATGAAATAGTACTCACCCTTACCGATTGGTTTACATACAATAGATTAATTTTCTTCTTTTACATATTTTTACAAACTTATTATATTTTAAACCTTTGCTGATTTATCTTTTCCATTTATTTTTTTGCCGAATTGACCGAAAAGAGACCCCCAATGTCCGTATCGGTCAGTATCGAATCGGGACATGCCAAACAGTATCAGTATCGACCGTATCGGATTGGTATCGGCCGATACTTTAAACCATGGTTTTACCTTCTCCCTTGACACTTGTGGGCATGTAATTGAATATGCAGCACAATGAAATTCATGCATGACCCTCTCGAATGCTGATCCCCCTTTCACTTCCAAAAGATTTGAAATTAGAATAAAGCCTATGTTTCTTTAACAACTCCATTCATCGAAGAAATGCGTTTTTGCTACCATAAAAGAAGTCACAATGGGAAATTGAATGCATAGTAGGGATAGGAATGGATATCTCTAGAAAGATTTGACACATGCCTAGCATGGGAAAATACTAAACATAGTATTACTCACCGATGCCATTTTGTGTCATGTTTTCAATAAGTCTATCGTGCCAGACGTTAATAAAGAGTGTCCATCGTTGCCATACATGTCCTATACTGATCCATTATGCTACCATTAGCTTACCTTTAACGTCAAGAGGAGAAAAACTTTGAAAGGTATAATAAATTTCTAAAATATATACTACATAAGACAAACTGTTAAGTATTGGGGCTTTGGTTAAAATTAGTCAGCATATCATAAACCAACATATAATGCTCATTTAAATGTATTAACCTTGTAGTAGTACATCACTTTCTATGACAGTGGTCATGAAGTTAATATTTGATAAATATCTATAGCATCAACATCATTATGCAATTTTGAAAAGGGAAACTATATCAAGCCAATGATTCTATAAGAAACAACTTTGAAAAGGGACCCATCCCTACGTGTGTTCACACAAACATATCAAGCATTGTTCCTGTAAATTTTTTTGAAAAGGGAAACTATATCAAGCTAATGATTCTATAAGAAGCATTTACCAACATTAGATTCCAGAACGACCTCTGATTAGAATTTCAAGCTATGTGGTTTGCAAAGATCAAACACAACAAATGAATAAAAAATTATTTATGAAAAAAAATAAGAGTAGGTCCCAACACAATCTGAAATTTTCGAATAAACAAAAAGTACAAAACACATTAAGTTGGGGAAAATGGGAAAAGCAACCTTGTCTTGATGTTGTATATTTGAAACTAGCACTGTTTCCTAAAACCAAAAATCAGCAGGCTTGCTAGATAATATACAGGCTCTGTGTGAAACCTAGGTGTCATCTAATTTTTGAGTCCTTTAAATTAGTACAATCAATCAGTTCCACCACAAATACTTCTTTATACTATAGATTTCAGCTCCATAAAGATTGACTTCATAATGACAGCTTTGCGCAAGTACTAGCTTTGGGCATCATAGCTTAACATCAGTCCGAGCAAACCCACCCCATTCCACCCCCCCAACAACCACCTAATAACAATCAGAACCATTCGTGAAAATGGGGTATGTACATTAAAACTAACATTTGAGTAGAGAATCATAGCATGTTGCACAGCCATTCAAGCCTTTTACTAGCAGATCTCAGTGGTGGGATTGAAAATAATTTCATTAGAAAGTGAACATTTTGTCATTATTCATACAAATTTAAAGACACATTATATTGTATCAGAAACATATTTAGCACAATTTTAGAAAGATTTTACATCATTTTCAGATCACGATCCCAGAGGATTGTAGCTGGAGGATGCATGGTTCTATTGTCTTAACCCGGATAATCCATTATATTATTGAAAGTGAATATAATAATTGTTCTGGCCTGATTGTTGTTTTTGCAGATAAATTAAGCTCCGGTAATCTCTTTTGTTAGAAATAATTATTTACTTTGCAAATTTTGAAATAGTCGCATCTCTTCTTCACCATTGCTCATGTCCAGTGAGTGACAGATAAATAACACCATTTAACCTTATCATATTACTAATTTGAATGTGAAGGAGCTATAAGAACGAATATGTGTGGAATGATTTGTCAGAAAACGACATCATCTATCCGGCGGATGGCGCCGAGTACGTTCTCAAGGGTTCCGAGATAATCCTCGGCTCAGGTGATCACCCCTCAGGTTTACTAGCTATCAAGAATTAATTCACTTCTTACTAACAAGGATTAGAACTAATCGAAACCTTTATTTATAGATTAAGTAGACCGATTCCTCTTGTCTTATTAACCTTTGAGTGTGGTTGATGACATAATAATCACCAGTCCGACTAAAATATATGAAATACCCGACTAAAAAAAGAAAGAATATTTCTTTCCTTCTCATTATAAACAAAATAATAAATGCAATACCCGATTAAAAAATGCAAACAATGTAATGTAACCATACTGATAGGTATCCCATATATATGATGTATTGATTATACCGAGCATATTGAATATATATCGGTTTGGGCCAACCGAGTATAATAAACGCATAAAAATCTACAAAAATTTAGAGAATATGCTTAATAATTAGATTTGTACCTTGAAATACTTGCTTGATAGATTTGAAGTTCTTAGGTAGTGGAACAATAAACCCTAGCTTTAGAAGTCCCTTCTTCCGCTGATGACCTAGAAAGAAGGAGTGATCCAGAAATGGTGAATAACTTTAGAAAGAATAGAGGATTGAAAAAAAAAGATTAAGCCGTAGAAAATAAAAAAGAGCAAAGCGTAAAATGCTCAACAGTTTCAAGTATGGATCCTAGAAAATAAACAAGAACAAATCCAATAACATAAACCCTAGAAAATAAAATCGTACAAATCCCCCTTCAGCCACTCCCTCGACAAGGAAATCCCCCTTCTGTCGCTCCCTCGACAAGGAAATCCCTTTTCTGTCGCTCCCTCGACAAGGAATCCTTCTGCCACCACAGGGGAAGGAGGCGTGTTAGTTGATCTAGGTTTGGGTCTCGGTCACTTAGCGGATCTTGGGGTTGATAGAATTGAGGGGTTCTCGAATCCTGAGCGATGGAGAAACGACGGAGGGAGCGGCGACGGGTGGTGGCCGAAGAGATTTTTGTGTCAAATATAAGAGGTGTAGAGTCCATTCCCCCTCTGTCGATCCAATGGGAATGAGAAATAAAAGGATTTAGGGTTAAGAGAGAAAGATGAGAGTGTGCCAAAATTTTGTGCTAATTTTCCAGAAGCGGCAAAATGAAAAAAAATTGGGGAAAAATAATTTGGAACAACACTTTCAAAGTGTTGTGTTTATTATAAATTATTCTACAACATTAATACAATTTGTGGAGTTTTACCTATAGGTGCAAAAAGCTTGAAAAAGCTCCAAATGGGGGATTCCTCCTTGCTAGCCAAATGCTCCCAAATTTTCCCAAAGCTGGGATTATCCTCAAATAACAGCAAGTATAGATGAATTAGGATCTAATGCAACTTGTTTGGATTAAAAAGGAATTAAAATGGATTTTCTAGGAATTTCTAAAGATGGGATTTACCTCTTTTTCCAAATGTGAACTTTCTAAAGGGGGCTAACCTAATGGAAGAGAGTATAAATAGGGGGATGTTCCCTAGGTGGCCAGCCATGATAATTAGGGTTAGGGTTTCTAGTAATGGGCTATGGGCCTCTATGGCTTAAGTTGATAATCATTGGTTTCAAAACCATAAGTTACGGCTTATGACTAAAAGCCTTCTATTCTAACTTGAGTCTAAATGACCAAATCATGGGTTGATCTAGGTTAGACTAAGGTTACATGCTAAACCAAGTCACCTTAGTTAGGGTTAGCTTCTAGGTTAGGCTCCAAAGTCAACACTAGTCAAGTCTAGATTAACCCTAAATTAAATTATACCAAAAATCATATAAATCCTAATAAATCCCAATAATTCATAATAATTCCAAATAATTCCCAAAAGTTCAAAATAACCAAAATACCCCCATGCTCAAAGGTAAAAATAATTATCCTAATGCCATATCACTAGTCTTTAAATTGGTAAATCACAAGTCATGGTTTTAAATAATTTTTAAAATAATCAAAAATCACCAAAAATTCATATCATGATTTAAATATCATTAATAAAAGATTAAAATTACAAAATTTTAAAATTACCCTGCACGGATGCCGCCGCCAACCTGGTCGATAACATATTATGGCTAAGGATAAGCCCTATGGCTCAGAGACAACCGTTAAGTTAAAATGACAAGTCAATACGAAACGGTCGTGGACAATCCCATCGTATACGGGAGGTAGGAGGAATAAGGGATTCCAAGGGCAACGATCGACGATATCGTGGCCGGCCTAGGCGAAATCATGGCTTACGGGCTGCTTGGGTGTGGGCTCGGACATTCTAAGTAGACGTAAGTACAGGGTATTTCAAAAGACTATCAAGGTGTACCAGCCATCACGCTATGCTAGGTGAGAATACCAAAGGAGAATATGTCCAAATTGGCTTGTGGTGCCAGCGACCGGTGCATATAAATTAAGTGGACTTTGCTGGTGGCAATCCACGTACAAGTCCTTGCATTGAAACAAAATAGTCTAAGTTAACTGAATGAAGCGCCTTCTGCACAGGCTTGAAATGTAACACACCAAATGATAAAGAGTACTTCATGCAAATGAGTTAGAGAACATGCCTACGACGTGCTAGAATCTGAGGCAAGAACACACCCTCGACACTGAATGTTCACATGAATTACAGTAAGTTGTTATGTATGAATTCTTGACTAACTTTATTTACTTTGGATAGGGAAGATCGGACGGTAAGTATGGGTAAGTCGTGCATGTATTTTCATACAAATACTTGGAATCGGTAACACAAGATAGGTTATGAAATATGCCATGAAACTGACCAAAGGCAAGATTCGAAAGACAATGAATGATAGACGATGCACAAAAGTAAATCGAACGTGTTTGGTAATGATAGCATTGTGGGCGAGCTAGCCTCCCCACCAGTGCATAATAATGTACTGATAACCCCACAGTTTGCTTGTAGGACGCAGCAGACGTCGCCGGGTACGGAGCTTCCTTCGAACGTGCTAAGGCGTGGAGCTAACTCTGGAGCCATGGAGCGTTGCAAGGAGCTGAAGCACCATATACAGGACATAATGTATCGGAACATCGCCATGAATTATTCCATGTTGTAAGCCACTTGGCACGCCTTTTATGTTTCAGAGAGAGCTTGAAAGACTTGTAAACTCGTCCTAGCGTCGCTTGTAAACTTCTTGAAAATTAATATAGAGTTTGAATTCGCTTTAATTTGTGTTCATTTACTTTCCGCTGCAAATGGGGACACTCTGTGCGACTCTGTGGCCTAGCTCAAATCGGCCGTTTCTGGACTTAGCCTTGCACGGGCGCAACCTAGGCCCGTGCGGCATCATGCCTTAGCGAGGATGATCGCTTCTACGGAAGCGGGACATGGCAGATACGTCTCCAATCTAAGAAGATGTGTCGACATAAAGGAGTGTAAACTGACCGGAATGAAGAGCCACGATTGCCACGTATTCATGGAGAGGTTAATTCCTGTTGAATTTCAGGAATTATTACCGTCGGTAGTCTGGGATCCATTAACAGAGCTTAACATATTCTTTAGAGATCTTTGTTCTTGCAAGTTGCTCGTCGATCGTTTAGAGAAGCAAGAGAAGGACATTGTGGTAACACTTTGCAAACTTGAGAGAGTTTTTCCTCCTACATTCTTTGACTCAATGGAACATTTACCGATTCATCTCATCCATGAGGCTCTTGTTGCTGGACCTGTCGATTATCATTGGATGTACCTATTCGAGCGACAGTTGAACCACCTCAAGAGAAAGGTGAAAAATAAGGCACGGGTGGAGGGTTCTATTTGTGAAGCATATGTCCTTGAGGAGATTTTAAACTTCTGTTCCATTATTTTCAGCCTCATATTGCTACAAACAGAACAAGGGCTCCCAGAAATGATGACGGCTATGAAGTTGGTATTGAGGCAAAGCTGAAAGTATTTACTGCCTACGAAAAACCATCTGGTAAAAAAAAAAAAAGATATCTAAATGACGATGAGGTTAGCGCTGCAATGTTATATATATTGCTCAACTGTGACGAGGAAGAAGTGGACAAGCTAGAGGGGTAAGTAAAATTATTTTGCGTGCTTCGTTGCTTCTGAATATAACTAATATACCTATGCTTCGTTGCTTTTCAGCATGTTTAAGGATGAGGTAACATCCAACAATCCGTACGCAACCGAGGAGGAAGTAGAACAACAAATGAGACTTTATTTTCTTCTTTGGTTGAGAGCATATGTACGGATATCCTCATAATTTACTTTTTCTGTACATTTATACTTGCACATAATAATTAAGTTAGCATCGTTTATATGGTATTAGGTTGATCGTCCGGAGGCAATCCTTGAGAATGAGTATATTAAAACTCTAGCCAAGGGACCAATTTATCAAGTGAAGACCTGGCCAAGTTACTGTGTAAATGATTTCAGGTTCAAGTCAACAAATGCTCGAATAAGAGACGACTTCTTGGATTTGGATTCTACGTAGAATAGCTGTTTGTGCCTAAAATCTTCAAACTACAAAGACGTCGACCCAGAAAATGACTTTTTTGGCGTCTTACGGGAGATTGTGGAACTGACATACAATTATGCTATAGAATCTTGTAAGATCGTCTTGTTCAGATGTGACTGGTTCGATCTAATCCAAGGTCGAGGTTGAAGAGTTGACAAACATGGTCTTGTTGACATAAATTATCGCCGTCGATATCAAGCTTATGAGCCGTTTGTTCTAGCAAGCCAGGCTCAGCTAGTTTACTTTACCAGCTATCCAAAACGAGGAGCCGGGAGATCAGATTGGTGGACAGTCTGTAAGACTAAAGCTCAGAATACCTTCGATGTCGACGAGATAGCTTATCAGGAAGATGAACTATCTTTTATTACAAATATTGTCGATGTGGACTCAACGGAAGTTCCTCATGACATGTTTTATCAATTGGAAGAGGTAGAAGTATCAGAAAAGGAAGAGGAAGTTAATAGAAGTGAAGAGGAAGAGGAAGAGGAATCGGAACAAGATGAATTTTCAGAAGAGGATTGAATATATTTAATTTTCAGATGTAGTATGGTTTACTTTTGTTTTTTTCAGATGTAGTGTCACGACCCGCACCCATTTTTTTTAAACGGATACGAGACGTGTCCAAGCCAGCCTACGCCGCAGTGTCGGCGGTAGAACGCTGTCACTGCCATGAAGATAAAAAATCATAAATAATGCTCATTCACATAATTAATTTAACTTACAATGATCACAAGTTTTACATTTATAGAAAAATATAAACTTGTACAAATAAATGAATGACTACAACTCAACTATCTAGCTAGTCTCTAGGCTTTTGTCTGCGAGTATTCCCGTCACTCCCAAGCTAAATGAATCCACGGCTAACCTGAAAAATGTTGGTTTCCAGTCAGGAATGGAATGAGCACAATTCACTGAATGCAATTTCAAATAAAGAAAATGACTATAAAACAAAGGTTAGACATCAATCATGAGTTTTGAAAATAAACAGTAAAGCCGTGAGAAAAGACAGAAAATCAATAGTAAATAAATAGACAAATATACTTTCCCCACTGTTAGAAGTACCTTTGATATGTGATCGGTCTCGGGACAATTATGCGACACGGTCTACACGGCCTAAAGTTACACGGTCTACAGTTACACGGT